>OZ024769.1:13597541-14135041 GCA_964017025.1 Stenichneumon culpator
GTACATCAGAATTCTCGAAATCTATGATTTCCCGAGACATTGGGACATACAGTGTCCGAATATAGGGACGTGCCGAAAAACCGAATCTGAAGATCGGTACATTTGGACCCTCTTGTTATTTTCTTCCGTGATTAAAAAAAATTATCTTTTTGTAATTAATAGATGTGTTTTGGAAACTAAAAACTATCAGCTTGACATTGGTTTCCGTTGTGTTCACAAAAAACTTGTTGTTGGCCAATCAATAACTGCTGGAATCTGGGCATGCTTTTAACCGTCCGAGCATTGTTACCTTTATCTTACATCGATTGTAAATTAATACTCGTTACAAACAGGCACTGCGCGTTTCGATGGAGGAGCAACGCCAGAGACAGGAGGACGAGGCTCGACGTGCACAGGCGACGGAAACAGCTCCGGCGAAGCCGGAAACTATCAAAGAGGCCCCGAACGAGGAAGCTATGTTGAAGCGGGCTCTGGCAATGTCGCTCGGAGGGACCGAGGAAACGGCAACGGTACCGGAAGCTAGCCCACCGGCTACCGCAAACGTGCCTGATTTCGCTCAGATGTCGGAGGAGGAACAGATAGCTTTCGCTATGCAAATGTCCATGCAAGATCAACGTGCGTAATTTTTTAAACGATAATCAGTTAGACTCTTCGTACCCCTGCTACATCGATGAAAATGTCTATTACAGAGGACTTCGAGTCGAACAAAGAGGAAGCTATGGAGGTCGAGGACGATTACGCCGCGGTAATGTCAGATCCGACATTCCTTCAAACGGTTCTGGAGAGCTTACCCGGCGTGGATCCTCAGTCGGAAGCCGTACGCCAGGCCGTTAGTTCATTGCAACAGAGTAAGGATAAGGGACAGGACAAAGAGAAAGAAAAGAAATGAAACACCGCTGCATCTCGCTTTCGTGGAATTTACAATTTAATCTTATTTGATACTCTCGTGATCGCTCTGTATAATGATCGTGGGTGATCCACCCGCTTGCAAAATAAAACAATGTCGATAACGTATATACATATATATTTATGTATAGTCTTTGATTGTCCTCCTCCATCCCCTTTACGATCTTATTATCGTCGAACATGCGCGATGATATGTATCGTCGAGCGACCTTGACACACGTGACTCGCGATGGCGGTCTCTGCAGTCTGCTTCTTCCGGCAGCCGCTGCAGCACGTACTCCGCGAAAGTGCCGGATTGAAATTTAACAAAATTTCAGCTTACACATTCATCGCGGCTGCACTCGAGGTCATATATGTATAGTTGGTCGAATATTGCTGGTCGTGGTAAGTTTGATATTTGCTTCATGAGAAAAGATTCGAGGTGTCTTCGAGGATTCCGTACGATCAACGAGGTTAAACCTCCGATTTTTCGATTGGCCGCAGGTCTCTGGCGCGTCGTTAAAACTTGCCGAGGGATGAGCGCTTTAAAAGACGAGAAGCCGATCGAGGCGTCGATCAGAAAAAAATTGAGCGAATCGTTGAGTCCTCATCATCTGGATGTATTGAACGAGTCTTACATGCACAACGTACCGAAAGGCTCGGAAACTCATTTTAAAGTTGTGGTAGTATCCGACAAATTCGACAACGAGCCTTTAATCAAGGTAACGATATAGGCGCGTTATTCACGTTGTATAGTCCACATAACACGGAGATATTTTTGAAATGTTTCGAAAATATATTTTTTTAATATTTTAAATATTTTACTAATATTAAAACATATCTGTGGAATGTTTAAAAAACATTTTGAAAATGTTTTTTTTCCGCTAATAAATCTTAAATTGAAATGTTTCCGAAATGTTAAAGATTGCATCACCAGTCCAATTTGTATATACACACCCGCATAAACACGAAACAAACGTAGAAATATTTCGGTGAAACATGAAATAAAAAATGTTTCGAAATTTGTATCACTATATTTCAGAAATAATTCAGATGTATTGAAAGATTACGTATGTTTCCGGAATATTTGAGAAAAACGTTTCATTGGAAAATTTCGATGGAATATTTCAAAATATTATTTTCATATATTTCGGAAATATTTCGTAAGATTCTTGAAAGACTGAAAATATTTCTCATATGATTTCTAAATATTGCATGCTATACGGAGTCGATCGACTACACAGTATATTTTTTTCTTCTCAGAGACATCGAATGGTGAATGAATTACTGAAAGTAGAGTTAGAAACAGGGGTTCACGCTTTGTCCATCGTGGTGAGTTTGTCTTTTACATGATTATGGGAAAAAGCGATCTGATAATTTGGATCATTTTTTGTCCAGGCCAAAACTCGCTCGCAATGGGAGGAGGGCGACAAGACCGTGAGTTCCAGTCCAGCTTGCAGGGGCGGATTTGGAAGATAATCGAGATACAACAGCGCCGAATTTAGCATTATATTTTTCACGTTTTATTTTCGTATCGTCGATCTCGGAAGTTATTGTAGAAACGTTGAAATTCCGCGGACAAATTTTGTGAAACTGATTCATAAACGTTGACCTAAATAAAAAAGTATATTAACCCTACAGCTCATGTATGGGGTGAAAAACGATCCGATGATCCTCAAAAAATGCGATTCTTGCCAAATCAATTTTGCCGCATGCCATTCTCTTCCTTATTAAAAAAAACTTGCAAATTGCAATTTTCATATTGCTTTCTCATAAAAGTTGCAAATTGAAATTTTCGTATGGCTTTCTGATAAAGATCCTACATTCACATTTTTCTCTGAGAAAGCATTTTCTGTATTGTTGGATTCTTCATGATACATGAGGTAGAGGGTTAATGTCATAAGGAAAATGTGTCAAGCCGATGTTTTTCTTCGTTTTTGGAGATACGCAGAATGTCGGCCACCGCTTCCTCCGATTTCTCGTGCATCGGCAAATCGTCGGACGGATTAATACATTTTTCGCTCCTGTTCGCAATGAGCGGAGGGCGACAAGACGGTTAGTTCCAGTTCAGCTTGCAGAGGCGGATTTGGAAGATGATCGAGGTACAAGAGCGCCGAATTTAACATTACGTTTTCCACGTTTTATTTTCGTATCGTCGATGTCGGAAGTTACTGCAGCAACGCCGAAATTTCGCGGAAAAAATGTTTGAAACTGATTCATAAACGTTGAGCGAAATAAAAAGTTGTACTAATGTCATAAGGAGAACGTGTCGAGCCGAAGTTTTCCCTCGTTCTCGGAGAGATACAGTATGTCGGCCATCGACTGTTCGGCCATCGCTTCCTCCGATTTCTCGTGCATCTGCGAATCGTCGGACGGATTAATAACTTGTTTCGCTCTGCGACTACAAGTTAACGTAACGCGAAAGGAATGTACTTCACTCTGTGCGAAAATTGGTTACCCACGCCGCACGTGCGTAAAATCCCCATTTTCATACCTTGTGAAGTAAAATTCGGTGCGATGTTCGTGCGAAAAACTTTTTCTTGACTCATGTGATTGCAACACTCGCCTTCGGCTTGTGCTGCAAACTCACACTCATCACAAAAAGTTTTATCGCACTAGTATCGTAAATTACTTTTATATGACCTTACTTACTCCTCGATAGGATACATCACTCGGGGCGCATTTGAAATTCGGTCCGAAATTCACGGACACCGTGGCGCTCTTGTGAATGGAGACTGTTGGAAAGTACGCGCCTCGATTGACGTCGACGAAGGCATCGCCCTGCGAGACACCATTTTTAAAAAATATTATTTTACTACCAGCCAGCGGTTTGAGAGCCTTCAGAGCCTCCGGAACTTGATCCTTTTCCTCGTAGTACAAGTGACTCTTGAATTTGACGAGCGGCTGAAAAAAGCAAATCAACGATTAGATTGTAGTTTTCTATGATCTTAATGGATTTCTTATTAAGGGAGTTACTGCACGGAAGACTAGTCAAACGAGTGCAAAATTGTCACAATTGTTTATCCAAAATGTTATGCATTTATTCAGAGCATATGAGACGCCTTCCTCGCCGTCTATTCTGGGCTCAGTCGGTATCAAAAACTGTAATCAACTTTTCACGTGGGTTCTCGCTTGTACGGTCAAAATAAAAGTCTTATCGAAAATCGAGATGATATCCGCTTTCGATGTAACTTTTCTTTTGAACGTACATACGAGAACCCGTGAGAAATGTTCATTACAATTTTCGTTACCGGCCGAGCCCGGAATGGACGAGGAGGGAGGTGTTTCATATGGCCTTAAGCATATCTGCGGCTCTTACCCTGTCTTTGTAAGTGTTGGGAATATGGGATGCGTCGTGCATGTCCGGTAGAATTATGAGAAAGCCCAGAGTATCGCCTTCTCCGTAGCTCGGACTGTAGTGCTTCCCGCGACTCTCGTGAAACCTCGTTCCTTTCCTGACAAAACAATTCTTTGCGTTGCACCAAGGACTTAACGATAATGTCGACGGCGTAACAATTGTAAAAAAAAACCCACCTCGATCTCCACGAGTATCCAAATTTGTCGTAACCGAGTGGCGCTTGCAAGTTAGCGTATTCCTGTCCCCATCCAAGCCGCGTTGCCGAGCCTTCCGGCATTTCTTCGATGGTAGCTTCCCAGTACCACGTACCTCGGCTAACGCCTGATTTACGAGACTCGATTGTGAATACGGCAGTTACCAGATAATCTATAATAGAACTGCAAATTGAGACTTACAGTGCGAGGCTCTGATCATACAGTAGCCTTTGTCGCCGGTAACAGCGAGACGATCTTCGGAGACTCGTAGCTGCGGAGCTCGATCGTGAAGTGCTAACAGAACGGTGCTGGGACTGAGGGCTCGATAAAGCCAGCCCGGTATCGGTTTTCCAGCCCAGTCGCTGCTCTCGTCGAATTCCTGCGAACGAATTAATCGATCGGTAAAATGAATCGTTTAATTAATCGTTTCGCGTAAAATTAATTCGATCGTATTCGTCACCTGTCTGAAGGGCGCGTGAGGATCCGGTTCCGCTAGAATGTATCGATAGCCATCCTTGTTGAAAGGATGCTCAAGGGGATAACCGTGGGCCGGCAATTTTGGAGCGGACATGTCGGAGCCGCGACCTTTCTTTCCCGGTCCCGTGCCCGCTCCCTCACCGGGAAACTTGCGTTTCGCATTCCGACCTCGTAGACCGGTGGTGATCGGCACTGAATTTTCATAACAAAAACAAATATCCCGGTCAGAACAATGATCTCCGCTAGCATAACGTACTTGGAACAACGTCTTATTGACACAACTCGTCGCCGTTGCAATACTATTGTGTAACATATTACGCTTCGAGTTCTTTAACACACACACCTGGCTTCGACATTACCGTGATTGAGAATAACCCGGCGCGATAACCGAGAGACGATAGATACAGATATAGTATATACATGTATAGTGTATGCTCGGAGGTGATAAGATAAATGTACATTGTACAGTTTTGGTGCGAAATGAATAAAAACTTCGATTATCTATATCGGTCAGTGTTAGAATCGCACTGAATAAATCGGACTCACCGACGTGCTGAATTCCCATCTCGGTGATTTTAAGATGACCACCCTTGATCATAGCCTCGTAATTCGGTTTTATTAGGACCAAGTCCGGCGTCGTCAGTCCAAACAACTGACCGTCCGTGTTGTTTTCGTCCATCGTAAATAACGTTCCCACGTCCTTGAGGAGGGCTTTGTGTATCTGATTAAAAAAATTAAAAATTAAAAAAATACTATAAAAATCAATGAATTGATAACAATAATAATAACTAAATATTGTTATTGTTGTGGTATTAATAAATCGTAACGAACATTAATATTTATAAATGATAATTTTTTTTAATTAATAAAAAGTATAATAATTCGAGCAATTGGGAAATTTTTTTTGGGAGGGTTCCGTGTATGATTTAAAATAAAAATAATAATAATATAAATATCAATGAATGAATGGGAATAATAATAACAAATATTAATGTTTATAAATGATAGTTTAAAAAATAAATAAACAGGAGAATAATTTGAGGAATTGGGAGATTTTTGTTTTTTGTGTACCGTGGAATGCCAGGACTGCGTAACTCTGCGAGGCATCGTAGTCATGCTCTCCCAGTGACATTCTATGAAAGGTATAATGTCTTTGTCCTTGTGAAACAACGATCGCAGCTCTGGCTCTTTCTGACCGGTCTGAAGGAGATTCGCTATGGCTGTGACGCACATTTGTGGAAATGCTAAAAAAAAATTGAGAATCAAGTAAATTTAGTGACTTTGCGGTTCGCCGGGTAAAAAATGAAAAGTTCTCTTTGAGCATACGAGCTTGATTCTTCTTGAAGCTCTCCAGTCCGGTAGGTGAACAGTTCTTGCACATGAAAACATAGTTCATCATGAAAGGTACCAATTTTCCTAGCTGATAGCCGATGCAGGATTCGTGAAACCACCGAGAACAACTGGCGCACAGAAGCTCGGCTATGGTTAGATTTCTATCTTTGCCGCTGTAACAAAAAATCAGCGTGGTTTTAAAATGCAAGTGGCGCTTGAAAAGTTGAGGATTTTTTTGTTTTTATTCGTTTACCAATAACAATTTCCATTGTCGCTGTTGTTGTTTCCACGTCCGTTAATCTTGTCGAGACTGTCCTCGGATTTTAATCTGTGCTTGCCTCTGTCCTCCAGCTTGAGCTTCATTTTTTCGTCGATCGAATTACTCTCCGAACCATCGATCTTATCCGCTATGCTGAAAATTTTTTTAGCGGCAAACATTTTGTGATTATCTCGTAGAATTTATTCTCGTGTCATAACCTTGAGTATGTGTTTTTAATTACAAAACCACATCGAACTAACGCATTTATTATTTTTACATGAAGGTGCGATGTAATAATTTTCGTTTACTAGAAGATACAACGATATCATACCTTTCGGCTTTATCGTCAGACATTATTGTGGGTAAACAATGTCAGTCGTGCCGAGAGCGGCGATTGTTGATGCACCCGATTTCAGGCAAGACTGACGAAAATTTTTCATCCCGGTGCGACGAATGCAAGACAGTTGAAACGACGAACTAAATGATCGAGGGAATTTTCGAGAAGTTCCCGGTATTGCCATTGCAGAGTCAACGCGGATAGGTGGGGATGCTCTTCGAACCGTCGATCTTATCGGCGATGTTGAAAAAAATTTTTAGCCACAAACTTTTTTTATTATCTCGTACAATGTATTCTCCTTCCATAACCTTAAGTAAGTGCTTTTTTGTTTCGAATCGGAGCGCGGCAATTTTTTTATTTAAAAAAAATTATTTCATAATACCCGGCCATGGGCATTTACATGTAGAGCAGCAGAGGGTAATTCACCGAAATTAGTAAGACGAAGTAGAAGAAAACAAGAACATAAACCGAGGTCAGAAAATGATAATAAGACTATATTAAAATGACAAAAAGTATATAAAAAATAAGCAAATTTAGAATTTTAAAATTTTAAAACTACATCGACCTAACGACTTTATTATTTTTACATCTTAGCTACGATGTGTACTTTTCGTTGCCTAGAAAATACAACGATGTCATACAGTTCGTCTTTACCGTTAGACATTATAGTCGGTAAACAACAGCGATTGTCGTTGCATCCGAATTCGGGCGGGACGAACATTTTTTATCTCGGCGCGACGAATGCGCGACAGTTGAAACGACGAACTAAATGATCGAAGGAATTTTCGAGAGGAGATCGGTATTGCCATTGCAGACTCAACACGGTTCGGCGGGGATACTTTCTTTCATAGAGCGGTCAGGGACGGGGTGGAGGGGGTAAGGTAGCAACGCGCGAGGGGTTGCCAGGCAACGAGTGACGTCAATGGCGCTCGGCGATCCACGAGGTCAGGTGGTCAGGTGCATCCGAGTGCATCTGAGTGCAAGTTGAGGTCATCATTCGCGGTCGGAAGGCCGTGCCGTGAGGACCTGTTTCGCAGGCTCTTCCGCGTGCGCTCTATCACACGGTGTACCCTTATCGATTTATCGATAATAATAGTACACGAGTATTGACCCAAGCTACAGTATAATACCCGTAAGCAATCCAATTTTCCATCCTCCGATATACATCTAACAATCGCTAATGCAAGGATAAACGTGGAAACGGCAAAGCGTTAGTATTCGTTGGTTTCTCAAATAAAAAATAAAATGCTAAATCGCGTTTCTTCGTAATCGAAGAGTTGAATTAGAGACCGGATAGTTTTCGCTCGATTCGAACCGACCCAGCGACACATCCGAAAATACGGATTCTCGCTCATGGTATCCCGTGGATGGTCGAAATAGCGCAGGTTGATGAAACTGCGGCATATCGAGTCTCGCAAATGCAAGTTCGTCGGTGAGAGAATGCCCGGGGTGCGGGCGGGACATTAGAGCGAGTGCAAGCGCACCAGCCACGGTGAGTTGAACGCCGGCGCGGGGCGAAAGCTCTTCGTAGTTTCTCGTGCCTCGTCGTTTTCTCAGGGCCGGATTGACCACACCGGAAGCGCCGATCCTCGAAATAGGATTTTTTTTTTAAACCCCTATCGCGAAGCCTCCCGCGCCGTGTCACCTGTCGTGTGCATAAAGTTTGGTTAGTGATACGCAGAGCGGCAGATATCTCCGTTAGGTTGACATATCGACAGCGGAGCTTTTTTTAGAAGCTTTCCGAGCCGTCCCTGGCGATTGACATCCGCGGCGCAGTCGCCGTCACGAGTGCGTGTCGCTCTTCCGTAAAGGCGACTCGGCGAACGAGTCGCGTCGAGTCAGGGCTTCGGAGGAGAGGGAGGACGAGGGCCGTTAGTTTCTCGTTTTGCCGCGCGGGTTACCGGGGGCGGCGGGGGCCGAGGAGGAGGGGCGGCCAGTGTAGGAACCGCGCGCGCGTTAGAGAGGGCGCGCGCCTCTACGTCAGTAAAAGCTCCGAGCTTATTGGTCCCGGTCCATTGTTGCGTATTGATTGCTGCAGAGTAGTGTGGTATGGTCGTCGGGATCACTTGGTGGATCGTCGTGCTCTCTGTCGTCTTCGTCGGCCGTCGCAGAGGTTTTTAGTCACGAGACACGTCGGTGGCGGAACGCGCGAATAAAGAAAGGGGGCTTCGGGACCGGAGGGATCGAACGGGACGAGTAACCGAGGAAAAAGAATAAATCTATCTAAAAAAAAAAAAAAAAAACAATAAAGAATTAAAAAATACCAAAAATAACAAATAAATAGCAGCAGTGACAAAGACGTGAGGAGAGGACGTTCAGTCGGGAGACACGAGAAGAGAGGAGACGATCAGAGAGTCGACATGAGCGTAATAGCCGAGTGAAGAGAGAAGAGCCGAAGAAACAGGGGAGAAAAAAAAAGAGAGAAAGCGGCGATCAGAGTAAAGAGGGGAAATATAGGAGAAACGTGGGGCTGAGGAGAGCGGGAGAGAAGAAAGGATATAGAGTTATAGAGATAATAAGGGTAGGAGGAACACGGGAGGCGCGGTAGGCCGCTGCTCTCCGTCTCTCTCGCGCGCGCCTCACGACAGCGTTCGGTGGAGCGCGGGCACAGTAGTTCGGTGGCTACTTGCACGACAAAGAGCCCTCGTTGCCTTGAGAGTGGATCGTGGCTGCCGGTGACGGCAGAACGGCGGTGGCTGTTCGGTGATTGCAGGTTAACAGTTTCACGCACCGAGAGAGTCCTCCTCGAGTTACGACAGTGAGAGAAGGCTCTTTATGTTTTCGTTTCATTTCTCAACGATTCTTTTCGTTTCGGCGATCGTAGACGTTTGGTCGTCGCCACGCGCGGGGTTATGTGGCATGCACGTTTCGCGCATTCGTTCCCTGCGTTGACCCATTGCGGCCGACACGAGACCGGAGCGTAAGGGAAAAATCAACTGAACGATCGTCGTCATCAGCAGCGGCGCTATCGCAATCATTGGCAGCTCGCACGGTGGATCGAGGACGTTAAAATCCGGGGGTATAATGTTTTCGTAGCGAGGATTGAGTCCCCCGTTGCGCGGAGATCCATCGAGCGGCGTGGAAGCAGCGAGAGGAGAAGAAAGAAAAATAATACGTTTCGACGAAGTGTCCGAAAGTGGGAACGTCGCTGATCGTCGAAACGCGAATGCCGTACGATAGGCTCGGGGAGTTTACGCGGCGACACGATTATCATGAAATATCGGGACTAATAGTATCATCGCCGATCGGGGCTCGATCGTAACGAAGGAATACCACGCTCGAGTGTACAATAATAACAAACCTAACGGGGAAGCAGATATATAGAAGACGTGTTTCCTTTTTTTTTTTTTTTTTTTCTTCCAACCGGTGTGCGAGGTGTTTAGTTGTTTTGTTTGGTTCGAAGACGAGTCGATAATATATTATAATAAATAATAAATTGAAAGAAAAAAGAAATAAAGATAATAAAAATAAATAAATAAGATAACGGGTGAGAAGTAAAACAGTCGGGATAAATAGTAACTGGTGGGAGTAGTAAACGTCGGCCGTGGCAGCGGCAGCGGTGGCTGGGGAGCTGCCGCGAGGCACGCGTGCTGCTCTCCCCGAAATTATGAAGCATCATCGCATCAAACGCGTTAAGCGTGTGGCTGGCAGACGGGGCCGGTGAATGTGTGATCCGGGGGCAGAGATCTGCCGGAATGACGTGCGACGAGACGACCGAGCAGCCTCCGGTAGACGACTGCCTCCTGGAACGGAAATGGTGGTGCTTCGTACTTTCGAGCATATTCACCTTTCTCGCCGGGCTGCTGATCGTCTTGCTCTGGCGGGCGTTCGCCTTCCTCTGGTGTCGGAAGGAGCCGGAATTCGCTCCAAATGACCCCAAGCAAAAAGAGCAGAAGGCCGCCCGCCAGGGCAAGGAGTTCGAGGGGACCTTTATGACCGAGGCCAAGGATTGGGCCGGCGAGCTCATTTCCGGTCAAACCACCACAGGACGTATACTCGTAAGTAATCAAACCGATTTTTTTCTATGTACTCTCAACGTGAAAACTCTTTTTTTTTATGTACCATTCGCCGATTTATGTTTCTATGCACTGTTTAACTTGGGATTGTAACTCATTCGTTGAAACTCGTGGACACATTTTAATTGCATTAATATGCATTTCGTATTTTCTCCAGAGTAAGAAAGTACACAGTATTTTGCTTATGTGGGCTTTCATTCTTTAACAATTTATAGGCGAAGCTTGTGGGTTCTTCTTTGAACCTTCAAATTTTACTATAAGTTAAAAGGAGAAGATACGAACGTGCCTCGGCAGTGCGTAGTACTCGAACTCGTCACGTGTGGCGAGTCGGACGGCACCCAAGTGTTTACACGTTGCAAATCGCTCTTGTCTTTATCTTTAACCCTCTGTTCTGACATGACAGCGTTTCCGCTGCGTTCGCCAGACGGCTGATTTCTTAAAAATAATCTCGATTAAATTTTGACGAGAAATCCGCGAAAAATTTGGAAAAATATAATTTTCTGACCATAATTTCATAAAAATTAGTAAGCTCGTACTCGACAGCGAGTCTTTGTCTTTATCTTTGATCGTTTATCTGCCACGACAGCGTGTTCGCTACGTTGGTCAGACGGCTGATTTTTAAAAAATAATCTTGTTAAATTTTAGCGAAAAATTCTAGAAAAGTTTGGAAAAAAAATGTTCTGACCATAATTTCATTTAAAAAATGTCTTGTGTTTGGGTCAAACAAATTTTTAAACCTAAATTCGTCGACCCTGTCAAAGGGTTAAAATTCAAAATATTTTCTTAATTGTAATAGTTTCTTAATTCAATCAAAAAAATTTCTTGCATTTGGGTCAAACAAATTTTGAAACTTAAATTCTTCGACCTTGTCAAAGGTTAAAATTCGAAATATTCTGTTAATTAGAGCCAGGATATTCTCGTTGAGTAAAAGAGAAAATCGTGGACCCTTTTAAGCGTTTAATCGAACCGTCCACACAAGTTCGCTGTGTACAATCGATGATCGGCGCGTAGGCTCGATTTCTCGGCTCGACAACAATGTTGATGCAGCGAGACGTCGTTAGCTGGACGCGGTCGCTCGTCGCGCCACTGGCAGTGAGACAAAAGGCCTCAGAAAAACGTTACACACCGAGCGTTCCTTTTTGCACAATATGCGATTAATCGTGACGGTGTATATATCGGGCGGGTAAACAAGTTAGTCACCCTTTCATCGCTCAGTCCTGCAATAATATTTGTCCCAGTTTCGCTTACCGTCGATACGCTGTACCTTCGCGTTTCTCTTCTAGCTCGGGCTCGAAGCCGCTCGCCAATGATACTCATTTATACAGCGGTCCACCGGAAGTCTTCATGCTTTATTCATTACCTTGAATTCTCGGTGTAAACAATTTTTCTTCAGCTCAAGGAAAAAAATAATAAAAAAAAATAAGAATAAAGGAAAATTCCTACCTCGTGTTAGCGAGCGCGAAGGAATAGCTGATGCTATGATAGTCGTTGACCCACTTTCGGTCGTAGCGAGGGGAGAGTCAGACACATTGTCGCCGCGGTAAGGGTGAGCGTTGGTTTTGCTCTCTACGCAGTGCGTGCCTTGGCGCGCCTCTTAACCGGCGCGCTCGTGTGTGCGTGTGCATGTTAACGCCACAGGGTGTGTTTCTCTACCCTCGAAAGTTCAATCGAGTCGCTCGCCCTCCGTGCGGACCCCCACCCGTGCGGAGGCCATACTTCTTTCCTCTCGGTTAGCTTCAGTTTTACCGCTTCCCTTTTGCCCGGGCCACGAAAAAAACACCCCTCGACGCGATTCTGTAAGCGCGGGATCTTTTAGCTTCCTTGCGTTTATCCTTCGGGGACGCACAATCGACCCATATATGACGGTTGCAGCCGATTCCGAATAAACATCGTCTTATCAGGAGGAAAGATTCGGACCCGGGCAGAATTGTTATTGCTCACCTCGAAGATATAAACGCAAATGGGATTATGGGAGATTCTTTTTTCGGCTGGAATAACATAAAAATAAAATAAAGTAAAATAACGTAAAATAAAATAAAATAAAATAAAATAAAATAAAATAAAATAAAATAAAATAAAATAAAATAAAGTGCACCCTTCTTCGCAATCCTCCAATCTCCTACTATACGAATCCTCCAGACTAATCCCGATACAGGAGCGTATCAACCACCTAAGCTGAGACTTCGCGCAAACACACCTAGAAACTCTTACAAGCGTATGCAATAGCCGACCTTCAAATGCAAGACAAAACCCGACCAAAGACTAATTTCCGTTGCACACAATAATAGAAATCCTGAACATAAGCCACAACACATAAGGTGAAGGTACCAATGCTCGGACGGTTAAGAACATTTTTTCGATTCCGTAAGTTATCAATTGGGCGATAGCAAATTTTTTGCGAAAATAACTGAAACCAATGTCCAGCTGATAGTTTCTATTTCGAAAAATATCGATTAATTACAAAGAGATAAATATTTTTTTAATTACAGAAGAAAATAACGCGTCTACCGACGCGGTTTTTCGACACGTCCCTATATTCGGACAATGCATGTCCCAATGTTTCGGACAACCACAGGTTTAGAGAATTCTGATATACGAACTCAACTAATTCATATTAACTAAAAGAATTTTCCTGCCATTTGTTAATTAAATCAATGACAAAATTACATTCGCGCGAAATAATACTGAAGATGAGCAACGTAGAAAGCTGGCTAACCTAACTTCTTCGAACTGTCCGATTATTGGATCGCGTATCTACTAACGCTTGTACCAATTGCCGGACGCTGCATCGTCTGTCTTTTATCAAAATGCAACAATAGAACATAATTTAGGCTTCAATCTTGTATAACTTTTTTCTGTGCATCGAATGATGTTCGAAAATACGATTACAAGTTCTAAATCAGATTTATAATATTTAAATTCGGAATAAATCAAATGTGCATCCGACTGGAACGTGTCCGAGCATTGGTACTGTTATCTTATTCGCATTTAATCGTCCTAATATAAGACGTCTTCAACGCCATCGCACTCACAATCTTCCTCTGCAATAATGGCGAACGAGTAAGAGCTTACACGGGCTGAAGGACATGGGACGAAGGAAAACAAAAGCGAACAATTTGTAAATACCCGCTTTGCCTTATTAACATTTTGGCTATAAAAAATTCTTGCCCTAAAATAAAATAAAATAAAATAAAATAAAATAAAATAAAATAAAATAAAATAAAATAAAATAAAATAAAATAAAATAAAATGAAATAAAACAATCGATCGTACAGAAAAAGAAGAATGAGTATTCTCGTTTTTCTGTACGATGAATTATTTCACTTTATTATTTGTTTCGGTGTTTTTCCACCGGTCACTTGTACGGATACCCCCCCGGAGACTCACGGATCCATTTGGTAAACAAGCAACGACAGATATCCTCGCGAAAGCCGACGTGGAAACAACCGTCCATCCTCGTGCAGTTCAGCGAGGATTTTAAGTAGGTTACGTACGTCAAGATACCGTACGTCTTACTTAGGGCCTGAGTCACGACTGACTTATCGAGTTACACGATGCGCTCTTTCGCCAATGTGTCGCAGGTTTTCCCGCCCACGACTTCCGGTTGTACTCTTCGGCGCGGCTTACCAGCTACAAACCGCGCTCTGCAGTTATGAACTTCATGAAAATTTCATACTCTTTGCCGGAATCGCGTATCTACCTTAAAAAAGAAAAAAAACCATTTACAAAAATCGAAAGACTCCTTCAGGGCGAAAAAAATCGATCCAATTCCGAAGTGCAGAATATTCTTCCGAACCCTTCCATGACCTAAAAAAAATCGCAATTAAGAAAATTCCCATGCTTCACTTTTTTCCATCGCCCTGTAATAGCTCCCGTACAATTCTCACATCACCGATAAAAAAAAATGTTTACAAAACGTTCCGTAGCGCCCGCAGCGTGTTGATACTGCGAGTTGGAACGTAAAAAAAGGGTTTTCCATAAAAAAAAAAGAAAAGGGCTTGATTGTCAATCAGCCTCTATGTATGTCATCGTCTCTTTCCAACCGCGTTCAGTCGCCGGGAGGATTTTTATTTTCTCGTTACTCCCTCGCGCTCGTCGGATGAGGCGATAGGTAGCGGGGCGTTGGGCGGGAAGGGGGGGGGGGAGAGTTGCGGCGTAACGAATTGGCCCGCGAGCGAATAGTAATAAAAGTGTAATTAGGTAGCTCCAGCGTCGAGCTCGCTCGGCGATGCAGCGTCGCAGGATCTCGCCGTAGCAAGGAGAAAGAGTATATCCGTCCCTCCCGCCCAGCTCGCGGATCCCGTGCGGAGAACAATCGGACAGACGGCGGAGGCGAATGCGGCGATGTGTTCGTGTTGCTCTTTTCTCTAACGGGAGAGAAAACCTCGTCGGGATCCGCGCTCCCGGCCAGACGCGTCGTCTGGCTTTGTTCGGCTCGTGTTGGGAGAGGACTGCCTGCTACCTAGCACCGGTGTATTCCCGATGTGCGCTTCCCCATTCCCTCGGGATATGTCCACAATTATGCCGACTCGACGATTCACCGAGGATTCCCAGTTGCTACCTACCGAGCCCACGATACCATCATAAGCTCCTCTGCGAGGGCAAGAAAAGACGGGGAACTTTTCAAATTATTAGATATAGATTATGGTTTTTTTGTAATCTGTTACTTCAGAATTTTATAATTCGAGACGATCTTGAATTTTAATAAATGATAGGTATATATGTGTATATATATATATATATATATATATATATATATATATATATATATATATATATATATATATATATACTTCATAATTTATGATTTTATAATTTCTCAACTCGATAAAATCTTGAAAAAAATGGCCGTTGTAAATATTTAAAAAAATAGTTTACATTTTGTAATATTTATTGGATCGTCCGGCTATGTTCGGTTCGTGTTGGGAGAGGACTGTCTCCTACGTAACTTCGGTTTATACCCGATGTGCGCTTCCCCATTCCCTCGGGATATGTACACAATTATGCCGACTCGACGTTTCACCGACGATTCCTAGTTGATACCCTACCGTGCTCACGATACTATCATAAGCTCATCTGCGAGGCCGCGAAACGGCGACATATATATTTTTCATAATTCATAACTTGAGAATTTCGCAATTCGACAAGATCTCGAGCCTTATTGAATGATGGGTATATATGTACATATTTTCCATAATTAATAATTTCATAATACACGATATCTTGGATTATACAAAAAATTGCCGTTTCAGGTATTTCAAAAAATTTGTCGAACTTTCATAATATTAATTGTTTCGACACGGCTCCTGAACAACCACACTGCTCAGACCCAGGAGTTTCGTTTTCGCTACAAATCGAACGAAAAAAGAAACGAATTGATTTTCGTCGAAGTTCAGCGAGAGAGACCGCCAGAGCAGTGTGCTGTATTAACGAGGTGCAAAAAAATATGCGCGGCGTTCCATGGTTAGACTTTCTTCTTTCAACTTCGCCCCACTTGATCTCGGCTTTGTCGGATGCTCGGCCCTGACTGCCGACGGGGTCGCAAGTAGTTTCTATAAATAAAATTCTTGAGCACACACGCGGCGCTTTGGTGAGAAAAAAAAAACATTTTAAAATGCAAATAAAATAAATGACAATAATAACAATAATATGATGAATCACGGTAGGAACAAGAGTACGCTAGAATAAAGCGTATCTGGCGGCGACGATGCCGGTACTCTCGAGCCGCAGTTCTCGGCTTGCACACGGACCTTGAAAACCGTTGTGCCCGCTGGTCGGGGGCCTGCGTCGTCACGAGTGCGGCGGGCAGATATACAGAGAAGCGAGCGAGCGGGCAGCGGCGAGCATCAGCAATAGTACACAGTCGAGGCGTCGGGACGGAGTTGAGCAACGCTAATAGACCCGGCTGCCAGGGCTAATGACTGTCGCAACGCTCAACTATCTAAGGTGCCTTTGAGACACCTATTCGGTGCTCGCGTGTTTATACACTCATCGGAAAATTATATATCTGTAACTTCGGACTCTGTTGACTATCCTCGGCGCTCCCTCGATCTCGCCGGTTTCCCTCTGCGGAACACTGCTAATTTCATCGGCCGAACGCGTCGATTATCCGTTCCGGGCTCTGCCAATCTCTCGACGGCTATATCCACGGTAGATGCTCCCGAGAACCCTCTAGCATTGCCTTTTCTAAAACCGTTCAGGGATTTCTGCGATTAAACTAGGCCGGATTCGGTCCAATCCTCGAGATCGGACTCTTCTAGTTCTGTTCTGTTCTGCATTGTGCGATAATTCACGCTGTATGACAACTCGTTCCGGACTCTGCCAAACTCCCGGCGGCTGGACGGGGAGTTCAGTGATTTGTGGGATTAAGGTTATGTGAAATACAGCCGTCGGTAACAAAAACTGTACTGAATGCCATTTTGAGACCGCAGTCCGCGGATGAAAAAGGAAATTGTATTTGCCTGAAAAATCGGCAGGAGCAGGGAAAGACCATCTTCTTTTTGCTCGGGGCTCTGCGATCTCAGAACGCCATTCATTGCAGTATTTGTACCAACCGAGCACGGGGCAAGTGGGCGGGAGGTGTTGCACATCACCTTAAGGTGATTTGAAACATGTTTTCAGCCTGTCTCTGTCGCTCCGCTGAGAGCGCCAGTGGTGATATCTCTCTCGCTCTCCATAGTGTTCCACATCACCGTAAAGTGATGCGAAACACCTGCCCCGTGCCCAGTTGGTAACAAAAACTGTACTACGTGCCGTTTTGAGGCGGCAGACCGCCGAGGAAAAAGAAAATTGTCTTTTCCTAAGGCATACACGTAAAATCCCGCTTTCCGTTACTGTGAAGTGTGCGCACAAAGGCACTTTTTCGCACCGCGTGCGAGAAAAATACTGCGCATGCGTACAATCCCAATATGGTATTTTTTCCGGCACTAGTGCGGAAAAGTGCCTTTCTTCACACACTTTACGGGAACGAAGAGCGTGATTTTCGTGAATTTGTTAGGAAAAATTATGCGAATGGCATGGGAGTAGAAAAAGGAGTTCTGACTCGTGCGAATGCCGCACCCGTCAAGAACTCCCTTTCTACGCCCTTGCCATACAATAGTACATTACTCCACGTGGGTGAAAAACGTTTTTCTAACGAGTGTGAGTTTGCAGCATGAGCCGAAGACGAGTGCTGTAATCACACCAGTTAGAAAAAGTGTTTCGCACGAGGGATGTACGAAATTTTTCATCACAAGATGCAAAAATGGCGGTTTTACGCACGCGAACCGGACGGAAAAGTGGCCATTTCCCCACCGAGTAATGAAAATAACTATTCCCTGCGTCTGCCGATTCCCTAGGGAAAGACAATTTTCTTTCTCCCCGACGGACTGCGGTCTTAAAGCGGCATGCAGTACAGGTTTTGTTACCGGCGGCGGTATTTCGCATCACTTTAAGATCATATGAAACACCTCCCTTCCCGTCCATCCCGGGTCAATCGGTATTAAAAACTGTAATCAACTTTTCTCACGGGTTCTCATATACACGATCAAAAGAAAAGTCTCATCGGCAGCGGACATCGTCTCGGCTTTCTTTTGACGGTACATGCTAGAATCCGTGAGAAAAGTTGATTACAGTTTTTATTACCGACCGCAGTATTGCACATGCTCTTAAGGTGATGTGAAACACGATCTCAGTCTGCCTCTCTCGATCCGCCGAGAGCGCCACTATTGATATTTCTCTCGCACTCTATAGTGTTTCACATCACCTTAAGGTAGTCCTTGCGAACAGTTTTCACTTGGCATAAGTTTCAGAGAAATGAGAGGGAATTGCAAACTATTGTGGATGGATATAAAAATGTGTGGATATAAAAATCTGAAAAAAATCGAGCATTTTGAAGGTGCTGAAAAGATCAACTTTGCATAATAATAATTCCAAAATATAATTAACAAATTGACGAAAAATAAAATTTTTCAACAAATCTCCAGGAAACCTAACTATTTTTTTACGAAAATTATTCGTTCACATTAGTTAAGGAAAGTTAGGGTTCCGGGAGATTTGATAAACAATTTTATTTTTCATCAATTCGGAATTATTATTATGCAAAATTATTGTTTTTAGCATCTTTAATACGCTTAATTTTTTTAGATTTTTGTACCATCCAGAAGTGTTTGCAATTCCCTCTCATTTCTCTGAAACTTGTGCGAAGTGAATATATTCACAAGGACTTCCGTAAACGCGGCCAGCTGCGCCAACCGTTTGGACCGCAGACATTTAGATAAGGCTGTTCTGTATTGTCAGATAATTCTCGCTGCATGATAACTCGTCCCGCGCCTCGATTATCCGTTCCGGGATCTGCCAAACTCTCGATGGCTATTTTCTCAAGAGTTGCTCTCGAGAACCCTCCAGCGTTGCCTTTTCTAAAACCGTTCAGAGATTTCTGCGGTTAGAGGATTCCGCATGCGGCAATCCTCGAGATCGCGGACTCTCTTAGAACAGTCTGTTCTGTATTGTACTATAATTCTCGCTGTATGATAATAACTCGTCAGTGCGATGGACTTTATTATTCGTTTTTGCCGTGACTCACCGTCGCGTGACACGACGATTTTTCCAGAGGGCGGGAAGGACAGCGGATTATCCCTCAGCTGATAATCGATTCTCTTCACGCGACCTTGGACGGACTGCATGGAATGGAATTGTTTTTTATTATTCTTTTTTTATCTCGCGGAAAAGGGAAACATTTTCGCGGGCATCGAAAGAAATTGATTTTACTTAAACAGTATCCATTTCTAACAGTATTTGCATACTTCGTACGGTGATGATGATAATTATTGCAATGTGTAAAATACAAAAATATATATTTCTTTCGGTGCGATAATTTTATTTTTATTTTTCGTTAATTTATTTCTATTAATCTCCTGTATAAATAGGATACAGATAATTATTTTCAAGTCGATAATGCATGTACAGTGAGAGCTCCGTTGGTGCAAAATTCAATCTACAGTTTCAGGCTGCAGAAACCTCATTGGTTCCTTTCCTAAAATGGTCATAGTTATGATAAAAATAGAGTAGGTATAGAAATCCCGCATTAACCGAGTTTCCACTGTACCAGGTGAGACTAGTTTTTTTTTCTTGTTTTTCTTCGAACAAACAAATTCACTTCGCCGAGGGTAGTGAATAGAGCAAAGCCGGTGGGTAAAATTTGTACAGAGAGCTTCGCGGTTGTACGACTGGTTGACTGGATGAATGTTTACGTGTACGTGTGTTTCGCCGAGCGAGAAAGAAAGAGAGAGAGAGGGAGATTCATTGTGTATTGAGCTTTGAATGTGAGCTCGGCATGGTAGCGCGTTGAAGGAACTCCTCAACCGGACTCCGTTTTCCCTCGTTATAAATGGAAACGCGCGTCACAATGGTATCGCTGGGACGAAAAAAAAAAGAAAAAAATCGCCAGGCCGTAGAGCAGCTTTCCATACAGCCCTCAACGTATTCTCTATTTCGCGAACGTCCGCGAACGAACAATTAGAGGAAAAAAAACAGAAAAAAACGCTTTTATGCCGGTGTAATAGTGCAGTAATCGCGTGTACATTAAGGTTCGGTATCGCTTGTGCAAACTCGATGGGGCCGTCGAGCTGGAATATCATTTACGCCCGAACAGCGTAGAATTTTCGAAAACAAAATTTAACGAGATTAGTACGGCCAAGCGTAGGAAAACGGGGAAAACATGTTTACACGAACATTTCACTCTTGCGTGTCGACCGAACGAGCGGGACCTTGTGCATCCCGCCTCGTCGCTGAATCATCGAGACTCGATTTATTAAAACAGAATTTCCGTAGCAAAAGGGTTAATCGTTTAAGAAATGTCGGTTTTATCAAATGCACTCAACGAAATTATTAACGTATCGTCGATAATTTCAATAAACTATAATGATATAGCCATCGATCATTTTAAGTTCTTGTGTCGATCGGCGACCGGCCAGCCCGTATGTAGAAAATCAGTTTGTGAAATTTTTCGTAAGAATAATTTTGTTAAATCAGACATATTCGTTCGTCGTCTAAGAATTTGTTGTGATATTAGTAAAGTAAGAAAAAAGTTCGTCAAATTTTTCTATATCGTTCGGCTAGACTTTTCACGCGCTCTTAACATCAAATATTTGTCATTTTTACAAAAAAAAAAAAAAAAAATTGTTACGGTAACAAAAGATATTATAATATTGACTAGGAGTCAGGTTGACCTTATAAGTCGAAAATATTCGAACTGCCCGGGCATTGGGTAGGGTAAGTCGGGGTGAAATGGCCATGATTTTTTTAATCGCTGGAAAATGGACCGTCAACGTCAAAAAAAACCTTTAACCCTTCCAGTACGGGGGACATTTTGCTGAATGCAAACGACCATGACTTCTTTTAAGCACGAATCCGATACGGATGTTCGTAATCATTTCTCTTCTACGTTATCAAAAAAAAAAAAAAAAACTTCAAGGAACGTCCGTGAATTGTTACAGATTTTTTTAGCACATCAACTTGTTATTCGAGTCGTTCAAAGGTGGCGTCTTGACAAATTCTCGGTCCTCGTTAACCCCTTCACCGTCAGAGAAACTTATTTCCCTAAACGTTGGGCCCCTTACAGAGACTCCTGACAGTGAAGGAGTTAAACCAGGATCTAGTACGTGGAGGGTTAAATTTTGGTCGTAACCAACTCAGAAACATCGAACTGAAGTAATTCACTCAGAACTTTCGATATTTTGACGACGCGTGATTTAATTGCAGCTCTGTACATAAATATTTGCGATCGGCCATATCACCCGGACACTACAGGTGATATGGCCATAGCAATAATGGTCGTCGATTAGGCCTAGAGAAGCATAGAGGGGTCGCACAAAACATGTCTCAGTATATTTTATGTTGTCTACATTAACTACGGAAAGACAAGAATTACCTCCGTCAAATGTTTCAGATGCCAAAGTAAACAGAAAACGCTTTTACCTGCCATATCACCCGGAGATTACACGAGATATGGCCTGTAAAACCGGCGGGTAAGTGCAAGAGGCAGTGGCATATCGTACGGACTCTTGTACATACAATCTTATAATTTTCGGTGCAATCATATTGTATCCACGTAAATTGAAAAGTGTGCAAACGGCAGCGCCATTCATTTGTTACGTTAAACGATATTACGGTTGGCCATATCACCCTGACTTACCCTATGATCGACTAACCCGACTACTATCTCTTCGAGTACTCCAGAACTATATGGAGCACCGAAAGTTCTTGAGAAATGCTTAAAACGCCAAAAGGACTTGAAAAATACTTAAAACACCAAAAGTACTTGAGAAATACTTAAAATACCAAAAGTACTTGAGAAATACCCGAAATACCAAAGCACTTGAGAAATAATTGAAGTACCAAACGTACGTGATGCTTCGAGTACTTGCGATACTTTGTACTTTGTACTTAAAGTACTTTTTGGTACTTTGCCCAGCTGTGATCTCTGGTTGTTCCTTAAGGAGGCTGTAACGCTTCACACCAGTCAAATGAGTGCTACATTTTTAAAGGCATTTATACAAACTTTTACGCGTCGATTGATTATACTGAATGGTTATTGGTATTAGAGCAGATGTCCTTAACCGAGAAAAACATTAATTGCAATGGATTTGTAAAAGTATTAACTGCTTGCCAATTTTCCAAAAGGTCCATATTCGTTCAGTTTTTCATAGTATTACCCGTACTTTTGGTTCGATTTACGATTATTACACATATGAGCGGGACTAAAATTTTTATCGCAAAGTGTTAAATCATTTCCGTAACGCGAAATAAGCAAAAAAGAATTAAAAAATCTTTTCGTTAATGAATTCATTTAATGAAATTTTCGAGGGGGCGATTACTTTTGACCTTCGTCGAGTGTCTTTAAAAAAATTTCGCCAGTTTATCGACGGAGATTCATCTGGATTAACTGGATCCGGGCGGCTCAGTCCGAACGCGCACGAGCGATGGCCGCGAATCCCAATTCGGTTTGCTCTTTGTTCGGTCTAATGTGCGTTTCATGCTTCCGAGTCGGTCGGTGCATGCAATTTCGGAGGATGGCCCCGCACACCTAGGCACTGGCCGTAGGGGAGATAAATGCGGTGGCCACGATTAAAATGAATTATTCAGGAACGTCGGGAGAGCCGCGGGACGGAGGGAGATGGAAACTGAAGAGGCTGAGGACCGACCTCGCCGTACGTAAACCCGGGGCCACGTAATTTCCTGGGTTCGATTTCGTCTACGTTTCTCTGCCCTTCGCTCTCTCGTAGTTACATAGTATAACCCTGCACCACGATCGGTGTGCTATCACTACGTGGCCCGCACGAAGCGGCATAGAGCGAGCGCGCTTTATCGATTCACCCAGGACGAATATCCGATAGAGTTGCGCATCCTCGGTGGCTCCGCGGCCGCACAGTCGTTCGATTATCGAAAAAAAATTTGAAGGAAATACGAAAAACTTAACGCTTCGACAATTAAAAAAAATATATTTTCATCTAATATTTGAGACACTGTGAGAGGTGCAATGAAATAAATGGACAGTAAGATCTTTGCAATGTTTATCAATGTAAATATTTTCGTGCCGGTTAGACATTTTTCAAATTTTGTCATTACTAGCAGTACGTAGTATTATCTAAATATGAATAAGAACGAAACATTTAGAGCAATATTTCTAAAATCTTACTATTACTTTTTTTGCCTGTTAATTTTTCTGTAGATCCACTTCTTTAGATCAAATTTTCGTTTTTATATGGATTTGATGGGTCTGTGGCACATTTATGTTAATGATTAATTCCCTCATAATTTCACGGCGAAAAATCGTTCTCGCTATCTGAAATTCCAAAGTTTGTCTCAAATCGACGATTTTCTCGCCATTGAATAAACAAAATTCAATGTTTATCAATATTTTCGTACCGGTTACAAATTTTGAATTTTTTATTTCGTCATTACTCGCAATACGCAGAATGATCTAAATAAGAACAGCTAATCTCGAAATACTTAGAACATAAATATATTTCTAAAATCTATCCATTTTTATTTGACAATTTTTCTGTAGATCCGTTTTTTAGATCAAATTTTCGTTTTTATTTAGATTTGATTTTTGCAGCAGATTTTTGTTTAATAATCCATCCCCTCATAATTTCACGGCGCAAAATCCTCCTCGCTATCCGAAACTCCAATGTTTCCCCCAAATCAATGATTTTCCTCCTATTGAAAAAAAAAAAATAATAAAAAAATCCATATCTACTTCCATCCAAAGTACATAAATGTATGTACATCTATCGACGAAACATATATTCTGGTATATATAAAATAAAATCCGTGGCGCTCGGCCGTATGACGATCGAGTTTGAATGGTCATGGGCGCGACCCTGCCTATTTTATAACATCTCTATAATTGGAATGTAACCTTTGCCGAGGCTCGGCCAATCGAACGACCCCCGAACGCGAGCGACCCAGATAATATAAAAATCCGGCAGTGAGCGCACACACACCGACACACGCGACCACGTTCCGCGCCCTGCAGGGCGCGATGAAATGTACACTTTGACGACGTCGCACCGTGTCGTTCCACGGCCAGCATGTTTCCTCGTGTACCCGGTGCCAGACTGTAGTACATCGGAATATTCAAACTCCGCCGTACACCCAAATCGTTCGGGCATCAATCTCCTCTATTATTCAATCGGGCCTCTTTCTCTCCTCTGTATATCGCAGCCTCGTGCGCGCAGCTCCTAGCATTGCCTGCGCTCGTCGATGCAGCCCCCGAGGCGTCGCGGTGTGTTTTTAGACGGTGTACGTACGTTTCGTCTCCGACAGGGCCAGGCTTCTATTTTTAAGAGTTTCGACTCTCCCGAGGAAGTCGTTTGCCCTCGTGATATTGCCACTGGTGCTATCTCCCCCCCCCCCCCCCCACACACACACACACACACACACGTCTGTATATATAAACAGACACATACAGACAAGCCACGAAGAAGGTCCCGAGGGCCGCGACCTAGCAGGTCCTCGGCTCTTCTCCGCTCTACGAGTTAACCGCACCGCTCTCGTTCTGTCTATATAGATATATATATTTATAGGTATATACGAATCTTGGTTTTCTCTCCATTCAGTCGCCGACGACCGACCCTCTCGTCGTGGGACTTTCCTGTTACCCACTTTGGTCTGTTAACGTAACCAAAATAAGAGCAATCCTGAGAGATAATGTTGTAAGGTAACGAGTTCTTTCTTTTTTTATTGGACGGAAATTGCATGGAACGAAAAATTTAGGAGGTCTTCTTCTCTCTGTGTAATTATCGATCAAACAGTAATAAGTTTTTCGTTGAACAGTAATAAATTCTCAGGCATATTTAGTACCATCTGTTTTCTCATCGTTGAATTGCCTCCGAGGAAAGTTCCTGTTGCTGTGGGACTTTCCCATTAAAGTGGTGCCCGCTTCGGCATGTTAAAATAACCAATATAAGAGCGGCTCTGATTCAAAGTTACGAGCAAACGATTAGGGATGGATTTTGTTTCGCTGCTTAAAAATCACACACATTTGCGCTATTTGGCTGGAAAATTATATTATGTTGGCGAAACGATAGCGGTTTTGATGAGGTTCGAAACGAAGCTGTTGTTTGCCACAGCGTGGGACTTTTCTATTATCGCAGTGCCCACTTTGGTCCGTTAAAACGACCAATATAAGAAGAGTAGCTCCGTTTTAAAGTTACGAGCGAACAATTAGAGATGGATTTTGTTTTATTGCTTAAAAATTACACGCATTTACAAAATCTGGCATTCCCACGAATAATTTATTATTAATTTTCTATCGCGAAGAACATCATGGATGATTCTCGGGACTTCCGGTACGTTAATAGATCGACGCTATTTGGCTGGAAAATTATATTATGTTGGCGAAAAGATAGCTGTTTTGATGAGGTTCAAGACGAAGCTGCTGTTTGCCACACGTGGAGCTTTTAACTCACGGTGCCCTAACCCCCCCCCCCCCCCACTCCACCAAACATCCCGACCAATGAATATGCATTACTGAACGTAATTGCAGGCAAACCCAGGCCTATATCATATTCGGAAAGAAAAGTCGTTAGTAGCCCCTTGGCTGAGGGCCAGTATCCGATTCCAAGAATGTAACAGATTTGTCACGTCTGTCCGTCCCTCTCTGGCTCGGCAGACCCTCGGCATACACCCGAGTGCGAAGGAGAAACTATATAATCACATTTACCTCCCTATTCGAAGTAAAACTTGAGTAGCCAACTGACACGGATTTTCAGTGTGCCAAGGCTCATTTCCGATAATCCTGTTTTCTCTCCGCTTGCTCTGGCGAGCGAGCGTGTTTTCGACGCGACCTTTCAACTCTTTTGCACGCTCGTGACTCCGGATCGTATACAGTTAGTTTACGACTGACGTCACCGAGTACGATTCTTTCAATAAAAAATAGTACATTACTCCACGAGGGCGAAAAACGTTTTTCTAACGAGTGTGAGTTTTCAGCATAAACCGAAGGCGAGTGCTGTAATCACACGAGTTAGAAAAAGTGTTTCGCACGAGGGATGTACGAATTTTTTCATTACATTTCCGCACCGAGTGATGAAAATATATTTAAATAAGAACTTGCAAAATATCGTAAGGTCTTGTTAACCCTCGTGCGTTTATTGGCTGCGCGAGACCTGCGGCAAAAGCTATACACGAGAAATATGAATCTGACATTAAAAAAAATTTATTTTTCATTATTTTACTCACAGCTCAACATAGGAAATCTTGCCGCGGAAGCTAACGAAAATATTATTTTTTGCCATTACGTCGCCAAAAAAATATTATCTTTGGCCACCTGCATCGTTAAAAGAAATATTATTTTTGGCGATTGTTACATCGGTAAAAAAATAGATAAATGTACTTGAAAACGAAATCGCTTTAATCGAAACCTCTTTAATTTTACCGTTATCGGTCTTTCGCAGGATCACGAGAATTCTTCTCCTAAAAATTGCCTTCTCGCATCAATCTTATTTACAAACTTCCGTTCCACAAACTCTCATAACCATAAAAAACCGCTACAAAAGTAAGCGAAACTCTCTCCAGATCGTAACAAGTTCCCTCACAAGTGGTATCCCATCTGTCGGTCTCTATCATGAAATTCTCATAAAAAAATAAAATAAATCCCTCTACCTCAGTTATCATCTCCCTTGCGCGAGAGTCGAACGGGCGGTATGAGTTGGCCGGGCTTTTTTAGCACTCGACGCTCACAAGAGAGAGTGTGAAGAGAAGATCGGCGCGAGATGTACAACGGTTCAGTTTTATCCAGCCTATAGGCGGGCTCGGGCCAGCGCTGACACGTACACACAGGGGTCATTTTTGACCATTACATCACAAAAAAAAATATTTTTAACCATTCTATGGCTAAAAAAATTCATTCTTGGCCATTATTACATCAGTAAAAAAAAACAATTTTGCTTAAAAACAAAAGTCGCTTTGATTTGTTCATTGTCCCACACGAAGAGCCTCCCCGCGCACCATCGCAATAACTCTTCTCTCAAAAAAATGCCTTCCCGAATGAATCTTATTTACAAACTCCCGTTCCACGAGCTCATATAAAACCATCCGTGACAAAGGTAAGCGAAGCTCTCTCTCTCTCTCTCTCTCTCTCTCTCTCGAACGTAACAAGTTCCCTCACAAGTGGTGTCCCATCTCCCGGTCTCTTTCATTAAATTCTCATTTTTAAAATTCTTTTTCTCTCCGCCTCAGTCATCGTCTACCTTGCGCGAGAGTCGGACGGGCGGTACGAGTAGGCCGGGCTTTTTTAGCACTCGAGGCTCACAAGAGAGAGAGTAAAGAGAAGACCGGCGGGAGATGTACAACGGTTCAGTTTTATCTAGCCTATAGGCGGGCTCGGGCCAGCGCTGACACGACACACACACACACACACAGAGGTCTAGTAGCACTGGAGGAGTCGAGGGGTTGCGAGAGAAATAAACGTGTGGAGTGAGAGAGGGTCGCCGGGCGATGTGTCTGCTGGCGGTAGTGTTCCAACTGGATCGGCGTGCATCGCGCGGTCTGTCGGCCGGGGCAGGCGTCTCGGCTCGACGTGCGAGAGGGGAAACAGGTGTCAGGCCGTCCATCCAGCCGCGCCCGCTCGTACTTTGTACCAGTGAGCGCCGCGTAGCTGCTAACGTATATATCTGCACCCTTCGCTTCCAACGGTTTCGCCTATATACGACGAAACACAATGTATCCCATTCTCTCTCATCCTCCCCCCCCCCCCCAGTGCTTTCTGTATCACGTGGGTACGCGCATAAAGTGACCGAGAGCGAAGCGAGGTGGGATCGGAGGATACGCGCGTGCGAACGTGCACTGTATATTTATCGTTCATCCAGCGAAGCTTTAACGGCACTGTACGAGCGCCCGGTGGGAGGATAAAGTAGCTGCGGCGGGCACGTTATTGCTACCGTCATCATTATTGGCTCGTAACCTTCCTAACAGGAATCGTAACTTCGTCGCTTTGTATGTTTGTTAGTTCACGCGCTGGGATTCCGTTACGCGTGTTTTTCGAAGCTCTCGATATTCGCGTCGATGGGCTTCGATGACACTGAGCGATTTACCGGTGTACACGGAGATTTAGAAGATGAGGGAGCGCGCCCTGCGGCGCGGAGTCTTTGAGTGGGGATGCCTCGGAAATTAGACGGGAAATATTTTCAATTTTTTAAAATTTGCTTCCTCATGGAGGGCGTTTTGTTTGGGTGACAATTTATTTTTTCTTGAGATTTTAAGGAAAAGGTGTTCAGAATATTCGTAAACATTGAAACGTCACATTTAGAACTAAAATTAATTAGACGCGACAAATTCAAACCGCTCTAACTCGAGAATGCGTCGATCGATTAAGCTGAAATTTGACAAACGGCTTGTGCGGTTAATAGTCAATGTTTCTTAAAAATTTCATTAAAAAATTTGCAATTGTTCTTTTTTTTTGTACGCGATTTCTAATTTCTTCAAAAATGTCTGCTTGCGCTCTAGCTCTTACAATTTTTTGTTATCTGGCTGAGATCGTGTACACAGATGGAATATGATCGCCCGATGATGCCCATTAAATTTGGGAGAATCGATCGGACCGTTTAAATTTTATGTTATTATGAATTTTTTAAATTTCATAAAAAATTCAAACTTCACATTCGAAAAAAATACATTAAATGTAAATTAAATATATTTTTAAAAATCCATTAAATGTAGTTCTGTAACGACGACTAAGGAAAAAAGTTTACCGAGCATTTTTATAGCCGATATTGAAAAAATTAGTGATATTGCGTATTTGCAAACAGATTAAAAAAAAAAAGATATCTCTGCTTCGTACTGGAATCGCGGAAAAATCCAGGTGTCTAGCACGTTCCACGGCACGAAACATACAACGATGATGGTTATGACGGGTTCGAAAATGCTAGATATAATGTAATAATAAAAAAAATCACAGTAGTTATATAGTCTTGACAGCAGATTCGTAGCGTAACGCGAAATGCTCGGGAGATCCTGCATTGAGAGACTGTGAAATTACCTGCAATACACGGTGAAAAGGCAAATGGCTACATGTCTCGCTGAAGTTTCGATATGTATAAACATGCTTTTATCCGAAATGTCTTTATCTCTATGAAATTGCATCGAAATATTAAAAAACCTGAAAGAAGACACAGGTCATGATTTAAAGAAAAAAAATGGTAAGAAGAATGGAGTTTCACAACAAAAAAAAATCTGGAGCGCATAATTCCATGTATTTTCTCGCGCGGAGCGCAGATCCGACATAATTTTTCACCGAAAGTCAAGGGCGACGTTGGTATGTCTTTTCCTCATAATATCCATTTACTCGCAAAGCTTCCGCTACAAGGGAGGTAAAAATACAGAAAAGTTTTACCATAGAACAAGCTGTGCGTATTGTGAGAAGCGCTACAAAAATGTCAATTTTCAACTTTTTCTTGGATGTTCGTGGTATGTTACTCCAACATAGTCTCGATTTTTTTGGCACTTCTGAAATCCCGTTTGGAGGGTAGAAATTGAAGGGTGTAGATTGGACGAGTCTCTTTTTGGAGATGCACACGAATCATGCTAGGTCCTCTTTAGCTAGTTGTATCTAAAAAAGTGAACGGTAAAAAATTCTCAATTTTTTTACAGCATCTTTGCGACACTGTAACCTCTGAAACACTCGTTTTTTTGAACAATTCGTAAGTTCCGCTCGGACGGTATAAATTAAAACACGTCCTCAGAGCGTGTTCGTCACATGAGATGGGTAAAAATCATGCCAACTTCGAGCGTAAATATCTCGACTCGGGGACGGTAACTCTTATTTAAATTACACAGCAGTTCGGATAACACATAGAACAATGTGTACGCCAAGTTTCAACAAATTCTTTAGGAAAAATAATAATAATAATTCCGTGGTACCTTAAGGGCTTCAAGCCAGTCATTAATCATGCTTTTTTCTCACGCGAATACATCATGTTTATGGATTGTCCGGATAAATTTATTGATAAATCGTCGTTCGAAAAGTTTCAATATACTGTCTCTCCATCTCGATAAATACCTTAGGTAGCGAAACTGTGGACCGACACGTGCGCGCTCAGTGCTGCGATTTATATTTGTCTCCTAGTCGTCCCGGTTCTTCGATAAAACGAACACCGTACATCGATCCTTCCTTCCTCCAATTTTTATTCAATTCTCCTCTCAACTTTCCTCGACCCATATATACATATATATATAAAACGCGAAGCCGTCGGTGAGAAATTCGGACAGAGCGCATCGTCACCGTTTTTGATATGCGCATTTGATCGATATAAATAAGGAGCCTTGATAACTGATGACCGTCGCGCGGAGGGCTATATCTTCATCATCGGAGCGAATTTAAATATAGATATGCGCTGTTTGCATTGTGCCCGAGGAGCTTCTCGCCGCCCGAGACCCACGCTAATTTCCGCGGGCGCTATTATAAGAGCGTCGGTATTTATTTATACGCCGAAGAATATCCCTCACCTCCCCCACCGTACCGCCCGACGATGCCTCCGGCCGCTGCAAGGCGACGAAGCGCATCCTCCGCTCGCGCCTCTCTCACGCGCCGCCAGAAGCCAAATGTCCCGGCGTTCCAAGAATTTCGGCGAAAATTCGAGCGTCGGGAAAATCCTGTGAAGATGCAAAAAAGAAAAAAAATTTTAATTGATTCTCACATTTCTCTCACCGGTGTATAAATCCTGACGGGTGTCTGCGGAACGCCCGTCGTAGGGTGGGAGAAGGGGCAGAGATAACGTGTTACACGTGCAGCGAGGTGGAAGGTGGAACGGCGTGGATGGCCGATGGCCGCACGAGGGATCGACAATTATCGTCTCCGACAGCTCGGGACGCGCAATCATGTCGAACAACCTCATTGTCTCTTGTCCGCGGCGAGGCGTTATTATCGGGACTCTACGCCGCATGCGGCAATTCGGTTGAGGCCCGGCGGCTTGAGGATGTAAACACACGTTTCGCTGGGAAGGACGAATGGGTCTCGAATTCGGGCGGAGAGTTATGACGTCGAAGATTGGATTACAGTATAGTTAACTCGTCGACTATATACGATTTTCGCTATCGTGTTACCATCGAGTCACGAAAATCTGCAGTCAGTCTTCTCATTGTTTTACTGACTTATACTTCGAAATCTTTTTCTGTCTGTTTTACTGACTTGTATTTACTTTGAAATCTTTTTCTTTCGAATGCTATTTGGTTTAAAATATTGCGTAAATTCGGTAAACAAATAAATAAAAAAATTAATTGTAATATTCTTTTAGCGCCCAGCATACTCTTTTTATATGAAATATTGACCTCTTGTTCGCGGCAGGGCGTTATTATGGGGACTCTACGCCGCATGCGGCAATACGGTTTAGGCTTGGCAGCCTGAGGATGTAAACACACGTTTCGCTGGGAACGACGAATGGGTCTCGATTTCGGGCGGAGAGTTATGACGTCGAAGGTTGGATTAGAGTATAGTTAACTCGTCGACTATGTTCGAATTTCGCTATCGAGTTACCTATCGAGTCACGAAAATCTGCTGTCTCTTCTTACTGTTTTACCGACTTGTATTTATTCTTGCATCTTTTTCCTTCGAATTTGGTAAACAAATTTCGGTAAATTCGATGAAGAAAAAGAATCAAGGAAAATATATTTTTTGTAATTCCGCACTGTAAATTTATTGTACTGGAACTTGAAATTTTCTCGCATTACTTACATTAATTGCACACTAATATACTTTAAAATTACAAATCTTTTGCCTGAAATTTACAAAAAATTGTCTGATAATGCAATTAATGAACCACGCACATATGTTTGAAATTTCAAAATCAGTTTACGTAAAAAAGCTTTTAATACTGTTCATTAATGTAAAAAAATATTACAGACCGACTTAAAAATAATATTTTTACTCAAAATATTCAGTCAAGAGTAAAATACCTTGCAAAATCCTGAGCAGCTGCTATCCAAGAAAGCTTATCTTAAACTCGAAAAAACGGGAATTGGATTAAACGGTAATACGACTGCATAAAAACAAAAATAAATATTAAAAAATGATATAGGGTAGACCGGGGCGAGATGGGCCCCCTAAGCAAATAATGCGGCAACAACGCTGTCGAAAGCATAATGTATTGTCTGTCATCCAACAATGATATTTCCACAGTTTTATAGCGCGTCCGAAAAAAAAATTGTCTGGGGCGAGACGAGCTGCCCTTAAATTGTTCACTTTTTTACCCCTCCCTGTACTATCCATACATCTTGCCTTTCCCTTCTTCTACCTGTCAGTAGTGCTCATGCGCCAATAATCCGCCATTGCAGCCTTCTAGTTGTCTTGTGTAGGGTGGCCCATTATGCCCCGCGTCGGCCCGATTTTTCGCTAGCTCATATCGCCCCGGGGGCCCATCTCGTCCTGGTCTCCCCTACATATTTTTTTCAATCGCAAGAATGATTTATAAACGGAGAAAAAAAATGTTTACAGCAAGTTCGCGAGAATCTTGAACTTGGCAGTTACTGAATCGCAGAAGCGATGAATTTTTACATAGTGCACTCAGTTTCATTGGCTCGGAGCAGGGTGCAGCAGTATCTACCTTTAGGGTGTAGCAGTATCTTCCGTAACTATACGTGTCCCTTGATAGCGTAGTTTCTTCGTTTTCCGGGATGGAGTTCCCGGAGGGAATTTTTCCGTGCAGCTGCTGTTAAAGTTTTTATGCAACCTTAAAAATTCCATCGCGGAACCCGAGCACAGTAACCGGCAGGGGAACGAGGAAATTCGAGACAATTGATAGATACAGCCGGAAAGAGATATGGACCGGGGTGGAAGAGCCTCGAGCCATGGTGAACGTGCCACGCTCCCAAGCCGTTTACCGTTCGAGTCACGTCTTCGGACGTCCGGCGGCTCTCGCTACCGCGTCGTTTCTCCTGCCCCGCCGTCGCCGTAGCCGGTGTTACGCGCGGGTTTCATCGCTCGCTCACCCTCGTAAATACACCGTCCCAGCCTGTCGGGTTACGCGGTACGAATCCTCCGAGGAATTTACGAGGGTGCAAGATCGTTCGAGGGCTCGGCTGCGTCCCTGTTTTAAAGCCGATTAATCGAGCGGACGCCGTCGCGACGATGAAAAGCTGAGTAACTCGGGCGCTCGGTCGGTCAGGTAGAAAACACCGTTCTACTGATTTTAGACGTTTCGGCTCGAGCGGAATAAATCTATTCGGTAACGGGATACAATTAAATAGATTCAACGAATATAAATAAATAAATTCTTATCGATGGCATTTAGTCCTTAATTACTCAGTTGGTAACAGAAACTGTAATTCATCTTTTTATACAAGGTTCTTGGACTTCTTTCGATTAAACGCATTTCGAGCAATTAAGCGGAAGCCGTCGCGACGATGAAAAGCAGAGTAACTCGGGCGCTCGGTCGGTCAGGTAGAAAACACCGTTCTACCGATTTTAGACGTTTCGGCTCGAGCGAAATAAATCTATTCGGTAACGGGATACAATTAAATAGATTTAACGAATATAAACAAATAACAAATTCTTATCGATGGCATCTAGTCCTTAATGACTCAGTTGGTAACAGAAACTGTAATTCATTTTTTTTATTCAAGGTTCTTGGACTTCTTTCGATTAAAAGCAATTCGAGCAATTAAGCGGAAGCCGTCGCGACGATGAAAAGCAGAGTAACTCGGGCGCTCGGGCCGTCAGGTAGAAAATACCGTTCTACCGTTTTTTTTTGCGTTTTGGCTCTAGTGAAATAAATCTACACTAGGACCCCGATTTTTTTTAATCCCGATTTTTTAAATTGCCCCCACTACACGCCGCATATCGATCGCGTGGTTGCGTGGAAGGGGAAACGCTGAGTCGGGCCCGACAGTGCCGGCGCTAAACGTGTTGCCCCTCACGGGCGATTCTACGTAACCTTAAAAAGTTAAATTTATCTAGTGGCGGGCGACTAAGGGTAAACGATACGGCAATGTCGCGACGGCGGCCGATGCGCAGAAACCGTATGGGCGGGGCAAGCGCAAGCCTCGAGGTGGGGAGCAGAGATGCGGCGCTAGTCCCGTTGCTATTAAAAAAATCGGGGTCGTAGTGTATTCGGTAACGGAATACAATTTAATAGATTTAACCAATATAAAAAAAAAAAATTATTAATGACGGCATTTAATCCCAAATGACTCACTCGGTAACAGAAACTCTAATCCATTTTTTCTTTTCAAGGTTCTTGAAATTTTTTCGATTAAACGCGGTTCGAGCGATCGGCCGGAAGTCGTCGCGACAATGAAAAGCGAAGTAACTCGAGCGCTCGGTCGCTCAGGTAGAAAACACCGTTCTACCGATTCTACGAGTTTCCGCTCGAGCGAAATAAAATTTAATACATTTAATGCATATAAAAAAAAATCTTTAAATGCTTATCGACCTTTAGTCTCGAATGACTCAGTCGGTAACAGAAACTGAACTTCATTTTTTTTTTCAAGCTTCTTGAAATTTGTTCGCTTAAACGCTCCTCGCGCAGAGTCTTTACGCCCAGCAAGCAAGAGCACCGGAGGCCGCCTGTTCGCGGGGAGGGGACGCAGGCCAAGAGGGTTTCATATAGGTGCCGAGATAAGAAGTCCGGCGAGAGCTTTGAGTACGTTGGCTGGTGCCTTTCACCGCGTCACGGGAATATCCCCGAAACGCTGACTAACGCAATTCTCTAGTCTCTCCTGCTTCGTTCATGCTTTTTTTTTCTTTTTTTATTGCCAATCTCGAGCCGTGTGAGCATCTGCGATCGACGCCCACACGCGCCGGATCCCAACCACGGCCCTATCAGCTTAAACGCCACTTTTCATTTTACTTTCAAGTTAACTCATCTGTACAAAGAAAAAAAAAAAAATATATATATATATGTTTTTTAACATAAATTTCTTTTGACGTTTCTAGCGACGTTTGTAAACTTTTCTGAATCCCGGAAACTCGGTAACTTGGCGAAAACTTTTCATGCTCCTGCCCGATATATATGTTGTCTCGGGGGCGGGGGGGAGGGGGGGGGGGAAGATGCGGCTCTCGGCCGACGAAACACAAACAGCCGGGCGCACGGAGAGGCCGGAGATAGCGAGCTCGGGAGAAGGAAGCTTTTCGCGTACGGTGCACGCATGCCAATTAGCTTGCCATGCTAATTAGCGCTAATTAGTCCGACGCAGCGGTACCGAGAGAGCTCCGAACCGCCCAGGCGTTTCGATACAAGTTGAAATTTAAGCGACGACAGCGGCCGGGCTGCTGCAACAGCGTAAACGAGAAATCTTCCTCCACCTCCGCAGCGTGCCGGTCTATAAGGGAGGCTGGGGCAAAATGGACTAGCGTACTACACTCGAGATGAGAACATGTTCTCTTTTGTCCCACGAAGAATTCGTTAAAATGGTCCGTTTTACCCCGCGGTCCGTTTTGCCCCGCTCCCCCCCCCCCCTCTATATATATATGCGTATATATGTATAGGCGTCTCGGGACTCGGTACAAGAATTTATGTTCTCGTACGGCTCCATCCCAGAGACGAGGGTAACCATCTTTCGGTGCCCGAGTTTCATATCTCTCACAGCCGCCCTGACGGATAGTGCATCGGTTTATGAGATAGGGAGAGAATGCTCGCGATATTTTTCTTCCGCGCTATTTTAGCTTGTACCGCCGCGGAAATTTTAGAGAAGAAAATTTCACTCCCCCCCCCCCCCCCCATTCCCCGGCCTTGCGTGACCCGAATCTCGCTGCGGCATGCCGTGAAAGCTGCGGGAAAAATTTATCCTTGGCGTGACATGCACACACTCGCGGTTAGCGAGAGCGGGGCAAGACGGTCAAAAATAAAAATGAAAATTGAATTTGTGATGATTGTTCCGTGCAGCTTAGAAGCGACCATCATTTCCGGTCCGCCCTAGCACGAGAAATGAGCAGATTTGTCGACCAAAGACTCCGTCGATAATGCAGATTTTTATTTTTTTTTAATATGTATTTAACAATAAACTAATATTGTGAGAGATTCGAGGTAGATTGAATGTAGGCAATTTCGTGTGAGTCAGTGTATACTGCCTGTTCATGAATGCCTGGCCAGTTTCCTACACACTGATAGAAGGATCTAGTAAAAACTAACGATCATCAAAGAAAAATTACCATACCACATAGTGGTGGAGCACTAGGGCGCCACCTCTGGTCTCAGATTTTCCAAGAATTTTTACCATAATGTCTACGAAAAATTCTTACAAATCCGGTACTTCATACCATAGGTGACGGTACTTCCAACCCCAGTTCCCTACTACTATGTGCTATGGTAATATCTCTCAAGCGATATAGTCATATTTACTAGATCCTTCTTTCAGTGTAGCGACCCTATTCAGATTGTCCAGGTATTTATAAACAGTACGGTACCAGGGACTATCGTACACGTATCGGTGTGGTATCCATGTCGGGTCGCAGGATGTCCGAGCACACTCGACATCCTGCAGCACGGACCAAAGAGAAAAGGAAAAATTATATTTGTAATAATTGTTCCATGCAGCTCAAAGGCGGCTATTATTCCCCGGTCCGCCCTAGCACGAGAAATCAACTGATTTGTCGATCAAAAGACTCCGTCGATAATGCAGATTAAAATTTTTTTAACCACAAAGAAAAGGAAAAATTGAATTCGCAATTATTGAACCGTGCAGTTTAGGGCGACCATTATTGTTCCCCTATTTGCCCTGTGTGATTCACATCAGCGCAAGAAATCAGCTGATTTGTCGATAAAGGATGTTTAGGCCAAATCGCGTTTCTGTTCGATCGCTATAAAAATTTGCTACTTTTCAGGCAAAGACACATTGAATCGTTCCCAATTTTTTCAGATTTGTTGACCATGTAGTTTTTTAGTAACGCGTGTTCAAAGCTACATAAAGTACCGTGCAAACGTTTCGGAAATCGGTCGGTAACGATGGAAAGTAGCGATTTTCTTCGCCGATTCTTGTTAGATTTGAATAAAAAACCTACCATAGTGAAGAACATATTATCAGACAGATTATGTCGAAATTTCTAGAAGATTCACGGTTTTGTTTCTGAGATAAATTCTATGAACGAAAGGCTCTATCCCTGCCTTCCCCTTATGGCTTTGGCTGCTTCTTTGCCATCGAGCTGCTATTCCTCAATTGTCCCAGTCTTCATTTCGCCTGTAGCGAAACTGCAGAAAACCTGTATCGACACAGCCGGTCATTCCATCTGAGTCTTGATGTTCACATTCTATACTTTGAGTACGAAAACCAATCCTCAGAATTCGACCTTCCACTCAACGGCTCCAATGCGCCAGCATGGCCAGGCGGTCACCCATCGAAGTACTGACCGCAAACGATTCTGCTTGACTCTGAGGATCACCGAAGCCGCACACCAACCGCGCATTGGTTAAAGTTGCTCGGACAGAAAACTACGTGCGGAACACAGACAGGCCGTCCGATATCCGCACACATGCGTGATTGGTGTCCGACCGGCTCGTTGTGCGATAGCAAAATGCACACGTTGTTTTATGTGCAAGGACGCTAACTCGGTCAGCGGAGACCCTCTTCCCTTCCCTTCCAGCGATTTTGGCCCAAAACTTCCTTACCCAGATAGCCAACCGAAGCACAGGCAAACAGGGCAATTGCTTGCCACCAAGCCTTGCTGTTTGCTTGCCAGCAATACTGCAACAATAGTTTCTAGCACGAGATTGCAGCATATTGGTAACAAAAATCCAACAAAGCTCGGTATAAACTGATTTCTTATTTTAATAGCCGTGAAAGATATCAAACCTCCTCCTCGTCAGAAGCCGAACTCTAATTACACATTTCCTGAATCAGCGTTGTTGGTAACGATAACGTAAGCTTATTTTTTGATGCGATGAATGAGTTCGATGATGGCTTGATAATGAATTACGTTACATGACGATTTGTTATTTAAGAGTTTGTTTGCCCAAGTGTAATGTTTGGTTGATTATTAATAACGCAACAATTATTGTATTACTTATAGTACTCTTATGATACTCTACAATAATTTTTTTTTATAAAAGTTTATTAATTGGTCTACGTACCATGACGAATGTATGTATGTGACTGACTCGGCGAAATTCAACCTCTATAACCATAAAAAAGAATGCGCGTTTCTGGATTTAAAATTTGCTCGAAAATTGTGTCAAATTGAAGGTTCCTTTAGTGTCGATATATATTTCTAAAATATGATACACAAATGGACTAGCAGTAACGGTCCTTGGAATTGAATTTTTGTGAGAATCGATGGAGGCACTTAAATTTTATAATAAATTGAATTTTTAAAAATTTCACGCAAAATAACCATGACTTAAGCAAATTAATCTTCGCAGTGAGACGAAAAACACCAGCAAGCCTTGCTGACAATATGCTCGTATGAATTTTCGGCATTGAATGCTGGTAAAAACAGGCAAATGCGGACGCACATGCCGCAATTTTGTCACCATCCTGTGCGGACAATGCCGCCTGTTTGCTGGTGGTTTGTTGGCAAAATTCTATGTGAGTAAAAACTGAGCAGATTCTTTTTTTTACGATAAACTAATATCGTGACAGCTTCGAGGTAGATTGAATGTAGGCAATTTCGTGTGAGTCAGCGTCCCAAGGGCTATCGTAGACGTATCGGTGCAGCACCCGTGTCAGGTAGCAGGATGTCGGAGCACACTCGAGAATCGCGGCAAGGACCACAGAATCTAGGGTTATAGGAGAAAGAGGCAGGGTCGAAATTATTCGAAATTTAACAAGTAGCCGCTCGCTGGAAGGGTGCCAGACCGAAATCGATCGGTCAGCTAGCAGAGGGAGGCACATAAGCCGCGCCTCGTGTCTTGTTATTTATTTACAATCGTACATACGTGTACGAGGGTTGTTGCGGCTCGGCCACGCTTTGCACGGCGTATCCGAGCAAGCTTCGATCCGCGTGCTGGATAACTTTATTTAACGCATCGGCTATACCACCACGTATATCGAAGTCGTTTTGCGGTCTTTTTTTTCTTTCTTCCGACACGTTCAACGTTCCGTTCGAGGCCGATAACCCTTCGATTCTATGCTGATTTTTTTTTCCTACAGAAAAAAATCTAAAAGCAAAGGAATGCTAACTTTCATATAATTTTGTACCATTTATCCGAGTTTTAAAAAATCATAATTTTACAAACAGATCGGCGAGGATGAAATTATTACTTTTTTGTCGGCTTCCGACGGCAAAGTTGCCGTTTTTTCCTTTGTTTCTGCGGAAAATATCCAGCAAAACAAAAAAGTACTAACTTTTATATATATTTTTTTACGGTTTATTTGAGTTCAAAAAATATTTAATTTTCCAAACAGTTCGGTGAGGATGAAATTTTTATGTTTTTCTTTCTTTCTCGCGGATAATATACAGCAAAACAAAGAAGTACTAACTTTTATCCAATTTTTTTATTCGAGTTTTAAAAATATTTCATTTTACAACCACATCGACGAGGCTAAAATAATTTCTTTTTGTTGGTTTTGGACGGCAGATTCCGTTTTTTTTAAATTTCTTCTTTCCGCAGATCCAGCAGAACAAAGAAATACTAACTTTTATATGATTTTTTACGATTTATTTGAGTTAAAAAATTATTTAATTTTACAAACCGATCGGTGAGGATTAAATTATGATTTTTTTATCGGCTTCGGACGACGCACAAAGGCGCTCGTTTTATTTTCTTTCTCTTTTCCGCGAATAATATCTAGCCGAATGTCTACTCGTGGGGAGCATAACAAACTCGATCTCAGAGCCGGACCTATCGATCTGAGCTCGGGAGGTCGTTAGATCGGCGTGAGAGTCTGCAGGGGGTGCTACACTCTGACACTGGAGCTCCGGTCTATTCAACCGTCCAGCTCGGCGCCATCGAGAAACTTATTTCTCCCTCGATGACTCCCTCCGCGCCCAGATTAATCCGTCGTGATCTCATCATGGATTATTTTCTTTCAACGCCCGTCGGATAGACCGATATCTCTTCTTTATAAACTTTCTATGGAACCTCGCATCTTTTTTCATCGCGCCACAATGCAAAACGTAATCGAGAGATATTATTAATTTCCCATAGATTTTTTTTATTCCAACATATGTAATTTCATTGTCATAAATTTATTTTGCTCGGTTGTAAAAATTGATGCAATTTCCCAATTTAAAAAACATTTATTCATTTATTTATTTTTTAACTTTTTTGTAACGCCAAGAGGTTTCGGTCTCGAAGGATTATAGTTATAGTTTGCCAGAGACGCCGTTGCGTCCAAGATCGAAGTGTGTCTTCTCAGTTGCGCGAATCCCGTCGACGCATCGTTCGAATGCTACAAGTAATTTATTTATAGTCTCTCACGTGTGTGACCGACGCTTTTCGGCCAAGAATAACGGTGTGTCGCGTGTAGTCACCAGACTACGGCGTGCTACGGTGCGGCACCGGGCTCTCTCGCATCCATTTTGCATCGCCGCATTACCATCAGCGGCGCTTCCTCTCTGTTGCTCGCGCACCGGCCTCTCGACGACCTCCGGGTCACCGCGTCTGCCTCTGCCTCTTGCTTAATAATAATGGTCCGGAAAACTCGGAGCTATCGGACGAACTAAAACAGGATCAATACGTACTGTGTACTGCCAGGTACAGATTTGTTTGATCTCGGCCCTGTCCCCCTCCCCTCCACGCCGTCCCGGGCCGGCTCCTCTTTTTCTAGTCCACTCAATCGAGTATAATTTTTTTTCTTTTCTTTTTCCTATCGCCGTTCAGTTAGCAGAACTGTGAACGCCGTATCAACGGCCGTAAACAATCGGCTAAAGTTCAACGTCCGTTTCCGCGAGAGAACGAACCCTCGACAAGCTCGCCTCCTGATGGTCGAGGAGGGGGGAGCATCGGTTTCGTTGCTCGCCACGTCTCTCTCCGCCCGCCTGCCCCGACCTATCTGACGCGCATGCGCCGTCACGACTCCCCAACCTTTCTCACTCTCGCATCACTATCGGGGCCACGCGAGCTCGTGCTTGCTAGAATGCTTTTTTCCCCCTCTGTATTTCCTCGGAGCGTGTTTTCATCTTTATTTTAATTCGTGAGAGCCAGTCTTTTGACGATTATCCACTGGACCGAAGAACCTCGATGTTTATTTGACGAACGGTCGCCGGGGAAAGAGTGCCTGGGGCGTTAAACCTTTCGGAGAGGTACGCTGTTCTTTTTTTTTTTACTTTCCGCATAGCAATATTTCACGTGACGCATACGTCGCGTCGATAATTTTCGTGACGCATGGCCTTCCGAATTGGAGGCAATGTATTTCTTTATTTGTTTCTATTTCCGTTTTTCCCCCGGGTCGGCCTTCAACTTTTGTCGTTGTTTAATTTCGCCGCGTTGCTCACTCAGTGTCACGCAACATTTCCGTCACAAAGGGGGTTGGATTGTAATTTTACAATGGCAACGAAAGTTAGGCGAACGGCGACTTGTCGGCAACGGGTATTGATCTGACGGACGCGCACGCATCGCACGTGACGACACGCAGTCGGAACTGCTGCCAAGGATATCTCGGAAACCATTCACAGAGTTTGCCCTCTGTGGCTTCGACACTTCGTTGGCGATTTTACCTATAAATCGGCGATCAATCTATGCAAAAATAATCGAACATATTATCGAAAAATTATCTTTCTTTTATTCACCGAATATCGATAATAAAAATTGAAAGACTATAAGCATTTTTTAAAACTCTGAACGATTACAATTTATTTTACAATCAACCCTTAAAGTCACAAAAATTGACCCTATTTTCTAACATACGTCGAACAACGTCACTTAAAAAAAAATAATGTACGAAGGTTCAGTTTTAAATAAATGACGAGTAAACCCGCATTTACTTCACAAAATTTAACAACAGTCGACCGAGCGAGCTTTAAGTAATCCCTGATTCGTCGGTGATGTATCGTATAGCGAGGCGACTGTTCGCTTCCCGTCTTCCGTCTTATCGCGAAAGAACGGAGGAACTCCCCGGACGGTGGGAAAGCCCCAACGGTTTACCAGCGTATTATGCAGCATCTTCGACGGTCTCTCTATCCAGTTTCGGCGAAACCACTTTGGCACGTTCCCAAGGACCTCTTACTACGGGCGAGCAGGCGACGTCGTGGTCTCTGGCAGGACAACGTTTCGTCGTGGGACATTGGGCGCGCGCGTCGAGCAGCTCGGTGCCCTCGAAACATTCCGGATTCGTGTCAAGGAACGATTAGGAGTCGGTGCGACCGCAGAGAACGAGCTTTCGCCCGTAACCCTGCTGCGGTGTTACAGATACGCCGCACGCTTCCTGCATCCAATCCGCTCGCCGCCCGCCCTTCCCAACTCTCCGCCATCACTCCCTGTGCTACATAACGCGTCCCGTCCGCTCTCGCTCTCCCGCTCTTTCGCCTCCCGTCCATTCCCGGAAGGAATTATTTTGTGGCTAATTAACTTAACGATCATCCGCAAACACGAGATAATGAGCGGTTTTGAATAGTCGACCCGGCGATTGCCTCTCGAGTATAAACGTTATGCTAACGAGAAAGTCGTCGTTCGTTGCCGAGGCGTTATCGGGCACGCGAACAAACCGTTCCATTATACAACTATTATCGTACATAAACGGTATCGCATGTTAGACTAGAGACGTAATCGAATTATTGATGCGAAGAGCGGCGAGAGTGAAGTCTTTCGATCCAGTGTCACAACTACAACGGAATTATTGATTTTCGCTTCTCGAGCGGAACGGACCGTTGCTTCTCGGAACTCCAAGGACGAACAGGGGACGCCGTAGACTACACTCTCCGTGAGATGCCATAGACAAAGGAGTAGTCAAGGCGGACACGAAGATTCTTTTTGCGTGAAGACTCTCGTACATCGCTAATCCTCGGTTCGAGTTGTACTTCGTCGCGCTGGCTGAGATGCGCGGCCGAAAGTTCTTGAAGAGTCCTTGAACGGTCCTTGAAAATTGTTCGGATTTCATTTCAAAAAAATTTAATAGAAACACGTAAAGCCGTGTACGGAGAAGATTCTGCTTTCGTGAAGATTCGCTTACATCGCAATTCCACGGTACGAGTTATACTTCGTTGCGGTGGTTGAGATAAGTCGGAAGTTCTCGAAGAGTCCTTGAAAAGTTCTTGAAACATTAAAAAACGTTATGAAAAAATACATATATATCTTTTTAAATTTCCATAAAACCGCACATCGATCATTGTTGAGTTCGTGAATTTTTTTTTAGTTTCCTTGAAAGCTACTTGAAAATTTTTCGCATTTCATTTCGAACCTGTCAAGCTTTAAAAAAATAAATGGTATGCAAATTTCATTCGCAGCATTTTTTTTACAATGTTTCAGGTGGTGTTGGTCTTCATCCTCAGTATAGCATCGCTTATAATATACTTCATCGACGCCTCCAAGTAAGGGACCTAGAACATTTGCTTGAAAAATCGCGGTTAATAAATAAAATGGATTTCGATTTTTCACGGTATTTAATTTACCGTGCAAACGAAATGCAGCCCCGAAATGCGATACCCCCCTGTATGCTCGAGGGAATTGACAGAGTGTCCGTGATTTCGTGTTTCGTTATGTTGCAGCGAACAAGTCGAGCGTTGCCAGCAGTGGAGCAACAACATTACTCAGCAGATAGACTTAGCTTTCAATATATTTTTTATGGTCTACTTTTTTATACGCGTAAGTATAATCGTATGGTCGACGTAATGTGAGTGTTGTGTGTGTGTGCGTGTGCGTATCACAGTGTGGGAGCGAGGTCACGTTTTATGTACCAAATGTATAACACAAATGTGTAGACAGGGGAGAAGCTAGTATAGTAGTGTCCACACGAGTTGGCGACCTTTGGGACAAGTTTCGATCGGGGGCAGAGTCTATTGACCGTAGTCGCCGTAGGGTGAACAGAAAATGGGGCTGAAGCGTAAAAGCTTCGCTATACGGTGAAAAAAAAGTTAGTACATTCGACAAACATTTCTTTTCCATAAAACATTCACATTTTTTTTTAGTTGAAAATACGACGAAACTATCATAAAAAATTGTATAACTAACAAGAAACAAAATTGTGGAGTTTTACGGACAATTGATGTTTAATCGTCCGACCGGCTGAGCGGTAAATGCACAAACCTTTTTCTACCATATAACAAATAAATGATCGGTTATAACAGAAAAGTAAGCGATCAAACGAACTTGCAAGTGAACTTCTATCGTGATTATATGAAAGCCTCGTTGAGACGTTACTTGGTAGGAGTCTGCTCTGCAGGTAGATGGAACCACATGTTTACAGCTATGTGAAAAACTGGTATCCATGGGGCTGTCCATCCTCCACGGATCTGGTCGTGATGCCTTCGTTATTTTAGAGTTACTAAGGTAATTGTAGGAAGGGAAATTTAGGGCGGGTAGTAATCTCGTAATGAGGCTTTCATATAATCACGATCGATCTTCACTTACAGGTAAGTTCTTTTAATCATTTAATTGTATTACAAGCCTCTTTTTCGAGATTACTTGGTAGATGTTTAGAGTATTGCACTTTCTTTCATACTTTTTTTTTTGTTTTGTAAATGAGAAACACGATGGAACAATGAAGGTATCATGGCCGGATCCGTGGAGGTTACACAACATTATGGATACTGGTTTTTCTTTTTGTAATTCCCCTTTTTGAGGCTTTCGCTTTGTGGGAACCACCACTCTCGTCAGTTTTTTCCAATTCCTCTAACATACTGTATCGCATTTACACCATACTGTATCGCACTCGATATTTCGAGTACGAACACCAATCCTCAGAATTCGACCTCCCGCGTGACAGTTCCAATCCGTCAGCTGAGGTAGTCCTTGCGTTATGTCTGATGCCGCCTAAGTTTGAGAGAGGTATTCCTCTCTCTAATAAGAGAGAATTACAAACACTTCTTGATCGGATAAAAATTGGAAAAAAATCAAGCGTATGAAAGGTGCTAAAAAGATTGTTAGTGCATAATAACAATTTCAAAATGTTATCAACAAGTTATTGAATAAAAAAATTGTGCGACAAATTACCCGACAATGTAATTTTTTCTCATGAAAATGATTTCTTACTTTTTTTGAATACGTGTGAATTTTTGCAGAATTTTATGTAATGTTTGAAAATTGGGTTTTCTTTATATTAAAATTTGTTTAAAATCGCAATTTTTAAACATTACATAAAATTCTAAAAAATTCATACGTATTCAGAAAAATTGACAAATCATTTTCTTAACAAAAAAAAAAATAGGTTGCCGGGTATTTTGTTGCAGAATTTTCATTTTTCAGTTATTTGTCAATCACATTTTGGAATTATAAGTATGCAAAAACAATGTTTTCAGCACCTTCGATATGCCCGATTTTTTTTTTTAATTTTATTTCATCGAGAAGTGTTTGTAATTTCTCTCATTCCATTCCCGAACTTAGGTGGCGTCAAACAAGACGCAAGGACTACAAGACGCAAGACGCCATGCACGGCTAGGCGTTCACCCATCCAAGTACTCACCGCGAATGCTTCTGTTTAACTCTGAGGACCGCCGAAGCTGTACACCACCCTCGCATCCACCGCTGTCTGTACACCGGTTTTTTTTCACATAGCTCTAAACGTGTGGTTCCATCTACCTGCAAAGCAGACTATTACGAAGTGATCTCGAAAACGAGGCTTGTAATATAATGATCTATTCGGTGAAAGTCGACCAAAGTCTGAAAACTATCGTCGAAAAATGTTCCCAAAGAAGCTCACTCTGATTCTGGAATTGAGTTTTCTAGTGTAGTAAAAAAAAAAAAGAAATACATTAACGATATATTTTGTTCTCGAACAGTTTATCGCCGCCAGTGACAAGCTGTGGTTCATGCTGGAGATGTACTCGTTCGTGGACTACTTTACGATACCACCGTCTTTCGTCTCGATCTATCTCGATCGGACGTGGATCGGGCTGAGATTCCTCCGAGCCCTACGACTGATGACGGTTCCCGACATCCTCCAGTACCTCAACATTCTAAAGACATCGAGCTCCATTCGTCTCGCCCAACTCGTCTCCATATTCATCTCCGTCTGGCTCACCGCTGCTGGCATCATTCATTTGGTAAACAAATTCGCGGGCCATTCGTTGACACGATAAAAACCCTTAAGGATGCATCACATTCCCAACCGAAGGTTTAATTCGATCCAAGTTTTGTACTCCGTGGTATGCCAAAAATCTGAAAAATCAGGCGTATTAATGATTAATTGATTAATTAATTATTTAATTAATTTATATGCGGGCAATCGCCCAATTACAGATACGACCCGTCGCATAATCCACAGTCGATAAGCCGCATAGTTACTGCCCGTAGTATAAGCCTCACTAATAATGGATAACAAACGAGAAAAATCAGAAGTAAGAAGAATACAGTGAAGAGAAACAAAATTATCCCTATTCGCAAGCAAGTTAGCGCAAAACAAAGTATACTATATGCCAACGACCTTTGATTTTGCATAATAATAATGCCAAAAGTTAGTAACAAGTTATTTTAAACATTAATTGTTTAATACAAAAATGTTTAACTTTTTTCTGATTTTAAATAAAATCCTTGATTTTTTAGAATTCTCATGAATTTTTTCAGAATTTTCTTATATTTCAAAATTTGTTTTTTTCGCAAGTTTGAAAAATCTATGTAGAGGTACGAATTTTGGATATGTCCCCGTACCACGATTTCGCAGTAAACACAACAAGTTTCGAGGCAATTGCGCACAACAGGTCCATAATTATGGCCTAAAAAAATTCAAAAATGTAAATAAACCAAACAAAAAAATGATTGCGGCTTCTAGAAAATCAATGAATTGATTTGAAAAACGAAAAAAGGTTCACTGATTATTTGTTGAACCACTTTTTTTGGCAGTTGGTTAAAAACTTGTTGACAATAATATTATGCAAAATTACTGTCTTTGCTACTTTTAATACAGTTGACTTTTTCATATTTTTATACCATTAGGAAGTGTTCAAATTCTCTCAGAATCTCACTTTGGCTGGGAATGTACATGCGATAAATCCTTAGCGAACGCAGCAATCGAGCCAACAACAATCTTCTTGCTGTTTCAATATTCATTACATTTTATATTGCAGCTTGAAAACTCAGGGGACCCTTTCGAGTTCACGAATCCGCAACCGCTCTCGTATTGGACATGCGTTTACTTCCTCATCGTGACGATGTCGACGGTAGGATACGGCGACGTTTTCTGCCAGACGGTTCTTGGCCGCACATTCCTAGTATTTTTTCTACTCGTCGGTTTGGTAAGCTCACCATTACATTACACAAATTACATATATATAAGTAGATCTATGAATATCGATATAAGAAAGAAAAAAAATGAAAACAGAAACTAAGCAAAGCGCATATATATATACTATTCTCCGTTTCTCTACTACATCTATACCTACCTCGCTATCCATCCATATCTATCTATCTCGCTCACTCTCTTTCTATACCTCAATATCTGTCTATCTCTGTCTATCTATCTATCTATCTCTCATACTTCCTCGAACTGTCATCATTTCTATCTGAACGTCAGGTCAAGCAACCACACGTGGTGCGTTCGACTGATGCGTCAACTTCCGGAAAGCTTCGAGCCTCGACATGTCAGTTAAAAGAAAACAAAATTCTAATCACTCGCAATTTCCTTTTTGCAAATACCGATTTTACCGATTTTTTTTTTTTTCGAGACTCGATCTCGATAAGAGAGTTCCAGTTTACTGATAACGCCGCCGGAGCTTTCCCGCGAAGACTCCGCCGAGGGGCTTGCGAAACGAACTTTCTCTTTTCCTTTCGTTCGAAGCTTTCACGTAAAGGATCGTATATTACTATACCGCTCCGGCGAAAGTTTACCCTGCTACGAGGGATACTCAAGTGGTGAACGCGGGCCACTTCCGCTTCCGGCTTCCGGCTAAAAATTCTTACACGTGCTCTTCTTTACGAATTTTGTTTTATTTAAACTTTTTTTTTCATCGCGTTCGTTTCGCATGCCTTGCATAATACGCGCGTTGGCGTACTTGCCAGTTTCACGTTGGGCAACAACATTAGCTTTAAAAATAACTCTATCGACTCCAACGTTTGATTCTAGCTGCGGCCGATTTTTCATGATATCGTTTTCTCGTCGATTCGTCAAACTGGCAATTATGCACTATTTTGTCTCGGATAAAGAAACTCGTGGCGTGGAATGTCCTGTGGCGAATGAACATCAATTCTTACACGATATTAGTTAATTTAGATAAATCCAAAATCAATTTAAAAAATCTTTGATTTTCAATGATCGCTCGTCCGGGCAGTGTACGTCAGTTGAAGTTTAGACACCGAAGACAAGAGAGCCACAGGGCATTCGATGAAATTATTTGAAGCGAATGCTTTGTTCGAATGGTGATGCATGGTGTATATGCACGATTGCCACACCGATTAATAACAGCCCTCCTTGTGCCGATCCCATATTGAATTAATAAAACGGTATGCAGCAATGGCAAATATCAAATTATCGATACGATAATCAAACGCCAGCTCCGCGCTAACATGCTTCGAAGCACAGCAATATTATTGCAATTTTATCGCGCCAACGGGGGAACAAAAATATAAGTTGAGTTTCGGTATAATCGGCTAACACCACTGTCACCGTTCGGACGAGGGTATCCTTTCTACCTAACGTTTGTCAACCGAATCGACGAGAGGTATGAAAAAAAATTCAATTTACAAAATACTTTTTTTTTTCATTTGAAGGAATTTTTGTAGGATTACGCTGAGCTGAAAAATGAGTTCACAAATGCGTTGACAAACGTTCGGTTTTCCAGGGCGGCATCGAGAGCCGTCGTCAATCGTATATAGATATAAAGACTTAATTCGTTTCGTTTGCATATGAACCGCACGATGCGATAACCACCTTAACGGGGAAGTTGCTCGTCGAGGGCCTATAAATAAGTCTCGCCGAATACGATGAATTGTCGCTTATTTATTTATTTTTTCTTTCACGTATATATAATTTTTTTTCAAATTTTTTTTTCTTTTTTTTTTGGTCTAATCTTCTTATCGTATATATCACTTCTCTATCCCGCCTAGTTCTTGTTTTAAAGATTGACGCTAGTCCAAACGATCACTCTCTTACTTATGGACCAACCGGTTAATCGAACATGACCTGCACCTCGAGCAGAGCAAGGCAGCACGTTTGGTAAACTTAACTCACTGAGCAAAAGAAGTCAAACCGATAATGAATATACCGATTAATTATTTTCAATTCAATAACGGACGTGATTTAACGAATAACGGAGAACATTAAATGAACGAGAAACAAAAACAAAAAAAAAGATATATTATATTAAAAAATGAACGGAAAAAAAGGACGATTACCTGTTCCCCTCCGCAAGACGAACAACCGTCGAAGGGGATTGATTTTGACGTCGCGACTCTATTCGTCGACTCGATTCGATCCCTCGTCGACGGGGGTTCCATCCACGGATTAGGTCTTTATAAAGTATGCTAACGAAACCAGCTTAAGAAAGAAAAAAAACAACCAAGCCAATCAGCTTCAACCTTACTTACCTCTCATTGATCTAACATGAATATTTATCAAACCCGCCCCCCCCCCCCTCTCTTTTACTACTTACCCTTCCCATTTACTTACCTTCGCTAATGATCTGTCTATCTTTCTCACTCTCTATTCTCTTTCCATCTTTCTCTCTCTATATCTATATCTGTCCTATGTCTGTCTCTAGCATTCGATATTAATCGCAAATTAAACGATTGGCGCCGCGACGCTCCGACTCAGGTCCACGATTTATACTTTGCAAAAAAAAAAAAAAAAAAGAAAAAATAAAAGAGTCGCGTCTGTAACTGAAGGAAAGAAAGCGAATTGACAAAAAATAAATGAAAACAATGAGCGTAATAAATTAGTTTAAAGAGCCTACACCGACATTCGTACGATGAAATAATGTTCAATTAGCGTCACTATACGGCTACCTCTGCCTTACGCCTATACGTCTATGCGGCCGTGGCCGGGACTCGCTTGGCACTTCCTTCCTAAGCTAGACCGATAGACCTACATTACGGCGTGACGTCGTTTGGCTCGAGTCGTGACGGTACGAAAAAAAAAAAAAAATACATAACAAACAAAAAAAAAAAAAAGAAACCCGACAAAAACAACGAAGCGCGAGTATAACCCCAGGAATAACGATAGCGGCAAAGTAGTTGCTGCAATTTCGCTTTTGGAATTTTTTTCGTCTTTTCTATATTATAGTATATAAATAGAAGTAAAATATTATCTATAGTAGTTGGTAGTGGTCCCGTAGCAGTAGAGAGTCACTTGGGGGTATGAAGCTCGGTTTCGTGAACACGAAGCTCGGGGATTAAAAGAAAATAAAACGTCTCGCGCGGACGTGGCCAGTATAAGGATTCGGTATTCGCGAGTGGTGGTAAAAAAAAAGTATAACGCATCGATAACGCCAAACGACGGAGGTATAACGTCACTTGCAATTTTGGCCGGGATCCAGCCGACAGTACGACCGCGCGACCAGGTGGCTGGCAAAAATGGAGCGAAGCTTGAAATACGTGGCTCATGATCGCGAAAGCTTGAGAATACGTTGCTTGTGTACGGGAGTAGGAAGTAAAGAGAAAACCGAACGAGTCCCGACACCGACCTATACTTATACATACATACATATATATATATACGATTTTATATATATGTGTATATACATATTTATCGTGCTCGTACCTACACGCCTCTCACTATTCCACTCTGTTTTTCTAAGAGCCTCGACGTAGCTCGCAATTCGTAACGATAAACCTCGATTACAAAAAAATAAGAAAACAGAAGAGTAAAGAAAAAAACAACATATTTTACAAAAATTCTTTTGCGCGCACCGCGACCAATTAAGGGCTGAGAGTATACATGTGCAGTCTTGGAGTATCGATAGATAACGAAGAAACAAATATGTAGTCGAATATTAGATTAGATCGAGGGTCGCGAAGCTATAGATAAAAAATAATAATTAAAAAAGTGTAATCGCGTTCTGTCGCATGCCGAAAGTTGTCTTCAACGTTCTTCTTCTCCTCAATTAACTTCCGTTTCCGTTGCAGCTGTGTCCGTATACTGTTGTGTCTGCAACTCGATTGATATCGATCACTGAAAAGCTTTGAAAGTTAATGCGAGCCTCTTTCCGATATTCTTTTTTCCTTAATTTTGTGCTCTCGAGTGAGACGAACGAAGATACTTCTCTATCGTGTGCATCTTTTTTTTTTTTATTTCTCTATCCGTCTATCTGTCTTATGTATGGGCATCGTGTACCGCGTGGCACGTCGCGGCGTCACCGAGTTCTCCGAGTCTCGAAACTCGATTCCGCCGCGAGAGGTAAAAGCCGCACCGAGCGATACTGTTTTTTTCATCGACGAATCCATACAGCCTCGAGGAAACTTTCTTCCTCGATGTTTCATCGTCCACAATTTGTTTTTCTCCCGCGTTGCATATTTATTTCGCTCGGCGAAATGTTCGATTCACTTCGAGTTTCGATGCTGCGTACTCGCTGTCTCAATCTCTCACTTTCTCACCGTCTCTCCATTTCTCTCGATCAAATCGATGCTGCATCTGCATTCAAATTTTTATGACGCCTAATATTGTTTTTCGTGGGTAAAGAAAGTAAAAAAGAAAAAATTAATAAAATAAAAATCTCTCCCAGCCGACGAATCAGGGGGGCAACATTTTTCCTCCGTGCGAGCTTGATCTTGATCGTTCGTCCTGTCCGTATGTCTGTCTGTGTCCTGCGTATGCTCAAACGCTGCTGAAAAATTCACAACCAAAAAAATATTATTGCCTACCGTTTATATTATTAAGATAAGCAAAAAAAAAAATTAAAAAATTAATTGACGATAGATAAATCGATACGGCCGCTTCTGCGATGTAACATATATATATATACTATGTCACGTAAACTTATTACGACTACCTGTGCCTATCGAATCGCATCACCTATATTGTTACTGTACGCTATGATATATTTATATTACTATCTATAACTCTCTTCTACTATTAAACAACTGTGACATTTCGCCGCCTGGATCTTTGCCGCATAAAATCGAATGCCTTCGGCGTCTCGACGAGAGACCTTCCGAATTCATTGGGAATAAATTAGAATATACATATCTCGCGACTCACGTTCTCCGTCTCGCTGATCTACCGTAAACTTTTGACAAACAAAAGTATGCACAGTCGGGCAAAGTCCACTATCGATCTGGCCGACATGCAGGAATCAAGAGTCACGCTCGCTTCTCGGCAGTGATGTTTCGTGTCTTGTTTTTTTGTTGTAAATTATTCATATATAGACGAGATCAGATTAGAATCGTTCATGCGTTTTTAACCCTCAGTGTGCACGCCTTTGTAACGAATGTAAAAAAAAAAAATTGTATGAAATTTAATTAACCGGACTGGAAGTTTTTATGCAAAAACTGGTATATAAAATTTCATATACAATCGTGATGAAAAATTAATGTTCAGTGTATTAAAAACATTGGGAATACTTTATTTTTAATAATTTTCCTCAATTTTACTATGAAAGTACTTTAATTTTGATAAATGACTTTAATTTAAATAAAAAAGTATATTAATTTTTCATCACAATTGTACATTAAATTTAATGTACGTTTTCGCGTAAAAACTTCCCGTTCCGTACATTAAATTTCCAATTTTTTTACAGTGTAATTTTTTGAAAACAAATAAGATAACATTTTTTGTAATTTTTTGTCGCAGCGAGTTTCTTCAACTTTGAAGAAACCGTGCATTTTTTTTGGCACACTGAGGGTATAAGAGGCTCCGGCAATTATGCAGCCTCAGAATGGTCGTAGTAAAGTAACCATAATCTCTACCATTCTTTTAATGGACCAAAAATTAAAAAAAAAGTCTCAGAAATGCACGAGTAGTCGTAGAAGAATTTTTTTTTAACTTCATTATCACGAATAGTAAAACGACACGAATATATTTCTCACTGCAGTTATCGAGCCACTCGTTCCCACAAAGTAGATCCGTCGCTCTCCAGCGTAAGTCGACCAAAGACAAAAAATAAAAATAATTTAAAAATTGTAAACCATCCTGAGAATCGAAGATATTTTCGAAAATACGAGTGGCCGAAGTCGAGTTCCGGTGTTAGTTACGGATCGGTAGTCCCAAGTGCACCATAAATGTTTATTTAAAAAAAAAAATAACTAATCGATCATTTTTCCTCTACATCGAGCATGACACTTTGAGAGATGAGCGGAGGCTGTGATCAAACTTGTTCTGCCGAGTAGGGGAGAGTGGGGCAGAATGGCACACCGGGGCAAAATGGGACAATAAGACAAAACGCAATTTTCCAATAAGTTTTGGATGGTGGCGATGGTGATCCGTGGAGCAAAACGGTCTCGAAAATCCGGATGTATCATTGGGACAAAATGAGGCATCCAAATATTATAAGAAAATTGAGTTTTGCCCTCACTGTCCCGTTTTGCCCCACTGTCCCATTTTACCCCGCTCTCCCATATAGTATCGTCGAGCGGGAGTTCGAAAGACGCCGAACTCCCGAAACTTTATAGTGAATGACATCCGGAACTCTCTGGCTCACTCGTGTCTTCGTTGATACTTGGAAACTCTCGTCGCGAGATAACTCTCGACACGCCGAGAGACGCGCGAGCGAACGAATATCATTCGCTCCCAAGTTCTTTTTTTTTCGTGGGGCGACGAACGAGTCATCTTCTCTTCCTTCTACTCGCTCTGTACCTCTCGCCATGACTTTTTTTTTTACTAAAAAAAAGAAAGTACCTCTCACCTATTCTCTCGCTTACTTCCGAAACTATACTGTACAGTAGTTACTTAAAAAAAATTAAGGTAGATATTCACATACTTGTCCTACCGCTGAGATAGTCCACTCGAGAAAAACGTACCCGATACGACGGGCAGCGGCTCCTATGTAAATATAAATCTGCGAACCAGCTGGGCTCGTAAGAACTCGCAACTTCATTTACTCCTCTCGCATTGTAGAGCTTCTCTGAATTAGTTGTAGAAAAAAAAGAAAACAAAAAAAAATGCTGGTAAACATTTTCTAGCGTTACATTGGGCCCTGACAAAGTCTGGCCGGGGCCTGGTCGGGGCCTGACCGGGTCCCGGTGTAACGCTCGAAAATTTCTGCCACGGAGACTTCGACGTTCACCTTACTCACGATTATCGAAACATTGCGAAGAATGGCTGTTCCAATCGCGCGGCTCGTCTGTTGAACATCCAAACGTTTTTGAACAAAACATTAATTTTCGATAGCAACATGTGTACCGGACGTTGGCAATCCGGCGGACAATGACGAATCGCCCGATCGTCGAGCCATCGACCTTGGAATATCATCGGGTGCGGCTTCGGCGTACGATTAATTTTCGAAACTGCAGCCGGACCTCAGAGCCGTCGTGGCTGCATTAAATCTTCGTGCAAATTCGTTGTCATTCTCGAGGATCGATCGCGCGTGTACCGATGCAAATTTCCGACGGCCATACTTCGCAATGAACGAAAAGAATAAATAAAAAAATTATATATATACATTATATATAAATAATTAATGAGATAGTAGCTTATCCTACGTAATTTATTAATTTCGCTGTAGAACTCCAAGTGCCTCCTGTCGCAACTCTCTTCGGCCTTTTTTCCAACCTGGCTTTGCCCAATGATGAAAATTAGCGGTAAAAAGAAAAGCAAACTGCTGTATAAAATCGCAAGCCAGATAATCTCGAATGCCTGTTTTATAGCATATTTCAAGTAGTCGCAAAAAAAAAAGAATTCTCCACTTATTATTTCTATTTTACAGGCGATATTTGCCAGTAGCATACCCGAGATAATAGAGCTCGTAGGCAGTAGGTCCAAGTACAGCGGCGAATACAAGCGGGAACACGGAAAGAGGTATAAATACATATTACATTCATCATCAAATCTTTTCACTTTTGATATAAATCACGAAAAAAAGAAAGACTTTACTCGCCATATATATATATATATATATACATATACATATATATACATATATATATATGTGCGCAGTTCATCCTGCGATTAAAACAAACACATACACACAGACACTTACGCAAACACGATACATAAACATCAACACACAAACGTGTGCTCATAATACGCTCTAAAAATTATGTGGGTCTTGGTTTTTCGCATAAGAACCTCGACGATGTTTTTTGTATTTTTTTTTTTTAACTCGCTTCCTTCACATCAATTTCATACAAGCGTTGAACGGCGAGAGAGCTTCGATGGAGCACCGTCAAAAATTTTAGACACGATTGGTATACAAAATGATCAAGGTTTTTTTTTTCAACTCACGAACCGGTACATTAAATTAAATTTACGAAAATGAAGTAAAATTTGAAAAAATATTTAATATACTCAGCATTCATTTCAGTACACAGTTCTTTGTTACATTTAATCTATCGGTTTACGTATAAAATCATTCGCGTAGTCTATATAAATCGTTTCATGCTGAAATTTTTGGTGGTGGTCTTAAGGTTGATGTCCCAGTTTAACTTTAATAAATTTTTTTTAAATCCAAGAGATAAAAGTTGACTTCGACATCCATCTTAGTTACTGCCTGGTGAAAGATCCTCCGGAACGCCGCAGAAAAAAAAATAGCAACGACAGAGTGCTATTTCGGTATAACTGAAAGGCGCTATTTTTCAATTCGGCTATCACAGCGACATCGCGCTGTATTATAATACAAGTCCTTCTACGCCGGGGTGATGCAAGAGAGCACGGTTGCTCTCGGGGCCTATCGATTTTGATATTATCATATCGTCGAGAGGGAAGCTGCGAGGAGTCCGCAATGTCGAACCATCTGCTGTGTGCAAGTTACATCACGAGACCCACTTATCAATCGACCGTATCTCTTGTACTCCCTCTCGTCTTTTAAAGCCATTCGTTCACTGTATCTCGTTCGCTTTCTTAATTCCATTTCTTCTTAATCGGGTTTTTATCCTGCGGCCTCTCTGCACAGCATCAATTTCGCCGGGAAGCGAACCAGTCACTTGCAGTCACTTCTGGTCGACACATTAAAAAAAAAAAAAAAAACCTATCGCTGCATCGGGAAACTTTTTTGCTAAGTACAAAAATCACGCTAACGGTCTTCAGGAGGAACTTTCACCAGCGCTGTAATGAACACTCTCCTCGAAATCTCTGCTTTAGCCGATGTGGAACCTACTCGGTCGATAAAAAAAAACTCTGACCAAATTTTTCTTTTTCAATGGTCTCTTCGTCCGACAGTTGAGCGGCTGCGAATTTGGTTTTCGCCTGGAAACTTTGACACCTTTGAAAAAATGCAAATGGATTACAGTTAAAAAAAAAAAACAAATCCATTTTATTTTTCAATGGCGTCTTCGTCCAACAGTTGAACGGCTGCAAATTTGGTTTTCGCCGGAAAACTTTGGCAGCCTTGAAAAAAAGTAAATGGATTACAGTTTTTGTTGTCGACCGAGACCGGTTCGCATCGCCCTGAAAGCCGATTCGAATGAATTTCCATCGGTTTCCTCGAGGGCCGATGGAATTAGGCAGTTGAAGAGTCATCGGGAGGGTTGTATTAGCCAACGCAGCGTCACGACGAAGCTTCGTAAGCTAAGCTTGCCTACCTCGCATGAATCAACGTCCCATCACGATCCCCCTCGCAAGCCAGTCATGAGCGGTCCCCGACTAACCATCGATCTCCGCACGATGCGGAAGAAAAAGCTGCGCGATTCACGCACGCTTCCTGTTGACCTTCGAACACCCCAATTGCAGATCGCACACGAAGACTGCAATGAAAAGCCCCGATCCAGCGACGAAGCTCCACGAGGCAGACTCCTAAAAACACACATATATTTTTTTTACCCGCTTCAACCCCTCCCCCGAGTGAGCGATATTCGTCGTTGAAAAAATTAATGTAATCGAGTGAATACCGCACAATCGTACCAACGTTACTCGCGTGAGAACGCGAGAGTGACCCCTCTGTCGGAACGTTTTGGACGGGTGGAAAAAAGGCCCCACGCATTACAGCGCAAATCAACTACGGGGCCACGAATTATTTATTCATAATATTTTCATTAACTATCATTCGTTCCTCCGAATCAGAAATATACTCCAAAAAAATAATTTCTGATCAGCGAGTACGAAGCGAGCACGTTGGACTGCGAGTATATTAATCACGATATATTTATGGATTTATAAATAACACTAATAATTCATATCACATACACCCACTGACGTGTGATGTGAGAAATATATAAAATAATAAATAAAATAATAAATGAGTACAAAAAGACTCATTGAAAATAAAAATGCAAATAATAGAAGTAAGTTTACATAGGCGAGGGTTTTTTTTTTTTCATTTTAATGCGAGTGTCCGTAAGAGCGAGTTATTCGCAATGCAGAGGGGCTAGGCGTTTCTTGTGTTCTTACGGCAACGGATGATTGTGGGTGTGTAGGCGGTGTTCGCCAGCTGGATCCCAGAGATCACGGAGCTCGCTGCGAACCGCTGCAAGTACGGTGGCCGGTACAAGGGCGAGCGTGGACGCAGGTACCCCAGATAAACTTCCACCTACGTGGACAGCCTCTCTATCTCTAACTCTCTATCTCTCTTCTCTATCTATATCTATCTCTTTCTCCCCCCTCCCTCTGTCTGTCTCATCCTTTCTGATTAATATTAGTCCCTCGAACAACACCCCCTCCCCCAGCCCTCTCTCAAACTATATACGATAATTGATCAACTTCTATGGTAGACTCGTAGTTGAAGAGATTAAAATTTGAAAAAAAAAAATAAACAAATAAAAATTGTCTCACATATTGAGAAAAATTTGCTAAAAACCGACACGTACGAACGGAACGAGGAGTGGAGCGATGTTGCGCATGGATAGCGAAGTGGTTCGAAAAACGAGACGGCCCTGAGATCTCGGGTCACGCGCCAAACATTTTACTATTATTACACTGTCCAATACCCGAGTCTAGTTGTATCATCGCCCGGTATATAACACAGCGGGGTAGCCTTTTTCTAACGCGCAGGCTCTGTGCTTGGAGAAGCCTTGGTTGAATTTTTTTTTATGCTCATTAAAATATACTCCCTCAAAAGGAAGAATTTTACAAGAGATTTAAGGACGTGCGCGTGAGGTATGAAATAATCCCGGTGGCGCTAAAATTAAGATTTTCTTACGAATCTCAGAGAAAATATAGATTTATGTTTTGTTTGAAACTTACTACTCACTCCGATCGTTAATGGGTTAATTCGCTCCCTTTTTTATTTCTTCAAATTTCGTTCTTTTTTTCGCGCTCCAATTTATCTTCTTTCTCGCTGGCTCTATACTGTGTTTTCCTTTTTCTCAACCTTTTCTACATATATATATATACATACTCTATCTCTCTCTCGCTCTCTCCTGGTGGGACTCGTGACGTAGAACGCGCGCTTACCGGGCGTGTAACCCAGTTCCCGAGGGCTCCAGTCGATCGAGGCGCGCAGACGAGGGAAAACGTTTAATTTCGTATCGATGCGCGGATACGGCTCATTGTTCCTCAAACCTTTCCCCCCTCTCTCCACGCCCCCCTCCCCCCAATCCATGCTCTCTCCCTCCCCTCCGCCATTGAGATCCCGTCTGGAATAATTCGGCGATTGCGAGTTAACGCCGCGACGTCGTCGCCTTCCACTTCTCCGAGCACAGATTTGCACCGAAGAGCACGGGCTTGAACCGTCGTGAGAATCGACGTTTCCCTATTCTACATAGATTAAACGAGCGATAATTCGACTCATCAGAGTTACCCGGCTCACGATGTACGAAATTTTATCATCCTCGTCTCATTTATATTTTCACCGTCCCACCGTCTCGAACTCTTTTTTTTCCCTATAAATGGATCGGAGTAAAAAAAAAAAATTTTAATAAAAATTAAAAACTACTATACAGTGTTCCGACGCGGAGCCATGGCTGCTATCCGCCCTCTTTCTCCACGAATGTTACAACTCGTCGGCAAAAAAAAGGGATCTGTTTAACCGACCAATTGGCACTAAGCGACATCGCAAATTCCTCATCTTCAATTATCCAACTACCGTCCACCCGTCTTCCAAAAAAAAACTTAAACTTTCTACTTTAATAACTATCTCTATCTTTCTTGTCACCCTACTTCGTTTGAGCCATGCGCTGATTCACCGCTTTCTTATTGATACCACCTATATATTCACAAAGTTAGCGATCTTGATAACACACGTGCCTCTGGTATTTATTGCTTGACGAAAGTTTTTTTTATATATATTTTTTTATTGTTTATTTAAAGAAACACCCACTGTCTTATTTATTATTATACAATTTAATTAATTATATTCTACACGCACCAGACACAGATGAATACACCCGAAATACACCGGTAGTTCAGAGACGATATTTGTCATTCTTGCATCTGTATCCAGTTTCCAAAATACATTGTCGAATTTTTTATCGCTATCGTTTTGATTAATTAAACGGTCGATGGTATATAGTTAGTCGTTGAAATTGTCACGTTTCCGTACCATTTTGTTGTCGATGCCTCTCGAACGATTTACCCCCTCGCACTCCTTCGTTTAAACGAAAAAAAAAAATGACAAAAATTTATTATTATATAATAATAATCGACAACGAGACTCTCGGATGCACTTTTATGTTCTCGTTTCGAGTTATCGTTTCCACGCCGTTAATTGCAAATCCGCCGTCACTTTGATGTACATGATTCAAAAAAAAAAATCTTAATCCTCCGTTCCAGTTTTCGCGATGAGTAATTAACACACGACAGGGAAGAAGAAAAAAAACGATAACAGCTCGTATCTCAGACGTACACGGATTGGGTTTCTTGGCGGCATGCGTTAGTGTTCTCGCTAGTTTCTTAGAGAATTCGCTCTCTCACTCAATATCTTTGTCTGTCTATTCTATATCTATTATATCTATAATCTATATCTATCTATCTGCCTATCTCCCCGCCCATCTCTATCTTTGGAGCGATCGAGTGTAAAAAACAAAAAATTAATGATTATTGTGTCGACGAATGCAACGTCCGACAGGCGAGAGAGCTAATACATTGACAATTGGAATCCCCCTTATTATAATTAGTTATAATTATAATAACTATATATGATAATTGAAAAGTTTCTTTTGGAAGATGCGTAATACACACGTAGTTGCGGCAGTAGAAGGGGTGCAGGCGTAGGCACAACGGCGAATGTTTAATAATAATAGGGGTTGTAGATAAAAACGCACGAATTGACGTAATGATTATTGATCACACTGATGCTGAATAACGACGAGAGTGGAACGGCGCTACGGAGAAAAAGCGGTTTGTAAATATATTCCTTTAAAGCGATGCCAAAAAAATTAAATAATAACAATTTAAAAAAAGGAGACAAAAAAAAACCAAACGTCTCGTTGGACGACAATAAGCGGCGTTTGTACTCGCGTTGGGTTTTTAAATGTTTAATTCTCCAGGCAGTAGCAGTCGAGATGGGCCGCCCTTTCACCGTTCAATGCGAAACCCTCGACGATAGACCCACTCTTGGCTGAGGCACTCGCTAGTCTAGTCCATAGTCCACATTAATTATTATTTTTGATTTTTTTTTTCAATATATATATATATTTTTATCATTTTTATAACGAGACCGTGATCGTACGCGCGTACAACTGTGTGGGATAGAAACAGGACTTCCGGTCGATTTTGAGACATGCGATTTTTTAAGTTTAATAATAAAGAAATATTAAAAAATGGTTTCTCGGTAATTACGCGCGTGCGACTACTTCTACAAAATAACCGATTATCACACTCGTCGGAAACATGAAAACAGTCTCAATCACAAGTTTCTATTGTATTATAATGATAAAAATTTTAACAAAAAAAATTAGAGTGTAACGCCGAGACACGCCACATATGCCACAATCGGTGAGGATAATCTTAAAAAAAAAAAAAAAAAATGAGTAAAAAAAACACGAGTCAGAGACCGACACTAGCCCATGTCCCAAGAAACACTTCCGGGTTACTCCGGTTCTCGTTTGCATAACATACTCTTTCAAAAGCGCCGTTCAGATAATAAAAATAAACTCTGCGCTCAGTATATTTTTTTTCTTCTATGTTTACCTCTATTTTCCACTCGGTTTCGCAACATCCATGTATTTATATGTACTATCACTTGAAACCGTAAAAAACGTCGAGTTGCCAAAGAAAAAAAAATTTATCTCATCTTATTCTTATTCTTTTCACTGGCAAGCACCCATTCACCGCAACTTTTCGCAATGACATCTATAGATGCATAATATATATATATATTTTTTATATATATTATTTTTTTCTTCATGATTCTCCCAAGTTACACGAGGCTCTTGGAATGATGTTTGCGCGTATGATCTATCGATAGAGAGGTTTTCATATTGTCGTAGGAAATCGAAAAACATGAGTCGAGGTGAGTGCTCGCAAGAAGAAACAAAAAAAAAGCAAAGAGTGGCCAGACGAGTAACGCGGTGCTGCGCGCATCCCCGATCAAGAGAGTAAAGAAAAATATTATTATGATTAATTTTTCTTGTGTTTTAACGCGATTTATTGTCGAAGAAAAAAGAATATTGCTAACTTCGGTGTATCGCAGCGTAGGCTAAAACGGGCTCCGATATTACTATAATATAAAAGTAATGCCTGTCTACCATATGTGATGACACTATATTATACTGTATGTCGCGATAATGCGAATTATTAACATTGAAAAAAAGCAAACAAAAAAAAAGCAACGCTACGTTTTATCGTTCGTGCGGCTTTGTCTCGACTGTGCCAGGCGCTACAAACGTGTTTTTTCAGCGAGTGATATTTAAATTAACATAACAAAAACAATTTTATTATTCTAATGCCGCTCACTAACCGCCGGTTTTAGTACGAGTCGCGCTGTACTCGAACCGAAAAAAAACAAACAAAATGTATTCGATTTATCGGTTTTTATCGTGTATATCGTCTCGACTTTCGTGAATTTCCTCCCAGTTGAAAACAAAATATTAAAATAAAAAGAACATCATTCCTCTTTCGTTATCGGCGCGGGGAATTGCGCGAGGGCGGATCCGTCGAACGTGCATCGATACAATCCGGTTGAGTACTTTTTTTTTATTTATTTTTTTCCTCTAAAAAAATATATATATATAAAATTGATATCGGGAAACGGCGATGAAAGGCTTGCAGAAGTATGTTAATGGAAAAAAAAAACTGACGATTGAATTTTTGTATAATCGACTGGTCCAATCGAACGCGAAACCATACGCGGTCAGCAGTGTGTGAGCGCCGCACACGACAACGACGACGACGACTACGACGAACTCCAAGATGATCGTCTCTCTTTCTCTCTCTCATTCCTACGTCTGTCTGTCTTTCTATCTCTCATTCTATCTATCTATTATCAATCTATCTCTTCTTCTATTCTCATTTTTAAAAAAATCTACATCTGTCTGTTTTCTCTCTCGCGTTGATTTCCGTCCCCATACAAACATGAGGGATCCTTTAACGTTTGAGTCGTCGTTCGAGTTACTAAAAAAAAATGACGCGGGACACTTAAATATCAAAGAAAGAAAAACGAAACAAACAAATATATATAATAAATTAAGAATATTACGGCTAACGCGAGAAAACAAATTTTTTGATAGTGGTACACAGTATTGTCTACCTAAATGCCATGTATACCTGCCTATGAAAAAAAAAAAAAACAAGAAAAACAAAAACGATATAGGTAGACGTGTCGGCACGTGTAGTTTGTTAGGCCTAGGAAATAGGTGTGTAGGACCTAGGTGTAGGTAGCCTAACCTACCCCGTACTTCAGAATCATATAGGTATATACATTAAAACTATATACCTATCATTGGTATTCTGTAGGTATACATATTTTGATATACGCCTATATATATTTGAAGAGTCACCGTTTTTTGATAAACATATATTTAAAAGAAAAAAAAAACAAAAAAAGTGAACGCATTTGGGCCGTGGCGCGCATAGCGGTACAGCACTGTCAATCGTGTCTCTATGGGTTGCCCCGCGGCCCCGTAGCTAATCAACAACTCTTTTTCTTTCCGTTCATTATACAAAAAAATATATATTAAAAGAAAGTTAAAAAAAATAACACCCACCCTTGCCTCCCTAGACCTCTCGCCACCTCTGTTGAAATTCCTGCAAAAAAAAAAAAAGAAAAAAACCCTTTGTACCATCTGCTTTCCCTCGTTAAAATTGACTATGACGACCCCGAATACTTACGGTCTACTTCACATGAAACAATATAAAGAAAAAAAAAGAAAATTATTATAACACGAGACATGACGAATAAGTAGAAATATACTTGGTATGAAAGACATCGTACGGATTGTAGTGGGACCTTTTACGACGAGACACAATTTCGGGACGTGAATGACGAAAACCAAATATATATATATATCGCGATCTCCGACTGTTCGTAACGACCGACCACAATCAACCAATCGACAACCCTTTCAAGTGTATTGATGCGAGTGTTGTGTTCTGTTCTATCACGTGGTGTAGGCCATATTCGCCAGTTGTATCCCCGAGATAATTGACCTGATCGGGACGCGAAACAAGTATGGCGGCACTTTGAAGAACGAGCGAGGTCGCAGGTGAGACACAAACCAACTAGCTTCCCACAAAATTTACCTCCGATATAAAAAAAAAAAAAAAAAAATGAAAAAAAGTAATACCTCACCTACCGACTCCGATGTCCCGGATCGTCCTCTACGATAGTCCCACCTCACTATATGTACTCATGTGTATACTCAGTCGACCGACCTCTCGTCCCTCCTCAAATATCTAGATCCTTCCCTTCGTAAAAAAAAAATCCCCCTCGCACAATTATAAATCTTCATCAATAAAATCCTGTATTCCCCCCCCCCCCCCCCCCCGTCCCGCCCTCGGTACTCAAAATCAATTTTTAAATATTTTTGTACACAATATATAAATTAATGATATTAGAGATGCGCGAGCAGCGTTAGTTGTTCTTCTTTTTTATACATTTTTATCTCGCAGAATTATTCTACTTAATGAGAGTTGCGAGGGTCCAAAGCTCGATGCCTCGGGCTCTCGCTAGTTTCGTGCGGCTTTAGCGTGCCGACTCACAAGCACCGTCCCGTCCAGCTCACCTCCATCCGAGTCACTCGAACTTTCTCTGTCTACGTCTATATCCGTTCCTCGCTCTGTTTTACTCTCTCCATTTGGTGCCACTCCCCCCCCCCCCCCCCCGAATCCCTCCAAACGTCCCAAACTGGCCTTCTCAAAGTACCCGAAACCCTCGCCGTTTCCCCACCCCGGAGCCACACAACCGTCACTACTATCACTGCCACAATCACCGCCACAGATTCTACCACACCCAGCAACTGGTGTTAGCTTGTTTGTTCACACTGACCGCACTTGGGACAAATACGGCTTTACCATGGACAGTTTCTCGCCTAATCGTCGTTTCGAGGAACGAGGAATTTCGTTTGCGACTCCGGTGCCCCCCCCCCCCCCCCTCGCCCCCCCTTAATCAAGAGACCGCGCTCTGTTCTCTCCAGTTCGCCGCAATCCGAGAATTTCCAGACGAACGGACCGAACACTCTCCGGTCGTACTACTTAATAATCCCGTTGCGAGCTCCAAATTCAACTTTCGTTGGATTATCGTTGACCCTTCGAGCGCCCTAATTTTTAAGTCTGGTCTGACCTACCCCACGCGATTAACGAATTTCTTTACTTTTAGTTTTTTAGTAAATCTATTCGAAATCGAGAGCGCAACGTCAGATCTTTGAGAAAAAAAAAAAAAAAAAAAAAAAAAAAAACAATTGAAGCTGCGGGCTAATTTTAAAGTGGGTCCGGGGTCTGACATAACCTACGCGATTAATAAATGTGTTTATATTTTTTTTAGGAAATTTATTCGATATCGAGACCGCAGGGTTACAACTTTGAGAAAAAAAAAACAATTGAAGTTGCGCGCTGTTAATTTTAAAGGGGGTCTGGGGTCCGTCATATCCTACGCGATTAACAAATTACTTTGCAGTTTTTTTTAGCAAATTTATTCTAAATCGAGAACGCAAATTTAGATCGTTAAGAAAAAAAAAAATTAAAGCTGCACGGTATTTCGCTTCACGATTTTGGGATCGGAGTGACCCCTTGTGCGATCAAAGGGTTAATCGGCGCTCGATAATCTACCGAGCTTTGTACAATTTTTGCTTGTCCCCTTTGTCCGTTCATCTTTGAAAAACGAGTGAGCGGAGAATTTTTTTCTGCAGACGGCTTCTTTTCAGGAATCCTTTCCGATCGGTCAGTAGTAACGCCCTTACGCGGTCAGACGCGCCGGGAAGTCTCTCCAGCTCGCGCACGAAAAATCTCGCGCCGCCTTCTATTACGGACACGAGCTATTAAATTATTTCAGTGCCCTCGCCGAATCCTCGTTTCGTCTGGTTCTTTAATGACTCGTCCATACACGGTCACCCCTCCCCGAACAGAAAGCACTTTTTTTTTTCTTTTTTTTAAGGATAAACGCGACCTTTTCCCTATCGTAATCGAATCTCTTCACGGAGCGGAAAATAAATCGTTAGCTCGTCCACGTCGCCGTGATTTATCGCGATAATTATACTGTAATACGTTCGTGAGCTGTATTTATCTCCGAGTGCAAAGAGTCATTGTCCAGCATGTGCCCTGCATAAACCAGCATCGAATGCATCTAATCCCCACTGTTGTAACAGTTCAGTGTAATTTATATATTATATATGATATATATATAACCTTGGTGTCTTAGTCAGCATTAATTATCGTTTTTCGTGTCCGTAATAATTACTAACAAGAGAAAAAAAAAAGTGAAGAAATTATTAACAATTAATAATTAACAATAATTTAATAACAAAAAAAGAAAAAAAAAACATACTAATTTACGAAATATGTCTACGTAGGTTTGTTATCGATGATAAATGTGTTGATTATATATATATATATATACATAGTTCAGGTCTTCTCGCAGAGTCAACGCAGCTTAAGTCCGTTTCCATTTTAGTCAGGGAATATCCTATATATATGTATATGTATACGGGGATAGATCTAGATCTCGGTATAATCGTCGGCAATTCGTGCTAATTCGTTGTGTTTCTTTTTTTCATTTACTTTTATATTATTCTTTGCCGCACCGATGATTTCGTTTGATGTCACATAACGAGAACGGTACAGAGAAAATACAATAAAACCGTAAAAAAAAAGGAACAAAAAAAAAACGCTGCAGTCCGAAGCGGTGCGCAATAGGATCGTGCCAGGTTCTCGTGTCTTACACCACGAACATGCATCCGACGCAGTTTTGTGTGTACATCAAGAAAACATGAATGTCCACTCGACCATTTTACACTCGCCACGATCTCACGGAATTTAGTGTTTTCTTTTTCGAAATAAACTTTTGAAAAAAAAAAAAGAAAAATTCAAATTTTATAAAGAGGGAAAAAAACAATCTTACATATATTTTATCATAGCTACGTAAAATACACCTCTCTGTCGGTGGCCTTCGTTCTTGCTTACAACTGTAGTTGCGGCCCTCCCCGTTCACCCATCGTAAACCGAATGAAATATTCATTGCACTTATAACGCGCAATACGCGAGCGTGCAAAACCGCGCGGCCACGGTCGATTTTACGGCATCCAGGCTGTGGTATTTTAACGACGCGACACGATTAATTCGCCTGATTTTTCTTTTCCATTTTTTTCTACATGCACAGTATGTTATATATAAAACTCTGACACGTGTCTCGGGACTTTAAACTCTGACGTTCGTCGCGATTAACGCAATCCGTCTCGGAATCCCCGCCCCGTCAATAAACGCGATACAATTGGACATTTAAAAAAAAAATGTATATTCGATTCGCGAGCACTGACACACATCCAATCCTCCATCGGATACACCCGTCCAACGACGCCCGTGCACACACCATCAGAGAAGAGGGAATTTTTATTCATTTTTATTACCAACATTCGCATCGTCCTTGCGTAGAACACCATCGACAAATCATTCAGTTGAAAAAAAAAAAATCGAGGTTTAGGCCTTTTTTCACAGAAAAATCACCGATACTCAACGCTCATGATGAATTCAATAGACGAACTATCGGCAATACATTTTTATCTCCACTGGTATTGTTTATTTTCTAAGCGTGAATCGCCCCAGCGAAAATCGTCCACTACTGAATTCACAATGAGTGCGATTTTCAGATCACTTTTTAAAAATACTTCTCTTTTTTTTTCTATCCCCTCACATTGATCCACATTGACACTGTGCAGCCGAAACAGCATGGAATGGCAAATGACATTGGTTCCCTATACATTCTTTTTTTTCATCGATTTTTTAATAACATAAATTTTTTTTGTTTAAACTCACCAATCTTCCGCGATGCACACACCTTCTTCTCTTATATATAATATCCACCGATACACCGTATACTCACACAGACTCGAGGAATAATACACACGAATATATATATATATAACTTTATACTAACCACACTAGTAGATATTAGATTATATTATTCACGATAATTAATAGACGAGTAAAACGTTTTTGTGCTTGAACTTTTTTTTTCTTTTTTTTTAATGCGATGACTAACACGAACGAGCCTGCTCACTCACGATGTTCTTTACTATTATATTTATTATTATTAAAAATTAAAAATTAACTACCACTGCGTCTAGCATAATTAACTTGTACATAGGTGTCTAGTTGTTCGATTACATTAGTCGGCTAATACGACTCACTCCATTCCTATCGATATCCCGGTAAGTTTGGCCATCTGATTGATTACATTCCCGCATCTCGTCGTTACTTGGATAAAAAATTAAAACAACAGCAACAATGGAAAAAGCATCCGATTCACTTTTTTTTGTCGGTTTAATTTTGCAATCATTCGAATCGTCCGGCAACGGGACGATTCTCTTGCTGTTCCTATTTTTTTTTTATTAAAAAATCAATTCAAGGCCCGAGCCTATCGGTACGTTTTTTCTCATCTTGCAGCTGAAGATACTGTATTTTTTTTTTCAATTCCATCGATTTTTCAACACGAAATTCATTGATGTTGACGCCACCGAGACGTCTCGAGTTGTTTCATTCAAAAAATACGTAAAAAATAAAAATAAAATTAGAACAACGATGGAGGGAATTGACAATAGAGTTGCTATATAGCCAAGTAGATAATATTCGATGTAGCACTCGTGGTAGTCGCTTGTACGATATTAATTGAAAGTTATTTGTTGTGACTTTCATCGTTGAAAATTTGCAAAAATAAAAAACATTTTTTGCGGAATATCTAACGATTTTTATGTGTTGGCAGACACATTGTTGTGTGCGGCCACATCACCTACGAGTCTGTCTCGCACTTCCTCAAGGATTTCTTGCACGAGGATCGCGAGGATGTCGACGTCGAGGTCGTCTTCTTGCATAGGTATGTTTTTACAGTCACAATTTCACGTCCTTCGAAAAACATTTTCTTTGCGTAAAAAAAAGAAAAAATTGAAAAACAAAAAAAAACAACAACAAGATCATTTCTTAATGTAAATTTCATCGATGTTAAATTTTCTCGTGCTATCATCAACACAACACTCTGTTCGAATATGCGGATAAACCGGAGAATCGACGAAGCGAGTTTAGCGAGGATCTCGTCACAAGGCACAAAAAAAAATGTTTGTTCGTGTGTTTTTATCCGTCTTATATTCACAAAGCTTTTGTTTTTAGTTCCAACAGAAGGAGATTGTGTGTGTCTCGTGGCGTCAAACACATTGATTTGTTAGTCGATAGTTCATAGTTAGAAATATAGATTAATAATCATTTTATTTTCCTAATATTCAGTTTATTTCGTCTATGTGATTGTTAAATGAACAAGGTTGTCGGTGAGTATGAAATAATAGTCTGAACGAACTGAAATTGCAACTCGATCGTTGCAATGTGCCGTAGGGTGATCAAGTATCGTCTCTTCACTGCATTATGTATATACATGTCATATATCATTATGCAAAAAAAATAAATAAAAAAATGAAATAAAACCGATTTCGACGATTCAACAAATATTTACATTGTTGTTAATTAATGGAGGAGAGGCGATAAAAGAGAAGATTGAGATAGCTTGATCGCCCTATCGTAAGGAGTGGCCTGTGCTTCCAGGAAAGAGCCTGATCTCGAGCTGGAGGGTCTCCTGAAGAGGCATTACACGACCGTGGAGTTTTTTCAGGGAACTATGATGAATGCCGTGGACCTAGAACGTGTCAAGGTATCCCCGAAAATTTAGCCAACCAAAAAAAAAATAATAATTCCACCACAATCCGCCTCACTGTACAACACTCGTGATATTTATTATCGCGACGTTCATTAACAAACAAAGTGTCTTATATTTTTATTACAAGCAAAAAGCCAATATATATACATTTTATATATATATATATATACATAGCTATATAGAGAACAATTTTTTTTTCATAGGTTTTTTGCCAATCTTTGCCTGGGTATTCGACAACGACTTGATGGATCGATCCTCCCCTATCGATCGTCTATTAAGCGCACTGTTTATCGTTCAATATACATGCTATACCTATTTATATACTACATAGTAAACTATTATTACTATATTTACACATTTTCTTTATTTTTTTTTAAATACATTAGAGATTTATTACATAGTGTTTTTTTGGCTCTAGCGCATTGGCCACGCGTGCGCGTGTATATAGGGGCGGTTAGCGGGGCGAAACGGACCATCCGGGGCAAAAATGGACTATTCTCGTAATTTTTTAATCGTGGGACGCGACGAGAAAACTCTCATATCAGATGGCTATCCATATCGCCTCTGGGGTTTTCCGTCTTGCCTCGCTCTCCCCAATACTTCGTTATACATGTGCACGCGTAATCTCGTATGATTTACTTGATACTTTTCGCTCATTCTTATTCTCTAGATTATCATATTCGTACGATTAATTGCGAGCAAGGGCTGTCTCCCGTCGGCTCTTAAAAATATTATGAAAAATTTTACCATTACCTCATCGAGGTCGCAGAAAATTGCCTAGATTGATCTTAGTCCGAGCTCTCAGGGTAATTCCTTCCGGGGAGCCCTGGTTAGATTTCCTCGCTTTTGCCATCGAGCCTCGACGAGGGACAGCGTGTTACACGTAGTTAAGCAACCGCCTGCGAGTGCATGGTATGCTGTATTGAGCTATGGGCCAGGATCAGCGTGCAAGTAGATGAGATATTAGAAAAAAATAATTATTATGTAAATACGATATAGTTATATTATCGGTTTGAAACGATGACCAAGGGAGTGCGTATCGTGTGCTGTGTACGTATAATATCCATCGAGACCGTGGCGAAAGGAACAGCACGTTACTACTTTGCATCGCTCTCTTTCTCACACAAACACACACACGATGCTTCCGAATCTCGGTCGAGAGTAACCGAACTCAGTATGATTTTAGAGGAAAAAAAAACAAGCTCGCAAAAAAAATCAACGAAAAAGAAAAAAAAATTAGAAATTAATAAATCATCGGCCAAGTTGCTCCGTCCCGTGGTTGGACAGAGGGATGAGAGGGTCTTATGAAATGAACTGTGAATACGATAATACATATCGTTTGATCGGGTTTGGACTGACAGGAAGCCACCAGATCTCGAGCTGGAGGGACTGTTCAAGCGGCACTTCACCACTGTGGAGTTCTTTCAGGGAACCATCATGAATCCCATTGATCTGCAACGGGTAAAGGTGAGTCGAGGACCAAAGAACAAAAAAGTTAAAAGTAAAAAAATAAAATAAAAGAGTCCATGGCTAATCAAGTGAGCTTGTTCGCACTTGAACATTTGTCTCTGACCTACTAACCGACTGTCTGTGTTAATAAACATATATATACCCCAGAACCCCCCATATGGAACCCCGAAACCCCGCTCGCCTCGCCGGATGGCTCGCCAGAAATCTCTGTTTTTCCGCGTACCGGTATTGCCTACGATCAATTTTCTTTCTGTGGCTTATCTCTCTATATCTGTCTCACTGTCTCGATCTCTCGACTGGGAGCCTACACAACTTTTTCGGCGAGACTGCAAAGCAATGTAACGCGTTTTCCAAACTACAAAAAAAAAACCACTTCTGACTACTACTTGCTCGTCGTGCGATTCTCTACACCGCAACGTGCCTGTAAAATAGCCGATTACCTCCGCTTCCGAACGCTCCGAGAGCTTCTTCTCATTGTGGGAAAAAAGGTGGAAGACCGCGCGGTTTTATCCCAACTGGGAGACTAAATGCAAGGGTGAAAGAAAAATATTTAAAGCTTTTTTCATAAAATAAAAAAAAAATCTGGGAGATGATGATGAGCTAAGAAAGCGCAGGAGGCCTCATTGTATCCTGTAAACCCGCGGGCATGGTTGTTGCCTGATCAATGTTCCTGTTTACCCGTCTCGTTTAATTGTTTCGTTATTGATTTGTCCTCGACGCTCACAACTCGAGTGTCGAATTGCGCGGACCATTTTCACCCCCCCCCCCCTTTTTCTTCTTTACTACAACCCGAGCCATGTACTTTATCGATGTGTATCGCCGTATATATCTTCTTCAGTATGTAGACTCTACATAGCCCTCGTAAATCGATCGAATTGCAATCGGCGATTTGGTTGTCAAAATCTACCATTATATTTCTATCACGAAACGAATATACAAAAAAATAAAAAATAATGCTGTGCATCTCCCGAAGCCGGATGTTTATGGAGAGTGATAACGTTTATCACTGTATCCTTATTGTTCCCTATTGTTATCTCCATTAAGACAATGTTACACCTATGGATAGACCCATGCCTGCTGTCGACCCAGGTGGGTAAGTGCTCTTGTTTTTGTGGAGCCTGATGTTAAAGATCGTTATTAGTGACGTTACTTAGTAAATTAGCATAGATCCAACCGTCTCTTCCGGAGGCAGATATGTGATTTTTTTTTCTTTTTCACATACATTGAATTTTTATTCCATCTTTTTAAAAAACTTTCTACAAGCCAAACGAGCGAGATTCGTCGAACGAGAACGACCCAATAGTCGAGCGACATTGTCACCTATTCTACTCTACTGTATTAACTATTGTCCGTGTTACATTATACCCGTGCAAAATCCTGTTAATCCACCGCCGCCTGTCGCGTCTCGCTTACGATTCATCTAGTAATAGAAAAACTTTTACTTGTCGGGCATGCTGTAAGACTGCTTTTCCACATGTATTATTAACAGTATGTATTATAACGACTCCTCGTGTGTGTGCAAAAACCCTCGTAGTCTGTAGACGTTGACATCTATAAAGTATATTTATATATATTATTTAAAAAAACAAAACAAAAAAACTTAAAATATTATGCTGACAATTAATTCGTATATCTTGTGTATCACGTTGGAGAATGCGATTCAGCTGCTTTTAACTTAATTACAACGCTCTATGGGAACATACACATATTTCTTAGCAGTAAACAGTGCGGTAATTGTTTATTTGTCTTACACGGTTGTTTTACAAGTACGGGCAGCTTAGCTTTATAGATGGCAAGTACAGTTCTAAAATTGTCATATGAGAATAAGACACTAGTGTCAATCTTTCTGATCGGTGAGAGATTTAGAATTTTTTTTATCTCTTCGAGCGCCAAAAGTTCGTAAAAGTAACGCTAGAGCAACGGGAAACACTGAGCATCGATTCATCGAGTACGATATTATTAACACTCTCGTTTACGCATCTCTACTCTCTATTTTTCTCATTAATATACCCATCACCCATCATTACCCCTTTTTTTTAATTCTTTGGAGATTTTTTATTTGACCCTACGGAACGGAAGAATTGTGAAACTTTTGCCCGATGATTTATAGGTCCACGAAGCTGACGCGTGCCTGGTCCTAGCTAACAAGTACTGTCAGGATCCCGACGCCGAGGACGCGGCCAACATAATGCGAGTCATCTCCATCAAGAATTACTCCGATGATATACGCGTTATTATTCAACTGATGCAGTACCACAACAAGGTAACATTTTTCCGTGTCTCGAGCTCATGTGTAAGTCATATGCACGTGTAGTAATTTTCTTTCTGTAGAAGTAAACTATTGAAATAATTGATTTTTAATGCAATTTTTTTTTAATATACCAACAGGCCTACTTATTGAACATTCCATCGTGGGACTGGAAGCAGGGCGACGACGTGATCTGCCTTGCCGAATTAAAGCTGGGCTTCATAGCGCAGTCCTGTCTAGCGCCGGGATTTAGTACGATGATGGCCAATCTCTTCGCGATGCGATCCTTCAAGACGGTCAGTAAAATCGTCCTCCGGCCGCCTTAAAATCATCTATGCATGTGTGAATCGTCGTGAATATCGGATCATCTTTTAGATCGGAAAAAAGAACATAACAAGTTCACAGTGACAGCGCCCGGGCGCTAAAATCACTTTGAAATATCTATCTTTTTCCTCTCTTATCGAAATCCATTTGCAATTTTTAAAAAATTATTCACGTTAATATAAACATAGCCGTCGAGTAAAAAAGGCTCTTTCGCTTATAACAGCAAAGCGATTGCTAAACGAAATGCCCTTCGAGATCTCAGTTTTGCTATTTTGCTTTAAGTTGAAAGTATAAAAAGAAAAAGTAAATAAAACAAAAATCTCACTTGGCCTCACTGTGGACGACTGACACATCAGTACATGCATAGGCGCGCGCGCGCGTTATTGAGAATAGAAATGGTTGGTTGATTGGAACCAGTCGCCCGATATGCAGGCTTGGCAGAATGACTACCTGCGTGGAACCGGAATGGAGATGTACACCGAGACACTGAGCCCTACCTTCATTGGAATGCCCTTTGCCAAAGCCACTGAGTAAGTCGCTCCATGACCAAAAAAAAAATCAAAAAAACGTCATCCAGCAAAACGTAAAGCTCTGATTCAAGAGACTCGACCATTCCTCTACTACCCCGCCTGTTTGTTACTTTTACATTCTTTTTATCTCACACCATATTATAAACTATAAAACGCGGTTTTTGCAAAGAAGCCCTTTTGAACTCACGCTTTTTACTAATACGATTGCTCGCGGTTTGCTAATCGCCGTCGCTCTCTCGCCGGTCGGGTATTTCGTTACGTTTCGCCTCGGCTTCAATCCTTGATCTACAAATATTTCCCAGAGCTTCGTTGATCGCCGACTCACACCTTTTCGCACTCCGATCGAAAGCAATTCTTTTTTTACTCAAGAATCCATTCGATAATTAGTTTCTTCTTTTTAACGATAAATTTCATTCTTACGACACGTTTTATGTACGTTGTGATTATTTTATCCTCGCCTCAGCCCGGCGTCACTCGCGCTCCATATAGCGTTTTAATAAAAAAAAAAAAAAACTACAAGCGGGGCTTTGGGTCTCACGGGCCCAATCGCGACTGACGCCCGGCTACGATCCCCGCACAAGAAAAAAAGAAAAATCTTTATGTTCGTTCGGTGTCTCTTGAATCGGAAGAAAGGGATGAAGCTTCGCCTCGCCTATGTCTCTCACTACGCTCCACTCCGCTATTTGAACCTCTATATAAACGTGACAACAAGAATATATAAAACAATATATATATATAATGTATAAATCGTATCTGTGCTACACCTAATCGATGTAAGACCACCCCTCATCGCTTCAGTAAATCCGTTTACCTCTCACCTGTTATATGCAATTATAGTATGTCTTCTCAGGTGGAACATCGAAAATATGTGGTTTCGTTTGGAATTTTTTTCGTGACCGCATATTCTCGTTCTGTTTCTGTATCCTCCTGGGATCTTTATCGACGAGGCCGGTCTCGATGCCGGAACACTTATCTCTAGATTTAGCGATACGCGTATATTTAATAATTTTTTATATATTTTTTTTCTTAATTTTTTTTTTGTCAAAGTTATGCGGCCGTCCATCGATCGAGGATATATCACTGTGTGGACATTCGGGCGTAAGATACCGGAGGCGAGATGAGAAGGCACAATTAGCGGAAAATTGCCTCTCGCGGTCCGTCGCGAAGATGAGAATGCGTGATGCGCTGCGCGAAGACAACGCGGGGCATGCATGGAGGCGCGGAGAGGAACGATCGATTGGCAGATTGAATGCGTGTTCGAATGGAATTCCATTATCAGGAGGCATACTATAGGGCCTTAAGCCAGGGATGTAGAGCTCTCCCGATCGATTATACTGCAAAGTTCACATCCTCCCAAGCCCCCCCCCTCTTTCGCCTGCCTCCTCGCCTTGCGTCTCCAGCGTATGTATATGTGAGCCCTTATGCGCGAACCGAAATCATGAGCTCTCCGCGCGTTGATACGCGCGTATATTACCCCCCGTTGCCTTTATACGCGCAGTAATTACGCTATGTCGCTATTCGGGTAATTTCCTATCGGGATTCGAGGCTGACTCCCGGACGTACGATTTTCGGACCGTGGGGTTCGCTTTGGAATTGAGGTCAAGAGGTCATGCCGGAACAATTTGATTGCCGGAGAACCGATGAGTCCCCCGTAAGCGAATGACGAATGCTCATAAATACCAAGGGTGTTGGATTTTTTTTAACCCTAGAACTCGTGTATCATTTCTTCTATCTTCCAACTCATGATTGGGGTACATATCTACCCCACGCGTTTCTTCTACGCAAAAGGGTCCTATGAACAGTAAATGGGGTTTGCCGCATGGCGTTGGGCAAATTTGATTTTATTAAAGTTTAGGGGGTGGAAGTTACGCTTAGAGCTTAAAACGTATAGAAAATTGGGAAGAATAGCATTTTTTGCGAAAAAAATGGTAGTTTTTTGTTACATGTCCCGATTTTCAAATTTCAAACGGCATTTTACATCGGACACGCCAGGCTATTAGGGAAAAAATAGTCTCGTTGTATTCCGTTGAAAAAGTCTATTTCTTTGAACATATGAAAATGGGGGAAACTGAAAACTGGTAATGGGGAAAAAATTAATGAAAACGCAAAAAGAAAATTGGTTTTGCATGGCCATTAACATTCATCATTTCGTGAAATATTTTAGGTAATCAAAGACAATGATAATTGTTATTAAAAATTGTAAACATGATAACAGTTACAAAAAATTATAAAAAAATAAAATGGCGACTATATACGTTCAAAGTACATTAAAATGAGTTACATTTGATAGTACTGACAAAAAAAGAAAATTCAGTTACTTACACAAATTACTAACGGGAACTCCAGAGTGGGGTGGATTTCCGCCCCGAGCCCGCTGTGTTATCGTTCTGTGCAATACCAGCGAGCAACTGAGGCTATTACCGGCCTGCATACATCATCAGATAGTTGAACTAAATTATCGTTCAGGTCCCGAGTCCATAATGTCGATTTCTACTTTAAGAGCGCAGTTTGAATATCGTCCGGGGTTGTTTTCTACCCCGTACATGAGTTCTAGGGTTAAATTCCTTGATGACGAATGATAAATGCATACATATATAAGTAACGACAAGATATATCATGTTTAGGAAGGATATCCAGTATTTATATAGTATAGTGCAATTGCCAGCGACTAATTAATTTTCGGCGAGAAAGATGGAAATGAAAAAAAAAATGAGAAGCAATACTGTATAGTTTCGTTGTGCGAGCGACGAGCAGGAAGATGCGTCCTTGTGGGACAGTCTGACACTCGTTGCAGGGTCAGCCTGCACACCGGAAGGGGCCTTAGCACTGAAGGGTTTGATGACGTGGAGCTGGTTGGTTGGTGTTTCAGTCGCCGGACACTCAGGCGTGGCAGAATGATTACCTGCAGGGCACGGGCTGCGAGATGTACACGGAAACCCTCTCCCCGTCCTTTACCGGGATGACTTTTCCCCAGGCCAGCGAGTAAGTTCTCGCTGCCACCGCGGCTGCCACACATGCAAACTCTCACTCATATCATTTGTTTTTTCTTCTTCAATTATTATCCTTCATTTTTTTTATTTATTTTTTATTTCTTTCTCTCTTCTGACTCACACTATATCACTGCTATCGATACACGCACATATTTACATTGTCCATTTTTCCACTGTCTTACTTTTCTCGTTTGTCTCACACAACAGACACACAAAGCCGGATCCGATATTTCTTTTCCCCCCCTCAATTTTCTATCCATTATTGTCTCTGTTTCTTCTGTATTTATATTCTATAATACAATGTGTCGAGTTCCCTTCTTTCTTTCTTACTTTTCTCCGGTTACGGTCCCACAATGTTCATTCATTGTCCGCCCATCGTATTTTTGCCAAAACGTTTTTTTCGTCTCTCGTCATGAATACGATGTCCGTCTTTGGCCCCGTCTCCGAAAACCCCACAGGACCTCCGACCACACGATTTTTTCATTTGAATTTTTGTTTTTTTTTTAAACATCACCTTTTCCGTAGACTAGTTGCGTTTTGGGTACCAAAGCTCCGCCGGTTACCTTAGAATTTTGTATACGGTAAAACAAAACAATTTTTTTTTATGATGACCCGCACCTATATCACTTTGCACAGTGCACAGTTTTGCATTTTGGTGACCTTTATTTTTTGGTTTTTGTTTTTACGCCCTTATTTATATACTATATGTATATATAAAGTTTTTCTTTTCGATTCCTCTGGTTTTGTAACGGTACGTCGTAGGTATTGTATCTTTTTGTTTTTTTTTTTATTCCACACGTACGCCGTATCGGCCGAGGCCCTACGTGTGTTCGTCGTGTATGCCTGAAAAAACTTGGTGGTACGTTGATATATGTATCCGCCGTTACCCTCTGTAAAGCCGCAAAATTGGCACGTTCACCGGGGAGAGGCCTGCGCGAGAACGTTCCTGAATTACGGAAATTCTCCCGCTACCGTCAGTTCGAACTCGTAAGAATTCGTGTGATTTCTGGCATCTACGCCTCCGAAATTCGGCAACGGTTTTGATACTTTGCCAAAAAAGCTTATTGGACTTGTACGGTTAATGCATTGCTCGCGGCGTCCGGGGGAAAGGGGCGGATGTCACGAGGCAGAAATGCGCGAACGCGATATCGCGGACCTCCTTCGAAACTACCTCGAACCGTTTCGTCCGCGACGAGGGACGGAGCCGGGGAAGAACGCGGGACTGCGAATTCCGTTGCAAAACCCGTCCCGGACACGCGATCCTCCCCGGTTCGCCCCCTTCGGTACCGATAAACTTCTAAATACGTTCTCCGGTTAGCGTGACCGTCGGAAATGTACATACGTTAATCCCCGGAAACAAATTTACCTAGTTGGAAAGTTTGACACGATTTCTTCTTTTTTCACTTAAATCGAAAGCGTCGGGTTTTTTTTTTGGCATTTGCAAAAGAATGGTTCTCGTTTATGATTCATGTTTGCGATCCGAATCCTTGTATGATAATTCTACTGTACCGGATACCTAAATGACTGTGAACGATTTTTCTTTTTTCGGGCATTTGGAAAAGAATGGTTCTGGTTTACGATTCGGGTTTGCGATCCGAATCCTTGTATGATAATTCTGCTGTACCGGATACTAAAATGACTGAACGATTTTTTTTTGTTTTTTTTAACATTGGCAAAAAAATTGTTCTCGTTTACGATCATGTTTGCGATCCGAATCCTTGTATAATAATTCTGGTGTATCAAATACTAAAATAACTCCGAACGATTCTTTAGAAATATTCTTTATAGTCCGTACCTACCTCACTTTTTTTTCAAATTTATTAGTACCGTTATAAGCGCTTCGCCGAATCGGAGGACTGTAAAACGGGGGAAAAAATGTTACATGTGACTCATATATTATTCGTGTATAATCGAATCACATACGCGGCCGTCCGCGTGGATAGAGCCAATTTGTCGGTACGGAGCTATGCATACCAGTTATTGAATTATTAAATTGTAGTACTTTTTTTTTTAATGAAAGAAACTTTTTACATCTGAAAAATCTGAATGCTCGTAAATCGAGGCCGACAAAGCGGGTCTTTTCGTACGAACGGTCAAATATAATCCTATACGACACGTATCATGATAATTTTTTTTCCCGGGTAGCGAAGAGTCGGACGCGGCGACGACTGGATAAGAATAGCGCGTGCTCGTGATGGGATCGATCGCGAGTCGAATAATAAACGAGGCTGATTTAATAAACGGCCCCCTCCGGTTAAATCTATGATTTATACATTAGTGTTCGAAATATGAAATTTAGCATTCTTCTTCACACGCACGAACATGCACTCTCACAGTAGTCTGCATCCACTGCGTTAATATTATTATCAAATCTTTAGTGAAAAGTATTTCTTTCCACGAAAAAAAGAGCTAGCCTTTCATTTTGGCACGATATTATTGATCACCGAAATCAGCCGATTGGTTTGCGTGTGTGGGAGTACTGAAGCTATATATCAATAAGAAGCGGCCCTCTCTTAGATCCTAGATAGCCGATCGCGACACGCGAAATACAACAATTACTACTATTCTCTTACTCATTGTAAATAATTCTCCAATGTATATATACATATATATATATTTATACATGTATATATATGTATACTGTGTATATAATGCCTACTGTACTACGTACATGTATGCCTTTAACTGTTGCGTAAATACACTTACCGCGCGCAAGAGAAGTACCAAACTGTACAATAACAATCGGGCCTTCACATCGAGCCGAATTTGTCGTCTGCCGTCTAGTATCTCAAGTAGATTATAGCCAGGAACATAGAGTTAGATTAGTGCCCATTAGATATCCTCGATTTTTTTCTTTTTTTTTTATAAATGTTTCCGTAAACATCGTATAACGATGAAAGTTTATTCGGCAGACTGCCGAATTTACTATCGCATGTTGTGACCGCTTAATTTTTATAAACGTTATACAAATAATGCTGTCTCGCTCGCGTTACTGATCGACAACGCTTCGTTGATTTACTTATTAATTGACTAAACAATTTTCGATTTTCTGTTTTAAGTACCGCACTGTGTCGCATGATCGTAAAGTGACGTTATTTTTCGTCGTTCGTATGTGTGTGTCGTTACGTTACGTTGACGTTGCTGTTCGCGCGCTCGATAGCGAGGGCAGCAGCGTTATTCATTGACTTCGTTATTATCGAGAACGACGCAGGCTCGACCGCCCAGTCTCGAATGATAACTTGTCTTTGGCAATGAGGGTAAAAAGTAGCTAACTGGACGGTGGAATTCGTTTAGATGCGATTGTGGGATTATAGTTGGCTGATTTTAGGGAGGTAAGCACGCGAATTCCACTGTCTAAAAGAGCCAAAGATGTGTGGTCGATCGATTAATTAATATTTTATGATCGAATGACTATTAAAAAAAAATTGAATTGAAAATATAGATACGATAGGTCACGCATCTTCCTCGTCAACGAATATATCGCTTATTTAATTTAATTCGTTACCGATTGTGAACCTCTCCTTGTCGATTATCAAATTATCTCCTCGATATTATTCACCCACTTGCTCACCAACTTTTTCTTCCCTCTAACACACTTATACCAACAAACTTTTGGCATTCGCTATCTCTCGTTCAAACAGAGCATGCACGTAACACTCACAATGAAAAATATATATATATCTAAAAAAAAGCAATGCGAACAAATATCTATTTTAGCGCGTAGCAATCGACCGACAAAGCGGCATATTAATGAGTGACTCGTCGCAGGTTGTGCTTCACGAAATTGAAGCTTCTCCTACTGGCCATCGAGATAAAGGGCGAGGGAGGTAGCGACAGCAAGATCTCGATCAATCCGCGGGGCGCCAAGATCGCTGCCAACACTCAGGGATTCTTCATTGCTCAATCAGCCGACGAAGTCAAACGGTGCGTTTAATTGTCTTATATCTCGTCGATGTGAAAAATAATATTTATTATGCATAAATATTATTATTATTAGTAAAAATATATTTATTATTAATTATTTTATTAATTACTAATAACTTTATTTATGAGAAAAATTCGAACAATATTTCAGAGCGTGGTTTTACTGCAAAGCATGCCACGAGGACATCAAGGACGAGACTCTGATCAAGAAGTGCAAGTGCAAAAACTGTAAGTCATTCCATCCGATAAATCCCAGAGCGTAAAAAAAATTACTCGATTTGCCGAAATATCTACTAACCAATCTATCTGTGATTCGTTTCTTTCAAAGATTACATATAAAAAAATGCGAATGCGCGCCGGATCTTGTTACACATGTTGTTGCGAGTCACGTGGCGATGCATTGTGGTTTTTTGCCTACATAGGGAGAAAAGTGAAACATCGATCCATCATCATTTTCACTTCATTATATTTGTTTTTAATCCCTCTACTGTTGATCTTTTCTAGCGCTCTGTTTTTTAATTTATTTATTTTTTACGATCCAAATTTTATTAATCTCTATCGTCACCATCGACAAGTTACAGGTGAGCTGAGAGGCTCATTTAGGGTGTTCATAGAAGGAAGGATCATGTGACTCGCAAGGAAAGCTCTATGCCTGTCTGTTATCCTACAATTATTATTTATTTATTTCTTTATCGAAATCTGTATTTCTCGATCCCCCCAAGCCTACTTTCTAATCTCAATCCCGCACCAGCGACACAATCTCGTTCCCTCGTTCCTCGAACATCCACATCGCAAGCCATAAAAAAATACAAAAAAAAGAATTCTCCATATTATATTTGCGTCAATGAAAAAAGTGACATGGCAGTGACGATACTATTGTGATATATTATCTAGTGGGGCAGCAGCAACGCTCCTGGGGCCGGGATTTAGGTAACGTCTCTAACTCGCTCGCTTTACTCTCAAACTTTTTATTCTATTTTCTCTACTATCGTCTGATCTTTATATAATTCCGTTTCGTTATTATTATTGTTATCGATAATTTACCTTGAAAACCCGTCTATATCTCTCACCCTCTTGCGACTGCCGGCCTACGCCCTTCTTTCGCCAATTCTACTTAAAAAAAAAAAAAACGTAATGATAATAATAACCGTCCGTTGTTTATATCTCCGTCTATATTTCTCTCTCTGTCTGTACGCCTCCTATCACTGTCTTGTTTTGAACACACTCTCTATCTGTCGCTGCCTATAAAAAAAGTCCTATATATGGCTCCGAATTTTGACAACCGTTCACTGCATCCGTCAAGATGGGCGATGATGATAATGATAATTGCATTTTTAATACCTTGCCCAAATTAATACCCGAACACCGTCGTTACCGTTTGCATTGAAGCTCCATACTTCATTTTTCACATGTTCGAAAAAAAAGAAAATTAAAAAAAGGTCCGCGTTTTTTACTCGAGAGATTACAGTCTCGTCGTATCGAGCCGATTGCGATGGGTTTCATTTAAAAATAATAGTGTTACCGGTGAAAAATGATGTATGTCGAGTGATCCACGCAAGTGACTTGCTACACCCCAGTCCACGCCCCCGATAGATTTAAGTCAGCTGGCGCATGTCCACCTGACTCTGATAAGAGGAATAAAATAGCCTGCACTCTAGTATGTGCCCCTCCGTTCCGGCTTGCCAATGCATGAATAGCTCGGGTATGGGAAACCCAACCCCGATATTTGCAAAACAAAAAAAATGAAAAAAAAAATTGTAATAACAGCTTCACTCTTCGATCGTGGCATCTGTGTACCTATCAGCGCATTAAGCTGCGTCATTGATGAAGCTACATTACCTTCATTCTTTCTATATATATATATATATTATACATATATAAAAATATCTCTCGCCTCACTTTGTCTCTATCTTTCTCTGTCGCTCCTCAACATCTGTCTGTCCGTCACTCCGTCACTTTTATCTTCTGTCTCACTGGCTACAAAAAAAATTATATCTCTCGTTTACGCGGTCTCCATCAGGCACCGCGACCTCCGGAGAGAGATCGTTGCTTTTTCCATCATTTAACAATTCAGAATGTTCGATGAGAAACGTCGTCCTCCTGTAATCGGCTGTACGAGCACTCTCACCGATTTTTATCCTGCCACCAATCGCCGTCGGTCTGATCGACTGATCCTACCGAAATTCCAAAAAAAAATTACCGCTCCCACACCTCTGTGTTTGTACCATTACCCTGACAGAAACAGTATCGGGCAGGTCACTGATTAATCCAATTTATCCTGACACACTCGACACACTGTATACCTCTGCAAACTCACAACCGATCAACACACTTTTTTTTTAACCTTGAAATCCGCTGAATCTTGCGAACGAATAAATTTTCCAGCGGTGGATCGATCGATCGATCATCTTGAGGCATCGGATAATCGCTCGATCTAACGGATTTGATGTGTTTTAAACACGACACAATTTTATGTACGAGAAGCGATCAATGAACACGAGCGTGCTCGCACGGACTAACAGCACTCTTTTAAACCCTGGGCAATCAACGAGACGCTGTGCTTCGACGACGAGGCAGCAGGCTAGAGTTACCTTTCAGGAATCGGGAGATATCTTCTTCTTTTATTTATTTATATTTATTTCGTTTTGTTTCATTTATTTTGTTTTTTTGATATTACATGCGATATTTCAGATACCTCAGCAATTTTTTTTTGTAGACAACTACTCAACCGATGAAGATTACACGGCTCGGCAGGTTTTAATCTTCAGTTTTGAAGATCTTTGAGAAAGAAAGTGATAGAGAAAGAGACACGAATGACTACGACATTTTTCCAGATGTTGGGATGATGATGATGCAGACCGGCATGGTGAAGGGAAATTCTGCCTACCGCAGTTACCTCGACGGTACGCCTCATTCCATCCGCTCATTACTTTCCTACCCGAAAAAAGAAAAAAAAAAAAACAAAAACACCAAAGCCTTGTCCGATCCACTCGTGATCCTTCGACTCCGCGAATAACGGTATCTTCCTCGCCTATCGTCAATGTTTAGCTGTCCGACAGACGATCGAGGATACATCTAATATAATATCGTTGCTCCATCGCAAAAGCTTTTGAAACAGATTGCAACCTTAATCGTTGAGCTTTGGCCGGAGGCTGAGAACAGTTTTATAAATAATGTAGATAACGATATTCTCAAAATTCTTTTTTTTTATCTTTTTTGCATAAAAGACAAGTTACTAAATATTCTGGCTGCTTTAAACAATTTTATCGACTTAATAATTATATTGCTCGTGCTGTAAAGAAGATTATTCATTTTAAATGCGTTCCTCATCAAGACCGATTATTAACAAAATTTAAATAAACTTATGCAGTATACACACAATATATAAAGCAAAGTGTATAAAATATAAGGAGCAAAAAAGGCTGCCCACGCACTGCCTCCGCAAAAAAAATTTGCATCTTCGCCGAGCACGTTGTCTATGGTCGTTTATTTTTACGTGTTTATTTTTTTTTCCTTTCTCTTATCAACTTTTCACCGTTTATGTTGTCGTAACGTATTTTTAACAACTTTCACTAATATATATAATAATATATTAATATTGTAATACACATTTATTGTATTTACGATAATTAGCAAAAATACTAATCGCCGTGTCAAGGGCACAAGCTTTCAAGTGGTTACGATATTGATTAACTGTCGTTTTCAGTGTGCTTACGTGAGTTACCATTGACAAGTTTATGATTGACATTATACTATATACTGCCCGTAGAAATTGGCGCATATTTAAAAGTATTTTTTAAATGTGCTGGCTTATCGCTAAAAATTGATATTATCATTATTACCTCGCTGATTTTTTATACCCGGTGCTATAGTTTGTTGTTGTTTTTTTTTAATCCGCCCTCTTACGTGTGAAGACAAATCATGTCCCAGGTATTCAAACTCAGCCCAAAAACGAACTCAGGTTCCTGATAGTTATTAATTATTCAGCGTATCAGAGGGAAGAAATAACATGCTAAGAATTAAGTAGCGGTAGGACGTGGAAATTCTCCTACGTTTTATCTCGTGTGCCTGTGTTCGCGACTCAAAATGTTTTCAGAGTTGAACCCATAGCTCCTTGGTGCGCCGTCGCGAGGCCGCCGGCTCGTTCTTGGGCCACAAAAAAAAACCTTAGTCTATAATGAGTAGCGACGTAGGAGTGAAAGAGTTTTTCCGATGCCCAGGGTTTACCCTTAATAATATCTTGCGATATATCGATACTCGATTATATCGCGCCTGTAAGATTTTCCCTCTATAAACAACACCGATACACACAAGACACACTCACACATAAAATTAAAACAAAAATCCAGACAACGATATAGTAGTAACAATATCATTATAAATGTAAAAAGCATAGACACGAGTAACGACATTCGCGAAATGAAGCGAAAAAAATACGAAAAAAAAAATCATAGTGTATCAGCTATACTTTAAGAAGCATTTTTAGGGCCATTTGCATCGTCGCATCGTGTCACGCTCTGATGTCCCGGATCGTTGTGTTTTTTTTCTCCTAATAGTTAATTTTTTTTTCGATGGATTTTACGAAATAATTATTACGGCGAGGCGATTGATCGATCATAAGCGTGTGTGTGTTTATCCTCGTTTTTTTTTTGTCATTTCAAAGATAAATTCATGCTTCGGAGCCTCCCTTGTATAAACAAAGGAGGCTCTGAAAGTTACCAACACAATCAAAGAGCGCAATTACGACTTCGGAGTCGCCGATTGCGATAACGCAATCGACGACTCCGAAGTCGCGATTGCGCTCTTTGATTGTGTTGGTAAAAAAAAAACCTCAAACGGCCGGCGCGTCCGAACTTTCCATCGATGCAATTGTTGCCTTGTTAACTGTCTCTTCGGCGTTTACGCCCGCGACCATTAATTTTAGTTAAGAGCATGTGAAAGTATGGACTGCGAGGGAGATAGCAGCAGTGGCGCTCTCGGCGGAGCGACATAGACACGCTGAGAACGTGTTTCACATGCTCTTAATGCATCGATCGACAGTATTGGGCCTGGTCAACGTATCACCCCCCCCTTGTTTAGCCCTCCCCCAGAATCTATAGGATCAAATAATATCGATGTGAAGACTAACAGCTATGGTTCTTCTCCCTTCGGGCAGTGGCCACATTCCGGAAAGGCGTGCGGGCTGTTCAGATGGTTGGAAGAGCAAGTACGTATCCCCCCGAGAGTAGAAAAAAAAATGGTGTCAAGTGTATCACATATTAATTAAATTTTTTTATTTATTTTTTTTTTGAAAATATATTTTCTTAACAATGACTCCTGCCGTGTTGGATGAGTGTGAGCCTTCGTTAGTTCGTCGACTCATAATCTCATCCATAGGGATGGACGGTCGAAAAGGGAGTGCCTCCGACTGAACTGGCTTCCGATATCAATTACTTTGGGTTTTTTTCTTTTTTTTTTCTTCTTTTGTCGATCGTTAATCTTGCGAATTCTATTAAAACCGTGATAGACCGAGAATCGTTGAGCTTGCAAAAAAAGAAAAAAAACCACCGAAGGTGAATTCAAGCTACTACTCGTGTTCTTTGCATTGTGATCGATTGACCAATTTCACGCTGAACGCCCGATGGCGTTTCAACTGGCGCAGCAAGTCGTAAAAAAAGGAAGATAATGGGAAAAAGTGTGGTGGTTATCGACGGTTTGTTTCCAGACATGATATTCTACTTCTTCTTTGGAATAAGCGTCCGAGACACCCGAGTTGTAAAATTCTACTCACACAATATTCGTGGTTATCCGAACAATAATATCCGATCCAAGAATATATACATATATAATTTTTTTTTTATTCCGAAGCCAATTCATTCGCGAGATTTAAATATCGTGCGTTAATTGATCAACACAAGTAATAACCACATTGACCGGTAAATTCTTTCCGGTAAATTCTGTGGATCTCGAAAGTTCCGGATATTTGCAAAAGAAAATATTTTTTTCTCCTAAAATCAATAAATCTCACCCCCGCAATTAATAATTTAAAGAATAAGAACCTGGCAAAGACGAGTGAACGAGTTTATCCCAAATCCTCATTAATCTTCCGAATCGTCTTTAGTCACATTGAAACGATTATAAAAATAATTCTCTCGTTTCCCAGCGTAGTACAACGTTGTGTTAGTGTTTTGAGTCCTATTGATGTGGTGTTTATTTACTTATCTTGCAACTACGAATATATTACTCTAATATTATGTATCGGTGTCGTTTGGAATGTAGTAATTACATTTTTATTTTTATTTATTTTTTTCATAAAGTTTGTGAGTGTTCTCGATGGTTTAATTTTCTGTTGTGGGTGAATTTGGACTAATTAACGTACGTCCAATCGAATATTAAACTCTGTCTAACTGGACTGCCCTGTCAATTTGCTACGACTGTTATCTATTTTCTTTCGGTCGGTGTTTCGAGAACCGTCTTCTTTTTTTATGTTATTTTTTTATAACCGTTCACTAATCGGTCTGACAATTTGTAGCTGAATAAAAACATCGTCAACACGTGAGAAACACTGATACTTCGAGGACGAATTAAAAATTTCATAAATCAATTTTACAAAACAAAAAAAGAAAGAAAAAAAATCATATTGCCTATATGTTGTCTATCGTCCAGTATCGGTTCAGGGATCTCCTCCTTTCCCGATAGAAAAATCATTTGGACTCGCCGACTATTCATTTGTCCGACCATCAATGGCGATATCCACTGCCTTACAGGATGCCTTTTATTATGGTGTCTCTTAATGGCAATTAAATTTATCCCAGATATAATAATGATAATAACAATAATAATATAATATAATAATATTATATTTCTATTATCGTTTTTATATTTATCCCGGATACAACTATTCAGTTTTTCGGGAGTCGATCGAATCCAAACGGTATCTCTGTGTTTAATTTGCCTTCTAAAATAATAACTAGAGTTATAGTGGTGACTGCGTATATATCGAGCGATGTGTGTGTACATTCCCGAAAGAAAGTAACCGCATCTCATTATACCCTCGATTCACAAATATCATTATAACGAAATATAATAAACACGAACACAAGCTCGAAAAAAATAAACACGATGTGAAATCTTGTATAAAAATTAGCCCGCTACCGTAGTAACAACGATAAATTTAATTAGTATTAAATAACTATTTAAAGAATTAAAAAAATTAGTGAAACGACGATTGTTACTCGGGCTCGACGTAAAGCGAAAAATTACAGTGAAAGAGAGGCCATAGTATGTCGCAGAACACGCACACGAAAAATAATAACACTAGATCCATATACAGATTACTACTATACTATACTAAACTACATAGACACAACCGTGAACCTTTGAACTAACCGTCTATGTGTCTATGTGCCTGAACCTCTCGTCCTCCAATCGTTCTACGTAGGTGAAGACTTCTCGTACCCAAGTAAGTCAATCGGAGGATATCTCTTACTTTGATGTAAATCGAAATACATATGTAAGGATGAGAAGCATTATATTCGTCTCGCGCCTCACGCGTTATTAGCGTTTATAGTTTAGGACACGCGCCATCATCAATTAAAGAGCAACGCTGTTTCATTACATATGAAAAAAAAAGAATTAAATATACTATTAATGCTCGATGAAGAATCCTGACCCCACCCTTACTTTGTGCATCTGTCGGATCTCTTACGGATCTCATAACTCTCTACTCTCGCTACATGCTCTCTATATCTAATCGTATAATCATAAATCAATAAATAAAAATACGATTATTTAATGACGGAAAAGCTTTCACGATGTATCTTGCCTATATATATATATATATATAGGCAAGATACACCAACCGCTTTCTCTCCTCATATCTCCCCTACTGGCCTTAGCGAACTGTTTTAAAAAAACCTGAACGTATTCTCTCCTCTATATCTATGCGATGTTAAACAGCACTCTTCTTATCCTGCGCCTTCGCACGTGCCCCGTAGCATGAAATTTCTCGATTGATTAGAATCGGAAGCTCGATGGGAAAACCACGCACAGTAACGAATGTATATATAGTCACGTTCTGTTCGTGTCTCGATCGGAAGCAAATAATATATATATATATATAAATATTAAATATATATATATATATTCGTGAGGTGAATTTTTGCATGCATGCTGATTATATGCGTGATATCGAAGACTCGAGGATTAACGTGACCGGAAAATTCTAAAAATTTCGTAAACATTTTTTTTTTTAATTAGATTAAAAAGTGTAAATCAAGAAAGAAAACTCGACCATGTTGATGGGCGTCGTGACCGCTTTATTCGTACTGTCGCTGTTGCACGAAGCTGAAGCCAGGATCTAGGATGCAAAATAAAATCGCCGGTTACCGCTATCCGGCTTCACTTTAGGCCAAAACCAATATTGGATTCATTTTTAGCGTTACAAAATATTTGTAATTGCGTGAGCCGGACATTTTTTTAGACCTTCGAATCTTCCACTTATTTAACTCTTAGATCAATGTCAGATTCGAAAATCCGGCGTCAGAAGTGAAAAGAATATTTTCGGAGTTTATCATTTCCAAAAATGTCTGGCGTGCGCTAAAGTCTGCCATCGACAATAAAGTAGCAAAATAAAAAAAGAATGATTCACGGACTACATCGAAACTTCGATTTATCACCAACGCTGTAGTTTGAGCACGAGGCATGTAGTAGCTAAGAAAAAAGTAGTTTCTACTTTTTGAAATCGTCGTCCGACAATGAGAACGGTTAAGCAAAAACCTTTCTCATTGCCAGATGCGATTTGCTCTCACTGGCTTCGATATGAATTAGTCGACAATCTTTTAAAAAAAGCGATACTCGATTATTCATATCGTTCGTCCAAAAGTCGTTATCACTAAACCCGATACCGTTTTCGCGAGACTCCCATCGCGATGAAATTTTTTTACAGACCTTCATCTTTTTTATATTAAATCTTAATATTAACCCTTTGAAGCATACGTATTTTTTTTGTTTTACAAGTACGAAGCTTCAAATACACTGGTTGGTTGTTAATGCATTTTTTCTGAATTCAAAGAAGCGTATCACGAAATAAACGACTATCTATCTATCATCTGTGATACAACGTGCTTCAAAGGGTTACATCGTGGCAAGCACGACGCCGAAACGGTAAACGGAAAAGCTCCGTCGAAGTCAGTAGTCTGACCTCGGAGCGAGTGATAACGGCGTAGATCGATAATGAGAGAGTAGAAAATTAGGCACTAGCTACATAGATAGGGTAGCTAACATGTGTAGTGGTTTGTTACAGACGACCATCATCCTCCCCCCACATTCACTCCGCCAGAACTGCCCAAGATGGTTCACGTGAGAGGTACAGTTGCACCTCAGTCAATCCATGCTACAGTCTCGCAAGCTAAACTTCCTGATATCGATACTTTGCCAACGATAAATAAATATTTTTTGTTTTTATTTTGCCTTAATCGACTGGCTTGTCGATTCGTACAAACGGGTACTCGTGTACTCGTCAATGTTATTAACAATAAACAAAAAAAAACCTGACGCCACCCCTCCGCCCTGATTGTCTACCGACACTTTTACTCTATATCTATATATCTCATTTTTTTAAATTCTTGTGCTTTCGAGATACTTGGTAGATAAGAAACTTTCGTGATCGTTGGCCGATCTAGACAGTCACGCTATGCTTCTATCTCGATTATTAAATATCTTTCTACTTCTAGAATAACATAGAAAACAAAGCAACAAAAAAATGAACTTGGAGACTTTGCGTAGCATACGTATTTCGTTGTTTCTTTTTTTTTATCTGTGTGAAATATTCTATAAAAGCATGCGGCCATTCGATTGAAGTAATTATAATTTTTGGGACGACATATAGTATCGGTTGCGAATGCGGGAAATATGTGTTATACATATAAATGAAAAAGCTTAATTGTGATTGGAAAATTGAAACGAACGTCCATGCATTTTTTTTCGGCTGGGCAAAGGCATCCAGGATATGCGTGCCCGTAGGCATGGGGATGTGGGTCAATTATCGCGACGAGCAGCTCGCAAACGGGGGAGAGGGAGTTAATACCTCGCGTTTATGACACGCTATAATTGAACTATTTTGTCCCTTAATCGAATGGCTGCCAAGAGGCATCGAGTAATCGTCGACTAATTGGATCGTATGAATTTTAGGTGAGATCAGTCGCGAACGAGAAGATCCCAATGGTGAGCCTTAATAGCTTCTGCAACTACTTGTTAGTCATGTAGTGCATGGATTATAGATTAATCGGTCTGGCTCGAAGATGAGCCGCCAAGACAATCAGTTATTCTCTTCGGCTCATCGCCATGCCTGTTGTATTAATTTTTTTTGTATTGATTGTTGTATTAACTTTCATTTAATTGTTGTATTAACTTAAATTTGATTGTTGTATTAACTTTTGAAAACAAATTTCAGCCATGAGAAATCATCGAAACTCCGTGGGAATGACGACGATAAACGCGACGAAGCAAGTCAACAAAGTTAAGCCGAACGTCAACAGAGCAGCCAGCGACAGTTTGACGAGCCCTAATCAGCCATACAATCAGAGGTACATGGTGGATCGAAATTTATCGAAAAATGTTTTTTTTATTAGTACTATCACTGTAACCAATGATTCCCCCCCTCAACTGTTGAAGCTCTTATCGTAGGTTTTCATTTAAATTCAAGCTTTCATGTTATTTATATATTTTATATTTTACTGGCAGGTTGTTGCGGCTCGGGCGCTCAAGCCCTCGCTATGGACTATGGAATTTAGAAACAGGAATTTTTTACTTCCGGAGGTGTATCGAAAATACGTCACTTCCGGTTTGAAAATCTTATTTTTCGACCGGAAGTGACGTCATGCCGGAAATCCGTCACTTGCGGTTTGAAAATCTCAATTTTCAGCCGGAAGTGACGCCATACCGGAAATCTTATTTACTTCACTCGGTGTGAAAATGCCACTTTTACGCACGCTTCGCGTCTGTAAAACTCCCATTTTCTCACCTTGTGAAGTAAAATTTGGTACGATACTCGTGCAAAAAACTTTTTCTGAACTCGTGTGATTGCGAAACTTGCATTCGGCTCGTGCTGCAAACTCACGCTCGTCAGAAAAAGTTTTACCGCATTAGTATCGTAAATTACTATTTTCGACCAGAAATAACGTCGTATCCGGAATTCGTCACTTCCGGTTTGAAAATCTCATTTCTCGACCGTACAGAATAAAACCGTTATCAGGGCCCGAATTCTTAAAAATTGGTACAAACAACTTTCCAAAATATATATAACATTATATTTATATAAATCGTCATGAATCCGAGATCTTATCATAGGTCTACCACGACAACTGATCCTCGCATGAAAAACAATACATTTTCTTATCTTCGCATTGTATCATTATCGCTCTTCTCGCAAATCTCACAAGGTTTCGATCACTTTACCGCCGCGCTATTCTCGTTATGATACCGAGCGATGCATGAGCGGTTTCTAATAATAATAATAATAGTAATCATTCATTACATGGGAATATCGACGATACTTTGACAATCGTGGATTAAAATTATTCCGAACATCCCCATAAATCTAATCTAATAGATGGAGACTCGTCTGATCTTTTATTAATGGACGCTACAGCAGTTAGTAATATACTATGGTAATTCGTATCGTTCGATCCGTCGAATTAATCGTTGACAAGCGAAAAATGATTAATGTCTAATGAAATCTCAGGTGATACTGTTTATGGAAATCAACGGTGCAACTTCTGATTACAGACCTCAAGAGGAGTCCGCATACGCTGGCTACCATCTCGCCTACGAAGTCAAAAAACTCATGTATGCTTAATGCCTTTAACAAACTATTTGTCTCGTACGATTTCTTTGTTATTGTTTTTGCAGAAATTTTTATATCAAGATCTACTTGTTATTCGATACTTAAAAAAAAAGACAACACCCGGCTGGAAAGCACTAATCGCTCTTTTCCTGCATGTCCAAGACAAATCGCAGCTAAGCTATATGTCACGTAACAAATTATGTCATTTCATTCAAGAACGTTTCTATTTTTCGCTGCAATGCCAAAATCATCGTCGAGTTGCCGATTTACAGAGTGATCTTGTTCCCCGTTGTTATAGCCGATTATATGTATTAAAAAAAAAAAACATAGGGTAGATCGGCCAGCGAATGGACACTCAAGCAGACGAAGACCAATGAATAGACGTTTTTTATGCACGTGTTCTTATGGAAAGTGTCCATTCGCTGGTCCTGTCCATTCATTGACTGGTTTATCCTAGTTTCTTCTCCCGATAGTCTTGGCGAGTAAAAATGATGTTTTATTTATTTCTGCGATTGAATTTAAGAGTTTTTGTTTTTCTGGAATTCGAATGAACTTTTATGATATATTACAGGCCAACAAGCCGAGGGTCCGGAGGCACGAACGTGAACAACAACGGTGGCCTCCAGATCGGCATCGCCGACGATCAAGCGAAAGATTTCGACTTCGAGAAGACCGAGATGAAGTACGACTCGACGGGCATGTTCCATTGGAGTCCGGCCCGAAACCTCGAAGACTGCATACTCGATCGGAATCAAGCGGCGATGACGGTCCTCAACGGACACGTGGTTGTTTGCCTATTCGCCGATCCTGACTCACCCCTCATCGGACTGAGAAACCTTGTCATGCCATTACGAGCTTCCAATTTCCATTACCACGAGCTTAAACACGTAGTCATAGTTGGATCTGTCGACTACATACGACGGGAGTGGAAGATGCTGCAGAACCTGCCCAAGATATCCGTACTCAATGTAAGCTTTACCCGACCATTGAAAAAAAAAATCGACAAAAATGTGTGAAATAACAAATAATTCCCATATCATAGTCGCTAGATTTCCATATATTTTAATGACGAAGAAATCTCCAGACTATGATATGCGAATTATTTGTCATTTCACACTGATTTGCTGATTTTATTAAAACTTCTTTTCCAATCGGGAGTTTTTTAATGTTTATAAAATTATTTTTATTTAATTCTTTTTAAAGTACAATTGCGTTGCGCACCGCGATGAATAAGATCTCGCGATAGATTACGTTACTCTCTCTGGCGGCATCATCATTAGTTAATTGAAGTGACACCGCGAACTATGGTCTAGTTTATGTAAATATTATTTATTTGCATGAGTTTTCACGTTAGTTTAAAAATATATTGCCATAAACATAGATCAACGCGTATGGAATCTGTATGCAAAATTTTGTGAAGTAATTTTTTGCCGCGTTGGCAATCACTGGCGGCTTAGAAAAATCGCGAGTATGCGTCATCACAGTGAAATGCATAACTCCCTTCTTTCTTCGAGGAATCCAAAAATTAATTCTGCTATGTATCATGAAATTATGCGTTTCATTTTTTCAGGGTTCCCCATTGAGTCGTGCGGATTTACGTGCCGTTAATGTAAATCTATGCGACATGTGTTGCATCCTGTCGGCAAAAGTGCCTAGCAACGACGATCCCACCCTCGCCGACAAGGAGGCCATTCTCGCGTCCCTAAACATCAAGGCCATGACTTTCGACGATACGATCGGCGTACTAAGTCAAGTTGGCAGCCCCATTGTCCTGCAACGACGAGGTTCTGTTTACGGTGCAAACGTGCCAATGATCACCGGTGAGTTTATGCGATCATTTGTCAAATCGATTTTTCTAAATGTATCTTCCATGTGATGGATGGAACTTTAATCCCTTTTTTTTTATCAGAACTCGTGAACGACAGCAACGTGCAGTTCCTCGATCAGGACGACGACGACGATCCGGATACGGAGCTTTATTTGACACAACCGTTTGCCTGTGGCACTGCCTTCGCTGTCAGCGTACTCGACTCACTTATGTCCACGGTACTATAGTTATTTATTTATTTATTTGTTTCGTAATACAGGCGCAGAGCCCACTTACTCGGCGGTACGTAAAACCTATCCGCCAGAACCCGACAGCGCAGTTAACAAAGGAAAAGAAAACATAACAGCTCCAAATAACTTGACTTTGAATAAAGCAAAAAAAACCGCAACTAAAGATCCAAAAATAAATCGAGTAAGCCCGTCCTGGCGCGAAGAAGAAAACTAGAGACTACAGAAACCAAACCGTAGAATGTAATTTTAACGTCGCCGCACAATTTTGAACGACAAGTTTAATTACACTTATATGTTAACGGACAGACCCGCTTAGAAAACGACCGATGCCCTGTCGAATAATTGAAACAATCACGAAAAGAATAGTTGTGTCGGAAAAGCACATAATCAATTATGCTCAAATGAACAGTAGTTCCGCCTTCTCGTACGCAGAGTATTAAATAGTACAAAGATGAAGACTGAGAATTACGAATCAATTAAAATAATATGCACACGCTGCAAAGACGATTCCGTTGAACACTAACAGTACTTATCACTGTGCATCAGGATCTCTTTCCACTGCCGGAATACCATATATATTATATCATTTCTTTTTTTCACCTCGTTCAACGTGTAGAAAGATAACTCTTGACTAATGAGAGATCGATAATTTCAGACATACTTCAATCAGAACGCGCTGACTCTCATCCGGTCGCTCATCACGGGTGGAGCGACGCCAGAACTCGAATTAATTCTAGCCGAAGGAGCAGGCCTGAGAGGTGGTTACAGGTGAGATATTCGATTAATATGAAAATATTTTCATTCACAGACAATATTCATTTCTTCTTTTTTCCCCCTTTTTTGCCTACAGTACTGCGGACAGTCTGGCCAACAGAGATCGATGTAGAGTCGGTCAGATCTCGCTGTACGATGGGCCTTTGGCCCAGTATGGCGAGGGAGGCAAGTACGGTGATCTCTTTGTCGCAGCATTAAAGTCGTATGGAATGCTGTGCATTGGTCTGTACAGGTACAGGTACCGGACTTTCTTTACCTCGATGGTATTTATTGGATTACCCTGGGTGCACAGTGACGGCGGTGTTAACAACGATCACCGCCACAACTGTTTGCTCACCAAGTTTCTCACGTCTATTACTGTTACTATTTATTCTGTTATATATATACAATTCTATTCGCTCCGTCGTTCACGCTGCGACAATACGTTTTTTTTCTTCAAAAAAAAGCAAAAGCAAACTACTTTATTGATTATCCTATGAATTTGATTAATTTTTTGTGGCGCACACGTTTTGCATTTTTGCGTTTTTTGCCTCATGTTTACCACGATTACCACAAAAAAAATTACTAATATCCGATGATTCGTAAGTTGACCCTCCCATCCAAAAAATATCATTTTTGAAGATTTTTTATTGTCTCGTCATCGTTTTGTTTAGCGTTTAGTTGCTCGCCCAAAACGTTTAGTTTAGCAATGTCTGTTTAGTTAGCTTCTGTCGTTATTTACAATGCTATACATACATATATGTGTATATGTGAGTGTGTGCGTGTACGTGTCTATGTAAGTTGGCCGCGGGTAATGCCGGATTAACATTCTCGATTTCTTTTCCCTCCCCCATTCTAGGTTTCGTGATACGAGCTCGTCGTGCGAAGCCTCCTCGAAACGCTACGTTATCACAAATCCACCTGACGACTTTACTCTACTACCGACTGATCAGGTAACCGCTAAAAAAAACATCGACGTTCACACGATCAAACGATATTACGAATGTATCACACGTACATTCCCAGCCAAACGGGAAATGAAATGACAATTTGAAAACTTCCTAATGGTACAAAAATCTGAAACAATCAACTGTATTAAAGATGCCAAGAACATTAATTTTGCATAACCATTTCAAAACGTTATTACCATATTGATTAAAAAAATAGTTCAACAAATAATCAATTAACCTTCTGTTTTTCTCTTTTCAAATAAATTCGTTGATTTTCCAGAAGTCACATAAATTTTTTCAGATTTTTTTTACATTTTTGAATTTTTCATTTTGTTTTTTTTTTACGCCATACTACGCAACTATTAGCGCAATCGCTTCGAAACTGTTTGTGTGTACTGTGGAATCTACATCAATTCTTCAAATTTTGGAAATATAAGAAAATTCTGAAAAAATTCATATCACTTCTAAAAAATCAAGGCATTGATTTAAAATGAGAAAATAAAAGGGATCCTGATTTTTTCAAACAATTTATGTTAAAAATAATTTATTAATAACTTGTTGGAATTATTATTATACAAAATCAAAGGTCTCGACATCATTAATACGGTTAATTTTTTTATTCAGATTTTTGGCGTATCGCGAAGTACTAAAATTTTGATCGAATTAAACGTTTCGTTGGGAATCTATATGTGAAGCATCCTTAACGAGGCATCGATTTTAATCGCCGTTGACTTTTTCGCAGGTTTTCGTACTGATGCAGTTCGATCCGGGCCTCGAGTATCGACCAAGCCGAGGGGCTCGTGGGAAGGACGATGCCTCCTGACTGTTGCTGTGTAGCGCCCTCACTGACGGACCATATTCCTACATCTAATCGAGCGTAGGGGACTGTCGTGCCACTCCAATCATCCCCCAAGCATAGCCTCCTCATCTTCCTCACCATTCAATCGTTTGATCGACACAAAGAATCCATGATAATATTATTTTATCAAAAAAAGCCAGAAACCAAAAAAAAGTAACGCAAAACAGAATCCCCCGATTGTCCCGAATAACACTGCGAAAAATCTCGTTGCCCTGTAAATTATCAATTTCAACGTATCAGCCCGAGTATCTCAGAGAGTCCATAGATCGAATTTTCGATTATTAGAGGGCACAAAAAGTTAATCCCTTTCGTCCCGATCCCAGGGGCCCGAGTCTCGAATCCCCTTCCGCGATCCTTGAAGTTTTAGTATCCTTTCGACAAAAAAAAACCTATCTCGATAAGCGGTCCGAATCGAACGACGAGAGAAAATAATACGGAGCCGAAAAAAAAGTCGAGAGGCAGGTGGCTGAAGAGGAAGATAGAGGATGCTTGGTTGTGGCACGATGGAGCCTGGTCCGAGGGCTGCTACACGTCCACATTGCCCCACACCCCCACACAACCCCCGAAGTATTCTGACGTATCGAAGAGAGAAGACGTATTCGCGGAAAGGACACACCGACTACCCTCGGCCTTGGGACTGCAACGACGACGTCGTTTGGATTTTGTCACGAAGATCCGCGCACACGGTACGAGTTTAAACTGACGATCGCGTCAGCTTACCCACGCACATTGCTGCTCCGGCGAGGACGCCCCGACCGGCGAGGAATCTCTTTGCCGACGACTCGCTTCTGCGAAAGGCCTCATCACGTTACAAGTGTCTCATCCGCGAACGAATGCAGTGAATTACGTTTACTCTATCGACGGACCGAAGATACTGATATATAAAAATAATTAAATATAATGAAAACTAATTTAAAAAAAGAAAAGAAGATGAAGAGAAAAGAACGAACGGCGCCGCCGCGGCGATCGGCGTTCGTCCGTCCCACAGACATTCTCGCCGACGCCCTTTCTCCGGTTAGCTGACCTCACCCCGCGACCCCAAACCCCTCGTGTGCCGAAGAGGGCTGTTCGCGAAGGCAAGTGAAGACGGAATGAGAATAAAAACAGGAGGGGAAACGAAATATAATAACGAGAAATTGAATGAGAGAAGGAAAAAATAACGAAAGCAAAGTAAAATTCAGAATATGTTGCGACAAATGTGAGAGTGCGGGACTACCAATGTAATCTTTACCTCGTGTGTCTTGTTTACGACTAAAAAAACAAAAAAAAAAAAACAAAAAACAAAATGATGAAAAAAAATAACAGAAACTCTGAATCAAGCACTTTGTACAGGTTCTATACTATAAATAATAATGAGAAAAAAAAACAAACGCCCTTTTCCACAAGACTTTGAGTATCTCGTATAGTATATGTCGATATGTGCATAAAAAAAATAATCGTACTCAAACTATGCACATTATACCACACATACATACGTACATACTGTAATTATAAATAGAACGCTCTCTCTTTTATATATTTTTGTGAAACTCACGTGTGTGTATATACGGACGTACATATGATAATTATACTTATGATAAAAAACTTAAATAAACTATTAAAAAAAGAGAAAAAAATGCAAACGTAAAGAAGAAAACACATACACAGTAAAGCGTACACAGCGCATAAAATTGCAACACTCATTGCATATTATATGGTCGAGACACTCTTTTTTGAGCACACACACACAAAAAACACATACACGAAGAGACAAAACACGTAACGATCGAAGGGGCGTATGGATAGTGTTTAAGGATTCGATTAAAACAAAAAAATGGAAGGCATGCGTTAAGCGATGCGGTCTCCGTCTACGGCTGGACGACCGTCGATAAAAAAAAGAAAAAACAAAAACAATTATTCAACTAAAGATGATCGATTAAAGAGATATAAAAAAAACTAGCTGTGGTAGACGCTGCCGTGTTCGTATAATGCATACACCGTGTATAACTGCTGCCGCTGCTGCTGCTGCCGCCGCCGCCGCCGCTGCTGCTGTTGCAATATCCACGTGCACTGTTCACTGCCACCGCAGTTCGTGTTATCATCGTATATAACATTTATACGGTTCGGTTGAAGTGAGAGGCTATTTTACGTGCGAGTCTCTCGATTTCTCTTCCCTTTCGTGAAAGATTGACGGGGAGGGATAGGAGACGAGTGTTATTTATCTTTTCATCATTTACTATATGTATATATAAATATATATATTGGGTGCTCTTTGCACGGCCCTCCGTCTTGGATACGAAATAGTATTAAAAAAAAAAGTTACGAACTCCAATGCAGTAATCGTAGCCGAATATGCAATCGAAGTAACAAAAGCTTCGATGGTGCAACCGATGCGATTGCGAATGGTCAGCCCCGTGGTACTCCACGAGGTGAGAAGAGTCTGTTTCTTCTTTTTTTGTGTATAAAATATATCTTTCGTTCTTGGATGGAGCGCCGAATGTGCATAGATAAACCACGGAAGCAAATTTAATAACTACCCCTTTTGAGCTGTTTGCCTCTCTCTCTGTCTCCCCCTCCCCGTCTCTCTCTCGCTTCGAGGAAATTATACAAATTTGTGCATTAGATTTGTGCAAGTCGTTCATTAAATCGTCGAAAGCCTTGCGTAGAATTTTAGAATGAACGTGATTGCGCGTGCGACGGCGAGCCGGGCATTGATCTTCGTGTATCGAAGCGACGCTGTTCTTTTCGTTATACTTATCTATGATTTACTTACAAAATGGACCCTGTGAAATCCAAAAGTCTATGCACAAATGCTATATACTTAGTTGATTTTTTTTTTTTTATTATTATAACATTGATTCGTCGAGAGGCTGGAGCGACGCCGGTGTAATTACGAGAAGAACAACCTGGCTCGACGCCGTACGGCAATTATTGGCGCACTCTCTTTAATAATTAAATCATGCACCGATCAATCGATTCATTCATCCCCTCGTCATGTTCTCTTGTGCTAACGGATAAATGGTGCATTCGCGTGTATGTATGAAGTATCGACGTATGTGTCTGAAAAAAAATATGAAAGAAATATGAAAAAAATAAAATAAAATAATAATAATTGAAGAATAAAACACAAAAGTTGAAGGTTTCGAAGTGAACGGGCATAATATAATCGGACGATCGTAACGATGTCGGGGTTTAAAGATGTATAAAAAAAAAGAAAAAAAAGAGATTAATTAATTAATGGCGCGCAGAGCGTTCGCCACCTTCAATGCCTCATTGACCTCATCTAATGCTTTTTTATCTGTACATTTACAATTTGTGTACCAATGAGGGACGTTGTTTAATCATGTTGTTGATGTTATTGTTAAAGAATGAGATTCAATATTGTACATAACTATATATTCATTATAATTGATGATATAAATAATTATATACATAAAAGTCAGCCTGAAACCTCTGTCCCCGTGTTTCAGGATCTATGTGCCCCCCGAGATAAAAAAAAAACAAAAAAAAAACACTTTTTTTTATAAGAAAGTCTGAAGCAAGCCCTGAAAAACAAGCCCACCTACAACAATGTGTAATGTGATCGTTATTGTGTAATAAGAAAGAACGAAAAAAAAAATGCGACAAAAATTACAAGCATGAATTTCACGTAGCGATTCGGTGTTATCGTTTATCACTTGGCTACCGCAGCCATAAAACATCACCGGCATTTCTCCCCACGTTAGACGATATACGCAAGATACTACGATGACTCGTAGAGTTCCTGAAGTGAGTCGAGCATTCTTTCTCTGTACAGTGGAACTTGATGAAACTGATCGCAGACCAGAGGCGTTCTGTCGACGTAGAGCACGCTCTTGAGAAGTTCGGGCTCCTCGGAGAAGTATTTGCTCGCCGCGGTCGGCTCCAGCAGCATTACAGGAGTGTTCAATACGCCGTGGGTCATGCACATAGTGCGAAGTTCGTTGATCGAGTCGACGAATTCCACCCAAGGAAATATCGATGAAGCCTCGAGTCCGGCGTTTTTCAGAGACTCGGACATTTCTTCCCAGTAGATCTTGAAAAGTTCGTCGGCGTGGTTTCTTCGCAAGCTTCGAGTCGTCGTGAACTGGAGGAAGCACAGTATATCATGAGCCGGTGGATTGTATCTGGAACATAAAAATTATCCATCAGCGAGGACGAAGCGGGGATTCATTAAGCAGACTTCTAATGTTAACGAGGATTTTCTTTGAGGTGTAAAAAAAATGCATAGGTTCTGTTAAGTATTTCAACATCTGGCTTTTTTCCACTTATTTATTGATACTTGCAGGTGCTCTGAAATTTGTTTGGGTACAATAAAAATTAATGAAGTGGCCTAGGCGGTTTCATTTTTCGAGCACTGAAAAAAAGTCCTGCGACTACGATCATGGTTTCAGAAGTTCTACTCATCTGAAACAAAAAAAAATTGAAATTTTCATATCGCTTCCTCATAAAAGTTGAAAGTTGAACGTTGAAAGTTGAAAGTTGAAATTTTTATATCACTTTCTCATAATGGCCCTTTATTTGCAAAGCTCCTTCTATGAGAAAGCATTTACTATATTTTTGGCTTCCTCATAGAGGAAGCTTTGCGAATAAAGGGCCATTATGAGAAAGTGATATAAAAATTTCAACGTTCAACTTTCAACGTTCAACTTTCAACGTTCAACTTTCAACTTTTATGAGGAAGCGATATGATTTTTTGACAAAAATGACTTTTTGAAAAAAAATTTTTTAGAAAAAAAAATCGATTTTTTGACAAAAATGAAAATTTCGAGAAAGGTCCTGGTTTTACGTATTCATTATGAAAATGGGTCTTCTGAAGCGAATGCCGGTGGCAGAAATTCGATATCTCGAAAAAAAAAATTTTGCCATTTTGAAAGTAGAAAAATCGAAAGGGGGTACCCTTTCGATTTTTTGACAAAAATCAATTTTTTCAAAAAAAAATTTTTAGAATTTTTTCGTTAATGAAATCGGTTCGGAAATATGCGACTTGAAACCAATGGCGGAGGTTTTAATTCGATATCTCGAAATTTTTTGAAAAAAAGTGCCGTTTCGCAAAATTTAACATAGGATTTCCTACCCTGAAAATGGTCAATTTTTAAAATTTCGAAAAAGGTCCTGGTTTTACGTATTCCTTATGAAAATGGGTCTTCTGAAGCGAATGCCGGTGGCAGAAATTCGATATCTCGAAAAAAAAAATTTCGCCATTTTGAAGGTGGAAAAATCGTAAGGGCGTACGATTTTTTGACAAACAGGTTTAGTGCGAAAAAAACTTTGCGCTTTTGGTCAAAACGGCTGTCGAATCTGTACTCGAGGCGAAAAAATACATAGGGTATCATAGAGTATTCATCGGGAAGCAAAGAAATCGCTGTTCGAAAATACGCAAAATCACCCATTTTTGTAATTTTGGCTATATAAATGCCCGATAAACTTTTTCGTTAGTCGCCACTCCGGGATTGTATCCTACGCATTTTTTCACGCTGATCACGAATCTGACACTTTTTTATTCGTAGATTAATATTTAATACGGAAAAATTGCATCTCGAAAAAAAAAAAATCATGAAATTCAAAAAATTCAAAATGACATAAAATTTAAACGGCTCGATCGATTTTCTTGAAATTTTAATGGGATCATCGGATGATCATATTCCATCTGTGTACGCGTTTTTAGCCCGATAGCTAAAAAATTGCGAGCGCTACAGCGCGAACAGACATTTTTGAAGAAATTAAAAATGGCGTACAAAAAAAACAACTGAACATTTTTGGATGAAATTTTGACCAAACATTGACTACTGATCAGACATGATGTGTGCCAAATTTCAGCTTGATCGGTTTAGGCGTTCTCGAGTTATAGCAGTTTGAATTTTGCACGTCCATTTCATACACATACACACACACACACACACACACACACACACACACACACACACGCGCGGGCGCACATACATCCGGACATTTTTTCTAAATGTGATTTTTCGACGTTTTGGAACATTCTGAACATGTTTTCATTAAAATCTCGAATTTTTTTTTTTTACCAAAACAAAGTTTCCTCTATGAGGAAGCAAAAGAAAAGAAACAACGAGGATCATCTCGAGGAGTGACCTGGCGAGCTGAAAATCTATGAGGCAGCAGGCGACAGGTTTTCCGTAATCGTCGTACTTGAAGAGAATATTGTTGGCCCACAGATCTCCGTGACAAAGTACGTTCTTGAACCTGACGGACGGAGACAATTTCTTCGGGTGATCCCTCGACATATCGGCGATCCTCCGCTTGAACGTCTCGCGTCCCTGATCATCGATCTCATCCATGAGGTCGATCAAGGACACGACACCCTTCACCGCCGCGTCGAACATACGTTTCGACATTCCCTCCCTCGTCGGCCAGAGAGTCTCGTGCATGCAGTGCGAGAAATCGTCGTGCAAGTTTCTACCGTTAAGTTCCTCGAAGATAATTGATTTCGCATGAAACCTCGCGAGTGTTCTGACGAAGACGAGACAATGCTCGAGGTCGAAGGGAACGAATTTGTCGGTCATTCCGTAGCCGCCCTGGGACATGTCTTCCAGAACGATTACTTCGTTTCCCTGGCCGAGGAAGCACTCGGGAATCGATCTCTTCTCCAGTCCTCGCAGCACTTCCGGAAAGACTGTCGTGTAGAGCTCGACCTCTTTCCTGAACGAACCGAGCTCGAGATTCCAATCGTACTGAGGACTGCTCGTCGGCGGTGGTATCTTCGTGAAGAAATTGTAGACGCGCGTGTCCGTCGGGCTCTTCGGACACGCGACGGTGGCTCTGAGGGTGAAGTACTGACCCATGTATCCGTTCACCTCCTCGATCGGAATGACCTCGTAATTTACGAGACGAAAGTCGTCGATCGAATCCTCACGGAGTTTCTTCCGGACGATCTCGAAGCACTCTTCGTCCCCGATCACTTTGGCTCCAGGCGGGTTCCTCATCTTCGTTCTTCGAACTGTGCGAATTCACACCGTCCAGTTCTCTCGCTGACTCTGCACGGCTTACGATTTCTTTTTTTCTTTTTCTTATCCCGACATTTATAGTTTCGTTATCGAGGATATCAATCTTTGAGGTCGATAAATGGCTGCTCTTTTAATTCGAGGCCGGCGAGCAACGTGCCTCCGCTTTGCGTTCGTTGATAATTATTCGGGCGTGCGTGGAGAAAAGTGAGCCAAGATTATTTTACGACACGAGCCCGGCCAGCGTTGCACGGATCGTCGGGGAGAAGGCCAGGGCCAAGGACAAATCTCGCGTTGCACTCGACTACGGATTATAAAGTGGCCGAGGCGACCAAGAATTACGTGCCTTTATATCCCATGAAAGGAATCGGTCACGTGCGTTGTGCGCGCTAAATTAGTCCCACGCGTGCACGTCGCTCCGAGGCGACTCGTCTTCACATCATTGATGCTGATTGAGGCACGGGTTAAAAATTTACTCTCGGAAACACTTCGTCTATTATTAAATAATTCGCGGTATTATTTATAGCACAGATTTATTCGCATCGTGTTACGTGTCCACGATGAAACGACGCTCTATCGTTCTATCGTCCAAAACTTATCGATATATAAATATAATATTTAATTTGTACATGTTACAAAAAAACACAATACTGTCTCAATGCCGCTGTAAAATATTACAAAGTCTTGGTTAATTAAAAGCGTTTTTCTTCTCTCTTTGCGAACGATAGATCAGGATAGACCCCTTCTGAAGCAGGTCTATGATTTCCGAACGCGGGGTTCATGCTTCCCTGTAACAGAAAGATGAAAAAAAAATTAATATACGCTGGGACGAACGGCGGTGGATGGGATAGACCGTGATATCCGTTAATCGAAAAGTCACACTCGGCACGTTATCCACCGATGAATACGGTCAATTTTCCGTCCAACAGACAGGCACTTGTCGAGAACTGATGGAAAACGTTGATCAAGGGTACTTAACGCCTAGCGTTTATAGCCATTGACACACGAGACGATTCAGGTCGTTACTGCAAAAGTACATTTCCGCATATTCGAACCGCAAGTTCATTCGTGATAATCTGTCTTACGTTTTCCCATCTGCCATCAGCTGCGAAGGCTCTGTTCACGTAGCCGAAATCAGGATTGTCCTCGACACCTATCAAGTCCGAGTCACCACTGCCTTGGCTGTATAGTAACATAAAAAACGCAAAATAATTATTATTACTCGACTCCGGAAAATACTTCACTTTTAGTACGGAAATCTCATTTATCAACCGGAAGTGACGTTACACCGAAAAAGTGCGATTTTCAAATCGGAAGTGACGTATTTACGGTATGGTCTCACTTTCGGTCGAAAATTGAGATCTTAAAACCGGAAGTGACGCATTTCCGGTATGACGACACATCCGGTTGAAAAATAAGATTTCCAGGCCGAAAATTACGCATTTCCAGTACGACGTCACTTCGCATCAATATACATGGTGTTCCCCCAACGTAGTTACTTTTTGACCGAAATGAGTTTGGCGTAAGTGATACCCAACACGTGCATACCTGACATTATCGTCGATAGTCTTTTCGTTCGTGTTCCACATGGGATTGGAACCCGCGATAGCAAACTGATTCGTCGTTGGAACAACGCCAGCTTTATCCAGGCCCGATTCTTGCGATCCGAACTTGGTAATTGCCAGCTTGTCGAGTCGTTGCGTCAATCTTAAAATTGAAATATTCGTATATTGTATAAGGACATTGATAGGCTTAGGGAAGAAGCTTAGAACAATGCCCTTCATTTATGCCTGGTCGCTTTCCCTGCAGCAGCTCTATTCAAATCGTCCAGGCATTAAGAAAGGGTATCGTTACCTTCTCGTGCGAAGAACAAAAGCCACGAGCATGGCTATGCTACAGAGGCAGAAGAAGATAGTCAGTGAAACGAGAATCCAGTGAACGGTCTGCTGCATGTCAGTGGTAATTGATGAACTTCCGGTCGGAACGTCTACGAGACGCAAGGATCTCACGAGAAGAGTTGCTTTGAGATTAGTAATGGTCTGCAGATCGTTCGATGACCTGCGAATCAATTGATTGTTTTGATGTAATTATCTATAGTAGAGTTTAGTTATTTGTATGGCAAGTGCGTAGAAAGGGAGTTCTTGCCGAGTGTAGAAATGCCCGAGCCGAAGGCGAGTGCGGCATTCACTCGTGCGAATGCCGTACTCGCCTTTCTACGCCCCAGCTATTGACATAGTTTTTCCTAACAAATTCGCGAAAACCACACTTTTGGTTTTTTGGAAGTGTGCGCAGAAAGGCACTTTCTCGCACTGGTGCCAGAAAAAAAGACCATATTGCGTTTTTACGCACGCAGTATTTTTCTCGCACGCGGTGCGAAATAGTGCCCTTCTGCGCTCACTTCACAGGAACGAAAAGCGGGATTTCAGGTTCATACGTAAGAAAATAGTAATTTAAGATACTAGTGCGATAAAACTTTTTCTGACGAGTGTGAATTTGCAGCACGAGCCGAAGGCGAGTATCGCAATCACACGAGTTAAGAAAAAGTTTTTCGCACGAGTAACGTACAACATTTTATTTCACAAAGCATGCGTAAAATTGCCATTTACGCACTGAGTGTAATAAATTATATTTCAGTCGACTCACCGGACAATTGAATCCGAGCTTATCGGCAGGTTGTCCTTGGGACTGATGAAGTGAGTCGTCAGGGTAGTTACGTTGTCCAGCACCTGATCGTTGCTTCCCCGTGCGCTCTTGATGTCGTCGACGTTGCAAACATATCCAAATGCGGCGTTGAAGGAATCGATTACCTAGAAAAGGTCGATAAAAGGTCGATAAAAGGAGAAAAAGTTACACAACGGCTGCAAAGGATCAATGTATCACCGACGAAGAAAATCGAATTTTCACTCACAAACTTTCTCTGATCTTTGACATAACTGGCGGTGTTGTTGAACGTGAAAACAACTCGATTCTTCTGCTGTACTATGTAAATCTGCACGGCTTCTGTGTCGCTGTGATTCACTGAAAGAGTTCACATCGACAATTATACACAATACGAGTACATGGAGTACGATACATTTTATTCACGTTTTGCCCTTCAAGTAGTGCCGAGAGCAAACGACCATGCCTTCTTTTAAGCACGAAAACGATACGGATGCTAGTAATAAATTCTCTTCTCCATTATCAAAAAACAACAGTTTTAGATTTTTTTTTTACATCAACCTGTTATTTGAATCGTTCGAAGGTTGCGTCTTAGCAAATTCTAGGCCCTCGTCGAACAAGGATCCCATACCTGAAGGGTTAAACTTGCCTGCATCGTGGACCATAACGTCGAATTTGAAGAACCCTTTCATATTGCTGGTGGCTGTGAATTTCAGCAACACTTCGCCAGTTTCCGGATTAATGAAGAACGGTTTAGAAATGTCTCGGAGCGAAGGGTCGGTAGCGGTCATGTCGTCCGCGATGCTGTACGTCAATGTGTCATTGAGATCCGCGTCCGTAGCCTGTAATCGTACGAGGAAATATACAAATCGATCGTAGACATCGCCATTCGAACGCTACTAATTATATGTCGACAATGAAGATTGCAATGCAGCGACGAACCTTGACCGTTAGAACAGATTTGTCAAGTGCATCTTCCATCGCGACACCGCCGCTGTATGAATCGCTCTCGAATATCGGTGGATTGTCGTTCTCGTCCAGTACGACGACGGTAATTTTCAGAACTGCAGCGTCCTGCGGATTTCTCGGCGGACCATCCTTGTCCGTCGTAGCGACAACGTCCAGTGTCATTATTTCTTGTTTTTCTCGATCCAATTCCTTCTTCACCGTCAACGTCCCATTGACTTTGTCCAACGAAAAGTACTTCGCGTCGCTGGTCTCTGCAATCATAATTATCTTCCAATTAGTGAGCTTTTACCCACATAGCACGGAGATATTTTTGAAAGGTGTCAATAATTTTTTTTTGTCGGCTCATAAATCTCACATTGAAATGTTTTAGAATTTTTTTTTACACTTCAGCGAAATGTCAAAGAATCCATTGTCAATACAATCTGCATATACACGCCCGCATAGACATGGAAGCATTCGTAGAAATATTTCCGTGGAACATGAAATCAAAAATATTTCAAAATATTTTATCACTATGTTTCAGAAAAATTTCAAATGTGTTCCAAGATTGAGTATATTTCTGAAATAATTAAGGAACGTTTCTTTGAAATATTTTGATGGAATATTTCAAAATATTATTTTCATATATTTCAGAAATATTTCGTAAGATTTCAAAGATTGAAAAAAATATTTATAAAATGAGCTCAAAATTGTGCTATATGGGTAGATATCGAGTGCAATATCAATCTCACAGCCCGAACCGACCTTCGTTCATGAAGAAGTAATATATGGCGACGGCATTGCCGACCATGTCGTCAGCTTTAGGTATGGGCTCCCGGTAATCGAAGCCGGTTTTGTTCTCCTTGATCCACACAGTCAACTCGTTATCTACAAATACTGGCCCCAGCGTTGAAACGAAGACGAGAGTGAATACTTGTTCAGCGAATCTCGCTGGATCTCCACCGTCCGTTGCCGTCAATATCATCTGAAAATAAGGCATTTGCATCAACGACGCGTACAATGACACTTGTCGAAAGTCCATCCATGGAGAATTTTTTTTTTTTTACCTCGTACGTTTTCCCGTCCTCGACGTCTATAGACTCGTTCGCAAGACGAAGTCGTCCGAAGTTTTTACCGACGGGCACTTTTACGATCTCGAAATATTCGTGGTCACCGGCTGAAAAACCGAGTAATCGATTAATTATTAGCATTAAACAATGGATCGCAATATTATCTGACAACTTGACGATCGTACTTTTACTCGATAAGGAGAAGGTGACGAGTCCGCTATCTCCGTGATCTTTGTCGGTGGCTTTGAAATCGTTCAGCGGTTGATCGTCGTATGTTCTCAGCGTTTCGTGAACTTTTTGTTCCTGCAATGGTTTTCGATAAATTAATCAACAGCGAGGCGTGAGGCTCCGCAATTTTCGATTTAATTGCAGTGCTCGACGAAGAATCGCAGCTCACCGCCTGCAATGGTATCCTTTTACTCGTCGGAAATTCGATAACGGGATCATTATAATTGAAGTCGGTGACTTGTATTGTGTAGTTTCGAGTATCGTTGAGAGGTCCCGGATCGATGCCAAGATCTTGCGCCTATAAAGTAACGAAAAAATTAAACTTTGTATCCTACCCGACTCAGCCATGGAAAAAACGACTGCAAAAACCACAGTGGCTTATTGTCAAAACGTAACCGACAAAACCAGTGTGAAAACCACGGGCCTCTGATCCAAAAGTTCCGAGGGCAGCTAATGATGTTGTGGGTTTTTAAATAACCACCGTATAAACCACCATCCGAATAAACTCTAGCGAGCTTGCAACGATGGTGTTGTCGTCAAAACTTCATGACGGATAATTTTGTTACCTCCTAAGACCCGTCGGGCTTGAAATACCAGATCGGAAATTATAAGAGTCAAAGCCATGTGAAAATGGCTTTGTTTTCCAACATTTCGCATCGGAAATTTCAAGTTGCAAGAAAAAACCCAAATCCGACGACTAAAAACCACGACATTTTTTTCTTTTCTTAATTCCCCTTTTTGAGGCTTTAAGGTAAGTGTCCCAATGACCGGACATGTCCCAGTAGCCGGACAAAGTGTCCGTTTAAGAAAGACGGAAAATCGATTCTTCATGCATGTCCAGGAACTGGGACTGCTCCCGTAGGTGTCCGGCCGTCGGTACTTTTACCTTAGCTATCTGTGAGCCATCTAGCCACTATCCTCGCCAATTTTTCCAATTCCTCGCTTGTAAAGTTCGCGGCTGCAATCGCGGTTTACCACCCCTCTCCCCAATACTGTATCGCAGTTGCACGAGGGTGCGCAGAAAACCTGCCCCGATACAGCCGGTCATTCCAATTGAGTCTTGATGTTCGCAGTCGATACTTCGATAGACCTTTTCATATAAGGTGTATCCTAATCGTTACAAGTTTATAATTTAGGTTCCTAAATTGGACATAAGAAACGTGTTGCAACGGCTGTATGGGAAAATTGTCCCAAACCCAATTCTCTTTTCAATTTTCTCAAAAAACAAAATTCGACACTTCGAGTACGAACACCAATTCTCAGAATTCGACCTCCCGCGCAGCGGTTCCAATGCGCCAGTTAGTGCACGGCTAGGCGGTCACCCATCCAAGTACGAACGAACTACGATCATAGCTTTACGCTCGATGCCGACGCATGGCAGGGCGCGAGTGAGCGCTCCTGATCCAAGAACCGAACCGGTGACATTGGAGAAGCTCAGGTGAAGAGAAGTAGACAATTGCAATGTAATACCGAAAGGTGAACATTAAAAAAAAATGTCCATACGACAAACTCGTTGCAACTCACGTATAGCTCTACTATCCAATGACCGTAGTAGCCTCTTAGATTGCAATTGGCAAATATATCTGCTTCTCTCTGGTCGCGAGTTTCGACAACGAAAAGTTTATCGCAATCTTCGCCGAGCTCGACCTCTGCATTGGCCGATGAAATTTTGCGTATCTCGTAGAAAACCTTCGTATTGACGGTGGTGTTGTCATCGTGATCTACGGCTTTCACTGTCAGGACGCGCGCACGCTGAGAATATTCCAACAGATCAGTATTACAGACAATTCTTATATATAAAAATTTCTCAATGAATGACCTGCTTCTCTTTACCTTCTTCAAATTTTCTGTTACAGTAGCCGCCGGCTCACCCATGTACGGTAATTCGGGTTTGCAGTCGTTTATGTCATCGAGAATTACCGTGACAGTAGTGTCGATTGAGTTGGTATTATCTGAAGAACAAGAAAAAATAAGAGAAGGAACAAAAACATTAAACCATTCTCATATTCTCTCTTTGGGTGCGCTCTTGAATGCAGTTTTGCTCTGTTCGGCGGAATCCGGAAATAATCGAGATGTATCCTCAAGTATGCATAGCTAAAATAGGCGTTCTTTATTTCCAGTCTCCTCTCAGTTCAGAGTTTAGTTTTGACTCAAATCTGCTCTGATAAGTGTTTTTTCATTATTAAAATGGACCAAATTGGATGTACGATGGCAATTTGAAAATCCCACTAGCAGTGGACAATCACAAATAAAAGAACGCATTGCTGAGGAAATCGGGATACAAGAACGTATCCACATACCATCTTTGAGCGCGTTTTTGAAATGTAGTTCTACTCTGTTCGGTGAAATCCGAAAATAATCGAGATGCATCCACATGTATGCGTAGCTGAGATAGGCGTTCTTATATTCCAGTCTGCTCTCAGTTCAGGGTTTAGTTTTAACACAAATCTGATCCGATAAGCGTTCTTTTGTTATCAAAGCGGACGAAATTTATCCCGCGGAAAGAATCGTTGGCAATTTAAAAAGCCCACTGATAGTGGACATTCACAAATAAATGAACGCACAGCTGAGCAGTTCTACATTCAAAAACACACAAGAGCGAGCAAGTGACATCGGTGCGGCATATCGTTTACCCACATGTCACATCATCCTCGAGATAGTTGTCACGCAGTTTCAAGTTCAAAGTAAACTCCGGTCGTCCGAAATCTCGATCGAGAATGTGTTCACCGGTGAGATTGACCTGCAGCCAGCCGTCGAATCTCCCCATACCGAAGTACTCCATCGGTGCGGAGTAGTTGGTGTTTATCAGATAGGAAACGTTGTTGTACGGAGCTGGAGATTGAACAGATAAGAATTACTTTTGTTTTCACAAACTAGCGGAATAATTTTGCGAACGAGTATGTTCGACACTTGCAAGTTCTGTCCTTGTCGTCAGCGCATATTCTGACGATCTTCGTGCCGCTCGGCGATTTCTCGGGTATCCGAAACGTGGAATTGAATTTTTCATCGCACAGTTTGGGCACTTCGTCGTTTTCGTCGATGACGTATATCGCGATCTGCAAAAGCCAGTTAAATCGAATATTGTTTATGATTATTTATCAGAAAAGTGAAGATTCTCACCGGCTTTGGAGTACTATTTTCGCCATCGGATGCAATTACGTTGTAATATATGTACTCGTATACTTCGGCGTCTATTACCCTGTGGGGAATAGACGCCGACGCGTCGACTCTTATCACCCCAGTCGTTTCGTTTATGGAGATCAGACCGCTCGCCGTTCCGTTGATGGGTCTTTCATCAGAAAACAATTTTCTCACGTGAATCTTTCGGGTAATCCCATTACAGGGGTGAACGCAAAGAATTACAGAAAACTCACTCGATGCTGTAGGAGACTTTATTGTACTTTGGCCCATCAGCATCCGTCGCTGTGACCGCACCGATCAGTGCGTCCTTTATCTGATTCTCGACTACTTGCATGGGCTCTATCGGATTGAATTTTGGCCAGTTGTCGTTTATGTCTTCGATGTTGAGAGTCATGGAGGCTGAGACAGAAGACAATAAGAAAAAGATGTATTCAATAATCTGTATTCACTAAGATACGACCTATCCGCGGAGACAAATACCTACCGGACGTTGTATTCTCGTTGAGTACGGTCTTTTTATCGGTTACCGAAATGGTGAGAAACATAACGTCGAATGCCTCGTAATCGATCGTCAGATTCCCGCTAACGTGCAAAATTCCCTCGGCGCTTCTCTTGTGTTCCTCCGGCCAGACCGTGCGGATACCCAAACGCCTGGAACATACCGAAAAGTCCATAAATAAACCGGGGTAGCGGAATACATAGTGGCAAATTATTAACAATCCAGAAACTAGAAAGAAACGGTTACGCCGTCATTTTATTAACCTACATACGTAATTAACCTACTCAGCAATGTGAACGGTAGACAACACAGGTGGTATGTAACGATTGTCAAACACCATGCCCTTCAATACTGGCGTAACAATGCGAATAGGTCTGCTACAGGGAAACGGACCAGGCGTCAATAAAGAGCCGTGTACAATGTAACAGCGCGCCGTCACACTAGTGTCGCAAATCCATAGTATTTAGTAGTAGTACTTATATTTATTGGCAATACTAGCGGTCATTTTGGCTCGCGCGCGCGCAGTATCTGTATCAGTATGAGTATCTATGAGTATCTGTGAATATCTGTGAGTATACGTGTGAGTATTCGTGAGTAACAGTGAGTATCAGTATCTGTGAGTATACGTGTGAGTATTCGTGAGTAACAGTGAGTATCAGTATTCGTGAGTAACAGTGAGTATCAGTGAGTATCAATGAGTATCAGTGAGTATCAGTGAGTATCAGTGAGTGTCAGTGAGTGTCAGTGAGTGTCAGTGAGTGTCAGTGAGTGTCAGTGAGTATCAGTGAGTATCAGTGAGTGTCAGTGAGTGTCAGTGAGTGTCAGTGAGTGTCAGTGAGTATCAGTGAGTATCAGTGAGTATCAGTGAGTATCTGTCTGTTTCTGTGAATATCGGTGTTTATTTTTATGTACATTTTGCTTGGTAAGGACATTGATACATTTAAAAGATTATTTACAGCATATATTTCTATTGCCGACGGGCCATCGACCTACATCCTTCAGCCCGAGGTATTTATTTACCCACGATAATGACTCTCATCGACTGGGACGCTGGCCTTGTGAGCCCTGGTATTGTTCCAATCGATGCTGAAGAACAGCTCTGCATCGGTGTCACGGTCCGTTGCAGTAATCAGAGCCTTAACTTCGGTGCCATCGGGCTCTTCTTCCACAAGCGTCGGAGTTTCTTTCGGCTGAAAATTCATCGAACGATGGTAACGAGCGATAACTACATCGGTTCCTCGGCGCCGCTCCGATCACTACCGATTAAGCTCACCATATACAATTTTGGCGGGTCATCGTTGACGTCGATCACGTTTATCGTCAAAGTTGCATAGGTCTTGTGAGACGCCAGATCCGTTGCTACGACTTGCACGAAAACCATCGTCATGGTTTCGTAATCCAACGCGTCCTTCCGGCTCGTGAAAATATCGCCGCTCTTTTCGTCTATCGCCAGAGTTGTTTGAGCCACCAACGAGTGCCTGTGATGCGGAATTTGCAGATCAATTTTCACGGATCTCGGTAACACGGTAACATTTTTTTTACGACTACACTAAAAAGGCTCTATTTCTTGCCTGCAACGAGGGTGGAAAGTGGCCGATTCTTGACGAGCGAGAGGAAAAGTAATTTTTAAAGAGGTAAAGTAATATTTAGCGGGAGGAAAAGTTTCACTTTTCCTCCCGCTAAATAACTTTTCCTCCCGCTCGTCAACAATCGGCCATTTTCCATCCCCGTTTCAGGCATAGAAATATCAGGCACTTTTTAGCATAGTCGGGGAAAAATAGGTTTTGCCACTCGGGAGTAAGTGCATTTTCACCCTGAATTTAGGCCCTCGCTTTGCTCGGACACTAAAATTCACACTCGGTGAAAAGACGCACTTTCCTCCCTTGTGGCATAATATACTATTTTTTTTAGTTATCCCACTAACGTCACATTGTCGCCTACGTCGCGATCGGTCGCGTGGATCGTAGCGATGAAATGATCGATGTCCACGTCCTCGCGTATGGAAACTTCCGACGGAATATTTTTGTCGAATATCGGCAACTCGTCGTTCCAATTCTTCAGCGTTATATTAATGTTGCTCGTGCCGATGTGACTCGTGTTGGCCGTCTCTATCGCCCGTATCTACAAAACGATCGTTTACAGAAAGATAGGAAAAAAACACTTTTACAATGACCGAAACAAAATTGCAGGAGACTTAGAAGCGATCGTTTCGAACCTGAATCTCGATATTCCGCCAATTTTCGTCCTCGTAGTCGAGTAGGCTCGCATTCGCGACCGATATTGAGAAGATTCCGTGCTGATAACCGCTCGTAGGTACGACGAGAAACGCCGAGCTCCAATTGTGCTCGGAGTTGTCGACGAGACTCACGGAGAACTGACCGTTTTCAGCCTGGAGGAATTTAAACGATTAGCGTAGAAATGTTGTTTTATGGCTTGAAGAAAAACAAAAAAAAGATTTACCAAGTCTGGATCAGCAATGGCGATCGTCGGATCGAACTCGAGTGTCGTGTACTTTTCCTCGTCGATTTCAATCGCCAGACCTCCGGGTGTAATAACGGGCGAGTTGTCATTGTCATCCTCGACGATGACGATGATGGTAGCGTTGATATTGGACGCCGGTTCGGGTACCTCGTAAGCGAATATCATGAATCTGAAGACTTCATTCTGAAGAGCGTCACGATCGATAGGGTTTATCGTGATGTTTCCGCTTTTCTCGTCGACCACAAAGAATTTCTCCTCGTCTTTAAATCGTTGTTGGAGTTGTTGATTAGTTTTTATCTTTTTTGTCTCAATAAAAAATAAGAATAGTCAGTCTTGCCGCGCTTTTACTCACGTTCGTTTTCAGCTTTGATGCGATAATTGATTGGTGCGTTAATATTAATATCGCCGTCTATAGCCGCGACGGCGAAGGTCTGTAAGTGTGAATTATTTGAGTATAATCAACCCAATGGTGGATTTTGTGTATAGGGCAGACCGGATAAAAATAGGTAAACTGTGAACTGCAGACGCGGGGCAAAATGGACCATCACAAGAACTTCCCAAAAATTCACCTCGCTTATCGTGACTAGTTAGAAAAAATCTCAGTTTTTGCAGTAATGGTGATTTTTAAGAGGTATCCCATTTTGCCCCGCACCACAATTTTTTCAGTCGCTGTGGAATAAGCATTTCTCATGTAGCTCATTTTGGCCCGGTCCTCCCCATCCATTTATGCGAGCCGATAAAAAATCAGCTGGCTTATCTTGCCATAATCTCACTTTGCTCGTTTTCTCCAAGATATTTTCCGCGGCTGTTATTCGCGTCCATTTCGGAGGTTCATCGGGCATGTCGATCACCTCGACTACCGTAGTAAGATTACCCTCGTGTTTAGCACCGTCCTAAAACCACCCCCAAAATTCTTCGATTAATAAAATCCGAAAAAGGAGCTCCAATTTTTGTGATTTCCTCACGTATAATTTCGTAACTCACGACAGCTCGTAAAAGCAACGAGTACATCGAGATAGTTTCAAAGTCAAGGCTCGCGGAAACATGGAGACGCGCGTTTAGTTGGTAATCCGCGCGATCACCGCTGACCCCCGACGTGATTAACTCGAAGTGCTTCACTCCATCGACCGGCTGGTAAGAAAAAAATCACTCGACGATCAGTTATTCGTACTGTATTTGTTTCGGATGCATGCGAATGATAAGCAGCATTTATTTTTCTCATTATATACTCACAGAGGCGGTCAGAGAATGGTTCACTTCATTTATCCATCCATCCGCATCGCTGATAACGTAAGTACAATTCGCCAAACCGCTGTAGTTTTCCTTGGAAGATATCGCGCGTTGTAATTATTATTATTTTTTAGAAATCGGGTGGATTTTTTCTCGCGTGGAGAAATTTTACTTGTGGTGAATCTAATTATTTTGCTTCCTCACAGAGGAAGCTTTGTTTTCGCGAAAAAAATTGTTTTCGTTATTTTCATGTAAGTATGTTGAGAATGTTCCAAAACGTCGAAAAATCACATTTACAAAAATGTCTGGCTGCGTGCATGTGCGTGTGCGTGTGTGCGAAATATTCGTTCAGACTTTACCAGAGTTCGAAATTTTCGAAAAGAAGTGTCTACGCGCTCTAGCTTTTGCAAATTTTGAGTTATCGGGCTGGAACTTTCTACAGAAGCAGACTAACACCGAACAATTTTCGTTATTGAATTTGTCAAGAATCGGTCGAGGAGTCTCGGTTTTGTGACATTTTCAATTTTTCGAAAAATATCATTTGCACTCTACTTTCTCCGTGTCGGAGGATCAATTAATTAAGAAACGCTCACCTTGATGCTACAGCTGCTTTCATTGGCTTGTATTACCGGTGGATTGTCGTCGATATTCATTATATTGAGTGCTATCGTGTACTCCAAAGGTCCAATCGTTATTGGAAATCTATATGTTCGCATCGCGGGTGTTTCGTAGTCCTGTTTTTTCGTTATCAAGAGTCTCCATTTGCGGATTGTAGAATCATATTTCACTTCTGCACCGAGGACAAATATATTCTTATTCTCCTCCAGAGGTCCTACCTCGGGAGTCTCCGAGCCTGAATCACATAGAACACTTTTTACATTATTACGTCAAAAACGTTACCAATAGTTTTCTGTTAAAAATGACCTTTGCGGTGCCTCCTATTTTCATTTGGAATTTATTGTACAGGTATGTTTAGGAATTCAGTTTCCTCAATTATATCCATTTAACCACTAAATCGATAATATTAAACCACTGTGTACACAACCGCTTCAACATATCCCTAGCGGAACTGATGCAACCACGGATTCGGAGTTGCATGGTCGTCGCACTCGCACTAAGGTTGTCTAGACATGCATCTGCTTGTCTAGACTTAGAGTTGTGTGACTATGACGAGACTCCGGGTATACTGGCATGAGACCGATCACTTTGCGATTCACTAGAGCGAATCAAAATTTCGCACGTTGTGCATTAGTCTATTTGCAGTCTGTCGACGATCACCTCAGTTCCGTTATAGATTACGCGCAAACACGAATTTCCCACGCACACAATATATCGAAAATTATAAATGGCCAATGATAAAATCACAGAAAAAAACCTAAATTTTTCATAGTAATCTAAGGAAAGGGAAAAAAACTTTCCTGATATCAAAGAGAATCTCGGGTTGAGGGACTCGATCGCCCTTCGTCAATGTTAAGTATAAAACTAGTGACAACTGTATAAATGTATAATGTAAAGATCATAACTGTACAAATGTATAGCATTGGCTATAAATTTCTTTTACTGCTACTCCATTTAACCAGCAGGAAGTGACTTGCCATCGTAGTTGACTATAGCTATGCAGACTGTGTGATTGACTTCTTCCGCGAGTTCGATATTTGTTCGCTCAGAGATGGCATCATACTCGAAGCCTCGGACAACTTCTTCCATGGGCTTGGGCTCTGTGAAGGGAGGACTTTCCCAACCTACAGTCGAGGAGGCAAATATTAATTCTCGCACGAGAGATTAATTCTCTTTACCCGCCGGACATTGGAACATTATGCACGGTATAAAAAAAAGGTTCGTACATTCAACAAAAATATCTTGTCCACAAAAATTCAATGTGTAATTATTGTAAATTTTGCAATATTTTCTTTCGTCAAGGAAACGAAAGGAAAAATTTGCAAAATCAACGACGTATAAAAAAAAGAATTGTGGATACTCATGGACAATAAATTTTCGTTGGATCTACGAACCTTTTTTACTGTGATGTCGGTGAAAGACGATCTCACCGGCCCGGGAGATTTCGATCGATCGGGACAAGCACAGCAGGAACAATCCAAAGCGAGCTGTTAACGTCATTTTTTTCCACCCTCTCTTCTTGACAACGCACGAGCACAAGCGCAATATCCGGTCAAGCGGGGAATCGCATCGAGGCTTGCAGCCGTTCCACACTGGATCCGCAACTTCCTGTCGAACGATAAGGATAAAATGCGTTACGAGCTTCTGCGATACGAGCAAATGATCTCGATATCCCATAATCATTGGCTCTAACGTACCGTAACGGCAAAAGCAGCGGCACTCGTCTTATCACGCTAGAGACAGTCGGATTTGACCTTTGTGCAGACGATCGCGAAACCCCCTTCGCTACTTTGCATCGCGCTTCTTTTTTTCCGAGGTCGTCCCCGAGCACGGCGCGACCACGTTTTTCTCCCGTTCGACCAGCACACCAACTGCACACTGATTCAAATTTTCCACGTTGAATATAAACAGAAAATGTATCACTGCTTTGTAAGAAAAAACAATAATTTTCCACACAAGGGACCGCGGCAAGGGCGACACAGTTCCGCACCGAGGATGGAATCGAACTAAACTTCCGCGCTATCTTCGACGGAATCTTATCTGCGGTCTCCGAGGTGGGCGATAACGAGGCTGACGCTTTGACCATTGTCGCAAAGTGCTTTTGTAGATAACGATTGACCACCTTCTGCTTTTGTCGATGATCGATACGATCTCTACCGGAAAACAATGATCGTATATAATTTATATATGATCGCACCTGAAGTAACCTGAGTGGTATTTCTGGAAGGTGAACTAGTGAAGAAGATTTCTATAAGACACTAAGACTATTTATTGTAGTTATAAATGGCGTCGATATTTCTTTGTTCTCGGTCTGTACTCGACTAGCTTAACCGAAACCGTTACGACTGTGTAGAGCTACAATGCGCCGCCGTGGCGCTCTCTACTCGGTCGCTATACGAATATGTAACATATCTCCCCCTTTAAGATGTTATGAAATCTTTCAAATGAGTTGGAGTGTGTCGCTGTCTCGATGATCTCCTTGGAGCCGCAGGTGCTGCAACTTCAGGCCTTGGACTGTCGGCTTGCTGGCACTCCTCATAGGCTGGACTGATAACCGGATGTCTCCCTTCATTTCTCGTCCCGACGTCCTCTTCGACTTGAGCTCCTGTTCCCTCTCGTTCGTCATTACCACTAGGTCTGGAAATGATTTCTGGGTTTTCAGGCTGACTACCACGATTCACAGCCTCGTTCCTCGGCAACCTTTCCAGAGCATCTTTGACCGCTGGCGTTTCCGTTGCGGCTTGTTGGTTTTCCTGTCTTTTCCTGATTTGGTCGACATGCCTACGCGCTATTTCTCCCGCTGCCGTTTCCGTAACATACGATACGGGTCCTGTAACTTCAATCACCTTCGCGGGCAACCACTTAGGACCATGTGTGTAATTCCGAACGTATACGTCATCTCCCACGTTAAATGCTCTCGGAGTGCCCTCTGAATCTGGTGGAGGTTGTTTCGCTACCAGGTTGTCCGGGTGTAATTTGTCCATCGCGGTACGTAATCGTCTGCCCATGAGGATTTCTGCTGGGGTTTTGTGCGTTACCGCATGCGGGGTTGTATGCTGTCGGAATAGGAATCTAGCCAGCCGCAGCGTTATGTCACCTTCCAGTTTCATAAGCACTGCCTTTGTGTGTTGTACCATTCTCTCTGCTTGGCCGTTGCTAGCCGGATGGTATGGAGCCGATGTACTATACGAGATCCCGTTCGCTTTAAAAAAACTTCTGATTTCTTCGGAAATGAATGCTGTGCCATTGTCCGTGATGATCTTGTCCGGGATTCCATGCGTTGCGAAAAGGCTCCTGAGGCATCTTATCACTTCTCCTGAGGCCATGCTCGAGGTGATTTGTACGTCCAGCCATTTGGAGGTTGTATCTACCGTGATCAGAAACGTTTTTCCCTTGAAGGGCCCCGCAAAATCGAGATGTAACGTTGACCACGGATTGCTAGGTTTTCCCATATTCCTCGGAGGGTTGCTTGGTGGGTCATTGCGATGCATTTGGCATTGGTTACAGCCCCGTACAGCATTCTCAATTGCTGCATCCATCTTTGGCCACCATACATAACTTCGTGCGTACGCCTTCATTGCCGTCATCCCCAGGTGGCTTGCGTGAAGCATTTTAAGCACTGCCGGCCTGATTGCTTGAGGAATGACCACTCTGTTCCCCCATAGAACGCAGTCTTTGTGAAACGATAGTTCGTTTCTTCGCTGCAGGTACGGACTGTAGTTTTCATCCTTTGGCAGGTCTTTAGGCCACCCGTGTAGAATCCATCTTGAGACCAACGACAACACGGGGTCCTTTTTTGTGTTGTTGCTCACTACTTGGGCTTGAATCAATGGCTCTTCGGTTGCCTCCAAGAGCAAAACATCTCCTGGTGAACATGGTTCGTCCACCGTTGACTTCAAGGGAAGCCGGCTTAAACAGTCTGCATTTGCGTGGAACTTTCCTTGTCTGTATTCGAGGTCATACTCGTAGCCCGATAGGAGCAAGCACCAACGCAGAAGCCTTGGTGATATCATTGTTGGTATCTGTTTGTTGGGTTGCAAAATTCCGAGGAGAGGCTGGTGATCTGTGATGATTGTGACGAACCTTCCTGCCAAGTATTGATGAAAATGCTTAACACCGAATACGATGGACAACGCTTCTTTATCTAATTGAGCATAATTCCGTTCGCTCTTGCCCATAGTCCGAGATGTGTATGCGATTGGTTTTTCGGATCCATCGGGAAACCTATGCGCTAACACGGCCCCTACTCCGTATGATGAGGCATCACATGAAAGGATGAGCGGTATGTCTGGCATGTAGTGAGTCAGAACGGTATCCGCTTGCAACAGTTCTTTCATTTTTCCGAAAGCTCGGCGATGAACTTCCGTCCACTTCCAACGCGCGTTTTTCTCGAGCAATCTAAATAATGGTTCAGCTTCCGTTGCCTTATCTTGTAGGAACCTGTTATAGAAGTTGATCATGCCCAAAAAGGATTGTAGCTCGGCTTTGCACTTGGGCTCTGGGGCTGCTTTTATTGCTTTGACCTTATCCTCCTTCGGGGACACTCCCTGGGCGTTAATTTTGTAACCCATGAAATCTATTTCAGAGGCCGCCAACACACATTTTGCCTTCCTGACGGTTAGACCGTACTCTTTCAAACGGTGCAAAACGCTCCGCAACCTTTCAGAATGCTCTTCACTCGTGCTGCCCGAGATACATATGTCGTCCTGGAAGGCGATGACTCCATCAAGGCCTCTTATGACGTCTTCCATCGTCCGTTGAAAGGCCCCAGCAGCTGCTTTTACTCCAAAGGCTAACCTACAAACCTTGAACAGCCCTCTGTGTGTGTTGACTGTTAAAATCTTAGCCGACTCGTCGTCCACCGTCAGTTGTTGGTAACCTTGTTTAAGGTCTAGCTTCGAGAATACTTGTCCGCCCGACGTGGCCGCCAGTATTTCTTGGATCGTTGGTAACGGGTACGTATCGCTTTCTATGGCTGGATTGACTGTGCTGCGATAATCTCCACACAACCTTATGGATCCATCGCCTTTTCGAACTGCTACTACCGGTGTTGCCCACTCGGAGTGCTGAATGGGTTGGTATACTCCTTGCTGGACCAACTGCTCAATCGCCTTTTCGACGTCGTTTCTGATTGCAAACGGAACTTTTCTTGCCTTCAGAAACTTGGGCTTTGCGTTCGGTTTGAGTTGAATCACGATCTCTGGGCCTTTATATTGCCCAAGCTCGTCCGCGAACACCTCCTGGAACTCGTGCGGCACGTCCTTTGTTGCTTCCGAAGTGACTCTATGAACACCGGTTACGCTTATGCCCAGCTTCCCGAACCAGTTCCTACCAATTAGGCTGCCACCATTTCCGCCTACTATAAGCAAAGGTAAATGCGCAATTTTATTTTTGTGTAGTACCTTAACTGTAGCCTCACCCAGAACATGTACAACCTTTTTGCAGTACGACACTAAGTTGACAGTTGACGGCCGTAGCTTCTGCCTAGGTTTTCGGATTCCGTCCCACGATCGTTCCGAGATTAAGGCGAAAGCCGCACCCGAATCCACTTCCATTGAAATTGGTGTGTCGTTCAGCATGACTCGGGCGGTGATACGCTGGGTAGCACTGTAACCACCTTCGATCGCATACAAGCTATAAGCTTCTTCTTCTTGGTCATCGTCGACGGTGTTGCATTGCTTCTGTTTTTCCTCTCTCTTCTTCTTGAAACACGCTTTCGCAATGTGCCCCGTCTTTTTGCAGAAATCACAATCAACATCCTTGAACTTGCAGTTGTCCGGCGAATGTTTTCCTGTGCAACGAAAGCACAGTTTTTTCTTGTCAGAATGCTCCTTCGGGACACTTCCCTTGTTTTGGACTGCGAGAACTTCATTGCTTGTTGCAAGACGTACGTCCAGGACGTTTTTCTGTGCCGCTTCGGCAGCTGTTGCCAACTCGAATGCCCTGTTCAGGGTAAGATTTGGTTCTGCGAATAACCTTTTCTGTAGGGATTCATCCTGCACGCCACATACAATCTGATCTCGCAGCATTTTATCCAGTTCCGTAAAGTTACAATGTTGACTGAGTTTCCTTAGCGTCGCTACAAAATCAGCTACCGACTCGTCCTTTTTTTGTACCCTCTTGTGAAAATTGTACCTTTGTACAATCTCATTGGGAGTCGGGTTGTAATGGCTGCCCAGTTTTTCCAAAATTTCCGCTAGCGTCAAATCTTTGGGTGCTGCGGGTGTCGCGAGCGAGCGGATTACTTCGTACGTCGTGTCCCCTACCATCGTTAAGAAAATAGCTCGTTTCGTGTTATCATTATCGATGTCATTCGCTTCGAAGAAAAACTCGAGCCTTTCTTGATAGCTCTCCCAGGATGTAGAAGCCTTGTATGGTTCCAAGCATCCTATGAAAGGTCCTCGGGCCACATTTACACCGTCTGTCGCCATCCTGTGTTCCGGGTGTCGTTTTGAGGTTACTAGTTGAACTTCATGAACCTCACAACGCGTCGCCGGTCCTTTTGATCCTCGTCGCCAAATGAAGTAACCTGAGTGGTATTTCTGGAAGGTGAACTAGTGAAGAAGATTTCTATAAGACACTAAGACTATTTATTGTAGTTATAAATGGCGTCGATATTTCTTTGTTCTCGGTCTGTACTCGACTAGCTTAACCGAAACCGTTACGACTGTGTAGAGCTACAATGCGCCGCCGTGGCGCTCTCTACTCGGTCGCTATACGAATATGTAACAGCACCTAATCGCATATAACGGCATATCATCGTTCTTAATAATAAATTATTATATATGATTTATGGATCATTTGAGAAAAAAAACAACAACAACAAGTTTTGTGAGACGTAAAAAAAAGCCTCATCTGTAATGAAGGACAGTCGTCCATTTTGCCCGCTCTTCCATGCCTAAATCATACATGAATCATGTACGATAATTTTTCTCTCAGTTCCGTCGCAAAGTGTAACCGAAAGATAGAATCTCTCAATAATCTTCGGTAGCGAAGAATTGCTAGGAGTCTTCGATCCGGGATCGAAGAACCGAAGCGCGGGAGGATCTCCTCCTTCTTTGACTTTGACACTCGCTCGGGTAGTGTGAATAGAAAAAAAGATCGAACGCGGCCAGGGGTGACGAGCAGTAAGATAAAATCCGCGCGCAGTGGCATAGAGCGTGCAAGTCTTAAAAAAAAAAAAAAAAAAAGAAAATTTAACTCTGCTCGACGGCGCGCACTGTCGGCGTGAATCGGCGCCCGAGCTTCGTGCCAACTCGCTCGTCCGTTGCAGATTCGTCGCGGTCAACCGGAGCGAGAGAGCTCATTGCTTTTTGCGCTCTCGCCCACAATCGTCGTGTCATAGGTCACCCCGATGAGATACCGCTAAACGTCTCGAAAGTATGCAGTCGTCGCCGCGTTCTCCAGCAGCGTAAAAGGAACGCCGATCCCTGTTAAGCCACCTTGCACGATCGATCGGCGACCGGATCGCGAGCTGGATACCGTTCGATCCAGGAAGGTATGCAGTAAAAGATCGCGCGGCTCTTCCGCCTCCTGCGAATTTTCCTTCGTCGACGAAAAGGATAACCCGAACCGGCCGACTGATCCAGCCCGATTCCATCCAGTACAGAACAGCTTCGGGAAGCCACCGTAAGTAGTTGCACACACAGTATCGAGCAGGTTTTCACGGATACAAGGAGAGGGGCGAAATGGGGAAGCACGAAATGTTCGGTAAAAATTCATTGGCATGGCGCATATATTTATTTATTTATTTATTTCTTTATTGGTGTATTCACTGGATGGGCCCAATTACAAGCGCGATAAGTAAAGGTATCGGCAAACGGACAATAGCATATTCAGAGAGTACGTCGCAGAAATAAGTAAATATATTCACTTGTACCATATATAATTAATTTCCGTGTCAATCGGGGTGGGCCATATTCATCACTTTTACCCTTTACACCTTTACTCGGAACCGGCCGAGCAACTCGCGCAGACTCCATCCAGTACATGACAGCTTCGGGAAGGCTCTGTAAGTAGTTGAGCATATAACTTCAAGCAGGTTTTCACGAATAAGAGATCAGGGCAAAATGAGGAAACACGAAATTTTCGGTAAAAATTCATTGGCATGGTCCATATATCATTGAATCCGTGTCTATTGTGGTGGGCCATATTCACCACCTTTCACGACCTATATCAATTATCTTGACGAACACGCCATTTTGGCCCACAAGGCAATTTTTATCGGACCCTAGGAATAATTTTGTTAGAATTTCATTTTCTAGGACGAATCGCATTTTTTTTGCTTGTGAGCAAATCAATAATTCACAGCTTCAGACTCATTCGAACAGTCTTTATTTCTTAGCTGTTCCATCCTGCTTAGTTTTAGCCTACGATGACCAGGAGAAAGATGTAACTCATCTAATATGCTGTTTTGTTAAATGCATGTAATATTGGATAATTAACGTCGATACGACACTTTAATGATTGTAATCCTGCGTAGGTCCACTGTAAAAAAAAATTTGTTTCAAAATTAATGAACGATTTCGGAAGCTTTTTACATACACATTCCTGAAATTTCAAACACATTGCGAACTCATTGCAATTTTGCAGTAAAAGTTTGAATGTTGATGACATTTTTTTTGTAAATTTCAGGGGAAAGATTTATAATTTTAATATCCGATATTTTAATATTACGAAAATTACATTAATGTTGAATGAATGTAAGTGATGTAAGCAAATTTCAAGTTCCAGTACATTAAATTTACAATTTATTTTTACAGTGTTTTGTTATTGAATTTGGGCCGGTATCGCTGACGCATATCGGTTTCACAAAACCGCCGGTTCGTTCCACTCTGCCCATGCCACCGAGATATTTCTAAAGATCATTTATTAATTCTGTGTAAACATCGGAAGAGTTTTTATAATCGCTCGCCAATAAAATTCAACGTTCATCGGTTATTGAGAATTTATTGATATTTTACTATACGAGAATTGATATTTTACACCGAGGCGATGGCATGTTCGCTATCTCCAATGTTTTTTTTACGCCAACGTTTCGTGTCTCCATAATATAGAAATATACATATTTTCATTTCGCTCGGCGTTAATCGATGCGTAACCACGCATCGTGGACAATATCGCTTTTCGCGTCCCTCTCGTTTCTCCACGCTCGCACTTCTTTGTGCGTTATTCATATTTGTTCTCTTCCTTTTCTTTCTCGCGATCACACGACAGAAGTTTTAAGGGAAGGCTAAGCACGTATGTGTTCGAGAGAGCCAGAGTAAAAATTTTGAATCAATTATTCTCCGAAACGATTCTATAAAATGAAAAAACCGTTTCGTAGAAAAATGGATTGAAAATATTTTCAGGTTGTGTTGATCTTTAGCCTTGCCTTAAGGATATTTGGGCCAAAAAGCGTTTCTGCTCGATCGTTGTAAAACTTTGTTAATTTGGAATTTTTTTCAGATTTTTTACCATGTAGTTTCCTTAGTAATGCGTGTGCAAAGAGAGGAGTTTCGGAATCCACTTCGATATGCTATGAAAACCGAAATTTTGAGAATATAGCGTATGGGAGTGATTTACGATTTTCGAAATCCTGTCTAGAAATCCAAGCTACATAAGGTACGGTGTAAGCGTTTTGAAAACCGGTCGGTAACGACAGAACGTAGCGATTTTCTCCGCTGATTTCTGTTAGATTCGAATGAAAAATCTACCACAGCGAAGAGTATACTGTCAGACAGATTATGCTAAAATTTCAAGGAGATTCACGGTGTAGTTTCTGAGATAAATTCAATAAACGAAAGACTACCTCTGTCCAGCAGCTTGCTCCATCCACATTGCTCACTCGCACACTGACTAATGCGTTCAGCGGAGCTGTTTCTTTTTCGCGACATCGGCCCAGATATCCTCAACCGAGTTTACGTAATTAGAATTGCAATTGTCTCGATTATCGAAGTCACGGATGAGTTTTTGTCATCTAATTTTTTCGTTCGTCGTTCTCACACCAAGTTTCAGGGTCTCCATCATCCATCATTAGATGCGGTAAGCAATGAGGCTCCTTCAATCGTACTCCGTTCAATCGTACACTCGTCCATTATTACGGAAATGAATTGTACACCGCAAAAAAATGTTAATAACGTTAACAACTTCGTTAAAGTGTTGTCAAATCAAAAATTGTACGTATCCAATATGTAACACATTAGTAAGTATACAATATTTCATCGTAACATTCGTCAAACGTTACAATTCATCGTCAAATTCGTCTAACAACAATAACACGTCCAATATATTCCATATGTGTAAACTTACACGCGAGCGACCTTACACCGACGGGGAGGAAAAATGGCCTTCGAGAGGTCCGTTGGATATACGAAATGTATAGCCAGACAAAAACAACAAAGTTCATAGTTACTAAGAGAAGTCGGCAGAAAAAAGTCATAGTTTCAGAGTAATTCTGAAAAGTATCATCGGCCAATCATGCAGAAAATTTCATTTTTTTTAATTCGGACTTTCCCTCAAACTTTCTAGGAGAAAGACTTTATATATACTTTGTATAATAAATTGAGTGGACCTTATACTTTTCTAGCAAATGGTTTCTGAATATAGAAGAAAAACAAGCTTAGAATATTAACAAAGTACATCGTTTTTCGGAGACGTTGGCAGGGAAAATCAGATTTTCAGAACAATCAGGAATATTATGATTCAGACAATTCTTCGACTTTTTCGGAGAAGTGCAAATACTTTGACAAATTCGGAGGACTTTTCAGAGAAAACTATGATACATTTTCCGAGACTTTCAGAAAAATGTTCAGACATATTCAGAGAATTATTTTCACCAGGGTAGATATTTGCGGTGTACACATGATCGAAGTTGCGAACTGTAATTGTAATTTTTTTGCGATGTACGATTAATTTTTATAACAACGAGTGAGTGTACGATTGAAGGATGTACAATTGAAGGCGCTTCTGAGAAATTACCACATAGTTATTAGAAAATCGATAAATGGGTTTCTTTTCTTTTTGTAATACCCGGATGCCGTTACGCTCGCGTGCCGCTTATTATCCCCGACAAGACTGTATCGTCTTATCTTGAAACCTATCGTGGAGAACGGAGAACGTCGGCATTTATCGCTGATACCGCATCGTCGACGATTGTGATCACGTCAACAAACGCCGCAAAAATTTAATATCGAACGGATTTTCAAGTGGTTCTGTGTTCAGCGTAGAAGTGCAAGAGATGGCGCGGACGCAGGTTAAGCGGCGGCACTCGGACGTGCTTGAATTCGAGTCCGTCGCGAGGATCTCCAGTCTGCCGATCGTCGAGAGTGGAATTCACATTGCCGGCAGCGTCTACTACAAAATCAAAGTAAAAGAATCTATTATTATTATTATTATTATTATTATTATTATTATTATTATTATTATTATTATTATTATTATTATTATTATTATTATTATTATTATTATTATTATTTTTAAAATAATAAAAGAATAGAAATAGAAATAGTAAAAGAATTTATTAAATACCCACATAGCGTTCGAACTCGCTGATGAGCTGGAGCCTGGACACAGCCGAACTGTCGTTGGCGATGGCGAAAGCCTCGACGAGACCGGCGATCTTCGCCCTGAACGGACCGATTCATACGATCGATCAGCTGCTGTGCAGAGGAATCGACATCGTCGAGCAGAGAGTTCCCGCAGTCCATCTTCCCCCGCAGCGCGTGAGTACCTTCGCCGGCCTTCCATTCCGACGAAAATAAACGTTCTCATTGCAATGGTCGTGTCAATATTTTTTCCAACAGATTTATTCAAACACCCGAGAGTACGTGAACAACAGATTCGTCAGGCCGGTACTACGACGGGCCGGAAGCGTCAAGGACATCGGAAGTCAGGCGGCGAACGCCGCGGCCGATCGTCTCGACGGTGCGCTGACCGTTGCCGAGAAATATGTCGACCGTTATTTGCCGGCCGATCCCACGGACAAAATTGCTGAGGGTAATTTCCCATCTCCGTCGAAGTTCTGGAAAACAAAGAAAAAGTTAACCAATTTTTTTCCATTTAAATAAATTTCGAAATTTTTGTTATAATTCGCAGAGGCATATCCGGTAGAGACGGTCAGCAAAACGGCACGAACGATAAAGCACGGTGCTCGTTTCTCCAGAAAGCTTCAGAGAAGGATAACTCGTCGAACTTTGGCCGAAGCCCGAGCTCTCAAGGAACAAGGCACCGAGTGTATACACGTTCTTCTCTACGTGGCCGAATTAGTTAGTTAGAATTATCAATAAATTGTATAGTGTCGCTTTTTTCAAAGAAACGTTTCGTTCTGCTCGTCGAATGTAGAGAATTGATGCGAAAGTTGGACCTATCCGCAGATAGCCACGGATCCAAAGATGGCTTTGCAAAAGACAAAGGAACTGTGGGCATCGCTGAGTCTTCCGGAGCCGGAGAATCAAGCCCGACCGGCGACTCTCGAACAGCTGCTCGTTCTCCTCACTCGAGAATCGGCCCGCAGAATAGTTCATCTCGTTAACGGAACTGCGACGCTTGCTGCGCGTACTCCGCGCCGTCTGGGAAGGGCCCTCGTCACTGTGTCGCATCAACTACTCGCCGTGGCGGATACGGCACTGAAGGTACGAAATATTTTTTTCAGAAAACCGTGATCGACTAACTGTAATGGACTGTGGAATTTTGAATCCGGAAATTTACAGGAAATACGTCATTTCCGGTTTGAAAATCTCATTTTTCGACCAGCAGTCATTTTCGGTGAAAAAATTAAATATTCAAATCGGAAGTGACGTATTTTCGTTATGACGTCACGACCGGTCGAAAAATGAAATTTTCAAACCGGAAGTAACGTGTGTCCTCTGTGACGTAATTTCCGGTAAAAAATGAGTTTTATATCACTCGATGGGCAAATGAAAGTTTGGCACACGCCTGCGTGCGTTTTCACATCTTGTGAAATAAAATTTTGTACGATATTCGTGTGAATAGCGTTTTCTTAACTCGTGTGATGCAACACTCGCCTTCAGCTGGTGCTGCGAACTAACACTCGTCAGAAAAAGTTTTTTCGCACTAGTATCGTAATGTGCTATTTTATCACACGACGATACTGCACAAAGCTGTTGTTCACCACATTATTGTGCACATCGTACAGAACAGTACCAGAATAGTATAATAGGGAAATATTTATCAGGGCCTGGGAGGAAAACTCCTAGGAGATTTAGAATAACCAGGTTCTCGGGAACCCTAGGGAAATCCCCTGGATTCTTGAATATTGGGACAAACGAAGAAACAAATAGACAAACATCTTTCCAAAATATATATAAGATATAAAAACTATACGATTGTTTTTACTTTGCGGCGAAATCTACTCCACGACTATTACGGTTGCAGATGACGCCGATAATTGGTTTCAAGCGTGACAACGCGAAGGCCCAGATATCCGTCTTACAAGCGGCCATTGAGAGGCTCAATTCGACGACGAATTTATTCCTGGCAAGTATCGATTCGGCAACCTAATACCGGCAATTGAAAACAGGATCCATAGGTAACTTTTATTTTTCGTGATCTGTTGCGCAGGAGCGAATGGCGGCTTTTCTCGCGGGACGTCACGAAAATCAGGAAGTCACCAACAACTCAAAAAATCGAAAACCAAATAATTACAACCACGTGACGATCCCGGCGAACGGACCGTTGAATGGGATCGAATAACAGACGTGGTTTACAGCGACAGCGAACAACGCCTCGACTTTTCTCTCTCCGTATCGATTCGAATCAAGCCGGGCCGATTTGTCCTCAGATCTTGCGAAACACCTGTGGAGGATCGTCACGACGCATTCGCCGCATCTTTTGGAACGCTCGAGACGAGCTCAACGCGTTGCATATATATTTACACACACCTCTCTTTGCTTCCCTCTCTCCGCATCTCCTTCATCCCTTTATCTTTAATAATCTGCAGCTGGGAGATAAGAAATGGCCGAAGCCCTAAGATCGTTGTCCTATAAAGGATTAAAGTCACTTTGAATTCGATTAATCTTCCAGTAACACAACATTGACTAAACTGTAAAACATTGAGTAATTATCGATTAAATAAAGTCTCCCTGTGTGTGCTCGCTCAAAGCTCGAGTTAAATTAAAGACAAAAAAGTTGATAAAAACGGTAAAAAAGAAAAAGATCGTCGTTAACCCATCGTCTCGCCGATAAACTGAAGATCCCGATGGCGTTTATTTATGTCGTAGACTCTGGAGTCTAGACCGGGTACAGACGTTCCTAACCCTCACAAACACTGCAATCTTTATTCTATCGTGCAATAAACGTGAATACATCGTGCAGAGCTAGGCCGTTCCCGATACGAAGGCGTCTTGTCGGAACAACTTCACGATAACCCGAGTTTGCACTATGTCCGGATCGCAGAGCGCTCTCACGTGATTGAAAGATCTAATTCTTTGCAGACGAGTCGTCTCAGACGACCGCAAGCCGCGATATCGTCGTCGGACTCTGGTCTTTTTTTTTCACGGTGTTACTTCCGTGTATGTGAGCGGCAGTCGTCGGAATCGATCTCTCTCACTGTAATATACACCCCGACGTTCGTGTTCGTAATTTAATTAACCAACACGGTCGGCGAGACGTTCGCCCAGGGGTCATCGATGATTCCATGCGAGGCAAGAAAACGAAAAAAAAATGCGACGATCCGTGTCGCGCGGTTCAACGCGAAAGCCGCTCGAAATAACCGAGGGATTTATCAGTCCCAGATATCGATGTTATATCGCCATGGAATAATGTGTCGCGAGGAAATAATCGTACACGTTATTATTCCTCGGAAACGACAGCGGGGAGAAGCTTCCGATGATTTAACGTCCCGTGGACTTTGAACGTCGCTCGTAGAGGAGAAAGCGTGTTTGCCTGTGTGAATGCCCGCTTATCCTCTGTGTACCGGAGAGAGAGAGAGACTATTCGGTGTGTTTCCATTTTCACGTTCGAAAGCCGCACGGCAGCGGCAGCAGCAGCGCCCGCGGTTAGCCTGGCTGAGCACCTACCGGCTTATATATACTCTCTGCCTCCGTGCAACGAACTACTGACTGTAGCAAGTATATCGCTTGGGCTTTACAGCTACACCATTTGCCACTCGCGTTAGCACAGCGACAATAGCGCCGGCTTCTCTCGTCTCTTCACTCTCGATCGTATCTCCCTCGACGGCAACAGCGTTACTCGTCCGGTCTCCGAGCTCGACGAGAGAAATATATACATCACGTAAATCGCCGTACTTCTTTTTCACGAATAAAGAAACCTCGTACTCGTCGACTCGACTATAACCCGAGATAAAACTTCGACACAACCAGCGAGGATCTATCGGTGAGTGATTTTTGCGTTTAATTTTAATTCATTGCATCGATAAACAACTGATTTACTACGAAAGGACGATTTATTTATTTTCGAACGATTAGAACACACTCGTCGTACTCGTACTGGCGAGAGCATTACCGATCGTCGGCGCCGGTCTAATCGGCGGCTGTTGAGAAATCTTTTTTTTTACACGCAATCAGTCTTTACCAGAAAAATGAATTAAAGATAATAACGCGGTTATCGATATTTGTGTGTTCGAGGGCAATTTTCGAATGGGGCAACGTTATCGATTACTCCTGTGGGGCTCCATTGTTTTTCGACAACCGCCAGCGATCCGGCTGATAATCTCGATCGGGGGTCAGATTTGTTGATACTTTTTCTATGTGCTCGAAACCCGGAGCACAGAGCTCGACGGTTTGTCATGTTTACTGTGCAATATTTAAATATTACACGGCAAATGTGACAAACCGTCGCGGTGTTTTTTTTTTTAAGTTCGCTGACAGTCGATGTGAAAAACGTGAATCTATTCTCAGGGCAACAGTTTCAACAAAAAAAAGCATACGCGTTTAATATTCCGAGGGACGAGGGATTAAACCCGTGTATGCATTTTTTTTTTAAAGAATTGCCCTGAGAATAACTTCACGCTTTTCACATCGGCTTTGTCAGCGATTTCTTAAAAAAAAAAAAAAAAAAAAAAAAAAAAATTGCTTAGACGCTTGAAGAGCACATTTTTTTTTTAACGACCCTCGCGAAAGCCGGACGGAAGAATGCAGCGATAAATTATTGAAGCTTGGACGTTGTAAATTATTCGCGCAGGTGTTTCAGGCGAAAATGGCCGCTCAAGTTGTGGAACTACCCCAGATAGAGGTTTTCAACAGAGTCCTAGGGCTACCGATCGTCGAGCTGGCGATCGCAAAGTCGGCTCTGACGTACTTGCGCGTCAAGGACTCTCATCAGTTTGTAAATTGGGTTCTATCAACCGCCGAGACGTCGCTGACCAACGCAACGAAGCAGGCCGTCCCGATCGCAGCACCGTTCGCGAAAAAATTCGAGACACCGATACACTTCTTCGATCACACTCTGTGCCTCGGACTCGATAAGATAGAGGAGAAAGTTCCGATCGTGAAGGAGACTCCCAATCAGGTGGCTAATTTACATTGAAACTCAAGCGTTCGCCGATTTTTCTAAGTTATCAATTCTGTGACACGTTATCTGTTTTATTCATTTTTTTTATGGCACGATGGAAAGAAAACATTTGTTGCAACCATCGGTTATCGGACTTTTTTTTACGTCTTGAGCGCCTTCAATAAATTTACTCTTAATATCCAAATAGCGTCTCGCTTTAGCGGATCAAGTTTTTTTTTGCCAGATGAGATGCGAATATAATGAGCATAAATTTATTTTGTTTTATCTTGTTTTTTTTTTCATAAATGATTTATTTAACAAATGAAACGCAGATTCTGGAGAACGCTTATATGCTAGCTCTGCAAACCGTGAGGCCCGCTGTATCGACGATATCCTACGCCAATGATCTGATAATCGCTCAGGCAACGAGTCTGAAGGATCGCAGCTGGAACAAGGCGAATCAAATCCTCGGAAGCCACTACGGGGTCGCAGCTATCAATGGTCTCGACAACACCGCCGGCGTCGTTGACAAGCTTCTCGACAAATATTTTCCGGCGACCGGAACCGAGGAGGATATCGGTGAGTTTATAAAAAAATGTCAACATTTTTTTTTTCCTGTAAGAGTAATTTTTTTCCTGTAAGAGCAATTTTTTTTCTTGCTGCGAGAGCAAATTTTTTCGTTTCTGCTGTAAGAGCAGGTTTTTTTTCTTGCTGTAAGACCACTTTGGCTTTTCTTCGATGTGGCTGCGAAAAATTACAAATATCCATTCGTCGAGCGTTCGAGAAAATTAAATCGCCGCTTCAATTTTAGCTCCCGCGTCGGTCGAGGAGGACAAGCTGATGCACACTCTTCAGACCGTCGGTCGCCTGTCGAACAAAGCCGCTCGCCGCGTGTACTCCAACGTGATCCGGAATTTGGGAACTATCAACAAGGACAGCATAAAGGCGTACGTGAGCTCGGTCGTTGAGTTTCTTCAGTGGACAGAGTATCTTCACGCCGTCAACGAGAAGGTTCAGCACTACACGAGCCCGTCGAAAAGTAGCCCCGACAAAAGTATGAGCGACTGAACACGCTCCGTGTCCTTTACTGTTAATTTTTTTGTAACTTGTAGTAGTTTCCTTGCTTGTCCTTTTGATGTATTTTACAAGCGATCTGTTGTCCCGATGAGCGCCGCTCATTTTGGTCCACGTAACAATTAATAACTCATTCTTATATATTTTTCTCGTTCTTACCCATAGTATTACTATTATTATTATTATTATTGTCTATAAAATTTTCGAAAATAATGTAATTATTTATACGAAATAATAAAAATGAATATATATATTATATATATTAAATGTCGTTTTGATCGATTAAACATTTTGACTGGATGCTGCAATATTTTTATGCATTTCATTCATTCCACTCTTTGCTGTCAGACGAAGTGATTCAGAGCCCGGTGATGACCCCCACGTCAGAATACGGCATATCAAAAGCCGCGCACGCGCAGTCCCCAGCACCGCTCATAGGGACGAACTCCATACATTCCCTCTACCTATGTATAATTGTTCTTCGACAACCTCCTACATGCTGGACACATTAGAAAACGATTAAGATAAATACTGGCCAATCGGACATTAATGAAAAAAGCAAACAAAAAAATTTCCATCCATTACAACATTTTCTGAGTCTCCCGATAAGACCGAAACGACGAACCAGACACCGCCTCGTGCGTGCGGCCCTGGGGCGCTCATCCCCACCGATGAAAACGAGCAATACGAGCGGAGGCTACGTGGTTCCACACACCGATATAATAGCAGTGTTCAACGGACTCTAGCGTGAAACAGTGTCTCCGACAACTATACCGGTTCTCTTGCCACAAAAAAAAAAACTAAATAAGAAAAATACGATTTTACTGAGAAGCTTTCCACGAGCAGAATAACCCAAGTACCTGAAGTAAGTACCGGCAGACTCTTCCATAATATTAGTATGGAAATAATTCGATGAAAGTCGATTTCTTCAGTAAAAGCAGTGTATACAGTTTCTTCGCGTATTATTGTGTTCCACGCATTCCCGGTGTTAATTGCTCAACTTACGTAATTTTTACACGGAATTGACGTACTCTTTCAATAGTGATATTTAGTATTCCATTTAAGAGGCATCTAAGCCCGCAAGATGATTTCTTGTTTGGGAGGGCGATTCGATAGGATCGTCCACGTGCGAGATAGGCGGGTTCAAATTTCCGATAACTCCTACGTTCAACTATGACGAGTTTTAATTGGGCGAGGTTGTCCTAATGCTAGCCTTGTGCAAAAAAATAGAAATACGCTTGATGGCCAATTATAATTCTCCGACAAAAAATTTAAGGAAATGTACATAGAGGGATTGTACCATTTACATGAAACATTTTACTTCATGTTAGGTTAGCACGATAGATTCTGGCAGCTTTTTAAATTTAGAAATATGAGTTTTATTACGACAGAATTCCTGTCATTAGGGTCGGTAAGTAACGAAGTTAACAATCTATATGAAATGATAAAATAGATACTATATGAAACTATATGAAACGTCTTTTTTGGATTAGGTTGTCCTGATAGATTCTGATAGCTCTTTTCAGTTAAAAATATTCGATGTTAAAATATTATATCGTTATGTTTCGATAGAAAATGAAGTACCGACCAATAAGGGAACAATTTGTATCGTATATTGACAATAGAATACGATACGGTGTCATCAGATGGACATTTAAATGATGTAACGTCAATGTGTTATAAAATGAATTTGCTAGCGTATGATAATATATGCGTACTGATAATATATAGCGTATAGCGTATATAGCGTACTGATAATATATGTATCATATCATATTTATACTATAGAGAAAAAAACCCGAAAGAAAACTAAAAATAACTTTTTTCAAACTGCTCCAAACCTCAATAGATAGAGCAGACTAAACACGATAAAATTCCATTCGCATGCTATTTTTCTGCATCGTTCTCTATAGAAAACACTTTTATCAAGGTTCGAAGCAATACGAGAGTCCAAGGTCAGAGACCGCTTTTTGCCGGTATAAATTTTACAGCGAACCTATTACTCGGGATTATAAGCGTAATGTACATCGGGACACGACATAGGTAGCTCGATCGAAGAAGATAAGTCTTTCGCCAGCCACGTCAATGCGACCGGTCTCGATAAGTCCAAAGTTCAATTTCCAATAATAACCACGATTAATTTTACGCGTGCGTGTTTATCACGAAGAATCCAAGAATCCTGTCTCGACATCGAAGATTTTTATTTATGAGTGGATGTTTTTTTTTGTTTATTGCAGACAATGGAGGTTCCAGCCCAAAGCCCTACGACTCCTACGGGACCTCATTTCGAAGTTCTCGATCGCGTAAAGAACATTCCGGTCGTTCAGACAGCAATAGAGAAAACAGGCTCGACCTACTCCTATGTGAAGGGATCTCATCACTTGATAAATTGGGCTCTCGGCTACGCGGAAGCGGGATTGCATTACGCTACCTCAACCGCTGCACCGATCGCCGCACCGATCGCGAAGAAACTCGAAGGTCCGATTAACACGGTCGATCAAAAATTGTGTCAGGGCTTGGACATCGTGGAGAAGAAAGTTCCGATAGTCAAGGAACCCCCCCAACAGGTAAACGTACTTTTAATTCTGAGGAAAATGATTTTGTCAACGCGAAAGAGACTTCGGACTCGAAGGGTCAATCATCGCGTTATCGCGAAACGTCGATTGACCACAGCGTCCAGTCAGCTCGTCGCACGGGGGCAACAAAGTCCGCTGACTCTATAGTGTACACTAATCAGAGCTGGGCAAAGTACCAAAACATACTTCAGGTGCAAAGTACGAAGTACCACAACTCCTTGAAGTATCCAGTACTTTTTGTACTTGAAGTATCAAGTACTTTTTGCAATTAGATTCGTAACGTTAAGCGTTATGTAGGTTTTAAAAAAGGTGCAAAGTAATTTGCACATGGCTTCTTCATTTATTAAAATTTTGCGCGTAAATTTCTCTATACGAACCTTCTTTGATCGATTTTAGCTTCTTCATAGAGGAAGCTATGCACAAAATTGTAATAACTGGAGAAGCAATGTGCAAATTATTTTGCACCTTTTTCGTAACATTAAAAAGTGTTTACATTTCATAACATTTAGACGGTCAAAATTTACCTAAAGAAATATTGTAAAATATCGATAATGGAACTTTTCGTAATTCGTCATTTTGAGGTTATTTCAAATCTATACTACACTTCTTTTCATTCAACAAAATCCACAAACAATTTAATTAAAAAATTTCTTTAGAGATATGTTTTCTTTTCTTTTTTTTATGCATCATTTTTTTAAAAATTTGTAAAAATAAATTATCGTTAGAATTATATTTATTAAAAAGTTCAGACAGATAATCATATATTAATAGAAACAGGATGTCATGTCACTCATTGAGTATCTATAATGCGATCGTCTACTTGAAAAGTACTTGCGCTTGGTACTTGAAATTGTAAAAAAAAGTACTTAAAGTACCAAGCAAGTACCCGGTACTTTAAGTACTGCCCAGTTCTGCCCAGATAGAAAAATGACGGCACGGCGACGGAACGGTGGCGGTACCAATGGTACGATACCTACCCGTTTGACGGCACGTTTTTCTATCTGGGTGAATACCAATAAAGAACTGACTTGTACAGTCACGTCGTCGCACGGGGGGACAAAGTCCACTAAGTCTACACGGTATACTAATAGGGTAAATGAATTGGCACTTTTAGATATATGACGCAGCGAGGGCGGTTATGAGCACCTCACTTCAACCGACCATCGAGAAGATCATCAGCGCCAAAGAATCAGCAACGCAACACGCTTCAAACTACAGGGATATCAGTATAACGAAGGCCAATGAAATTCTCAACACGCACTACGGATCCATGGCTATCCAAGGGGTCCATAATACCAGTGCTCTTGTCAATAGACTGCTGGATTATTATTTCCCACCCGTAGCGGAGGAGGAACCCGTTCCAGGTAAGATTCTCTTGTATTTCGAGATAATACTTCGAATCGATCGAATGAAATGACCTTAAGAATTATTACCCATGGTCTTCATACCCATTGATATTTATCAAAATAATATTAATCGATGTTGAGAAGAAAAATTGCTGGTATTGTGGTATAAAGGCTGAAACAATGAGTCACACAAAAATACGTTTTTTCTTTCTATGAATTCGCAGCGCCTGTCTCGGCAGAAGAGAACAAAGTACTGCACGCTGTGCAGACAGTCGGTCAGTTATCGACGAAAACTGCAAACCGCGTCTACCACTCTGTCGCCGCACAATTGAAGACCGTGAAGAAGGAGGACGTCGCCGCGTACATCGACAGTGTCGTTTCGATCCTACATCTGACGCATTTCCTCAATCTCGGCCAGAAGGAAATTACGAACGAGCCCGTTGGTCTGACGAGCCCCACGGGTTCCACCGGATCCGAGAAGAAAGACTCGGAGAATAAGTAAACACAAAAAAACGTCTACGCAACATATCATTTATATGTATAGTTTATAATGGGTTTATACACTTTCGATACGTTTACGAAATCGAGTAGATTTTTTATACTTGAATGTACAAGCAGGGCGCGATAATTTCGCGATGCCCCTCCGAGATATTTTTCGTCATTGTCACGTTATTGCATCGAGATCCGTGTAAATCAAACCTTCCCGTGCGGGATCCTCGCCGAGCGCGCTTATCGATTCCGAAAGATTCGGCCGGAATCCTCGCTCGGTATTTACATTGCGCTGTAAAAATCGCTATATCTCAAAAACTATTGATGACATCGACATTTGGAAAAATACTCTTCGAAGAGTACTATTCACGATATTATATTTGTTTAAAATAATATTTTTATCGTCAATATAAAGTGCGCTATTGTTATTCGTCATTTATATTTACATCTCAAGTCTGCGTAGTCACGCTCGGCGCGAGGCTTACGTACGCGAAGGGTTAACGTAAGTATACGCTACTGTTGCCAATTCATACATTCGCGAATTCAGGGGTTCAACGCGCCAGTAACGCTATTCACAGGCTGAACAAAGAACAATGTTATACTTTATAAGATTTTATATACGACCTTAAAAAGTACGCATCTGTATGCATGCTCGACGCACAGAATTTTACGGAAAGTATGTATCGTTTGTTAATAAAAAAAAAAATGTTCATGTGACAAACGAACTTTACCTTTTTACGTACGATAATTTCTTCCGATAAATCCTACATCCGAATATGAATAATTGGAGCCACCGGATATGAATAATTGGAAATTACGGATGAAACTGTCGGAAGCTGAACTGCGTAGGCGCCCCACTCTGCAAATCCATTATGGCCGCCGGACGAGGCTGCGCGCGCAGCCGCAACTAACGAATGCATGCACCAGCTGTTCGCAGTCGTAGTAGTAGTAGTAGCGTGCCAGTTACCCCGATTTCACGAATGCACAGTGGCCATATGCGAATGGTGAAAAGTGAAAGTAATCGTACGTGGCCCGGACAAAAATCACGCAGAGTTCATTATAGCACGAAGAAGCACAGAAATCTTGTTTTTGCAATGAATCAGAGATCAAGGTGCGTTCTGGTGCGTAGATAGCGGACGTTTGCGACACGATAATAACGTCAGCGCTGCATCGATTATTGACAACGTCGGGGTAAGTGGCAAGCAAACAAAAATAATCGATCATCGCGCAATAACGACGGTTTATTTCGACTCGACGGCACTACACTCGGCTTCGAACGTTCGTTGGCACTGCATTTTTTCACACACTCGTCACTTTAATTGTCGACGCGATATTCGATGCTCGTAATTAATAATTATTATTACTATTACTATTTCAATTTACATAAAGTAAGTTTACAACTTATAAAAATCTGCATCAAGGTTAATAAATTTGCACTGCCGTCTTCGCGCGAACATGTGTGCATCTAACATGTTCTTAAATCGATTTATCTGACAACTACCGAGATATTTCGCGAAACGTTCGAGGTTGACATTTAAAAACTCGTTAATTCCAAACGCACACTTTCATCGTCGTAGATTGGAGACAACGAGAGAAGATCCACGCGGTAAAAATAAATGGTAAATTGAATGTATTGGAACTTAAAATTTGCTTACTTCACTTAAATTAATTGAACATTAATGTACTTTTTTTGTAAATTAAAAATATCAGGTATTAAAATTACAAATATTTTGCCGGAGATTTTTAAAAAATGTTATCAAAAATCAAAATTTTACTGTAAGTTTGAAACGCACATGTGTTTGAAATTTCAGAAACAGTTTATGCAAGAAAAAAAGCTTTCAATGATGTTCATTAATTTTCAAACATTTTTTTACAGTGTATGAACCGGAGTGATTATTCGTTGGAAACATGGATAACGAATTGTCCGAAGACTACTACAAGATCCAAGCCATAGATCGCGCTCTCAGAATACCCAGTGTCAATTACCTCTGGGACAAGTCTACGGAAGTCTATGAGAGGGTCAAGGGTGCCAATGTCTTCGTGAACTGGGCGTTCGACACTGTGGAGACAGTTGTCGGAGCGGTCATAGAGAGATCCCTGCCCATGGCCAAACTCATGGAAAAACCGATGTACAATCTGGACAAGACTCTGTGTCAGGGTTTGGATTTTGTCGAAGTTAAACTACCGATCATCAAGGAAGAGCCCAAAGAAGCGAGTGTTCATAGTTCGAACGAGCGAGCCTTGTTAACCTAACGACTTCTTTCAAGTTTCTAAAATGAATTAATCCTCTTTGCAGATATTGGATCGTACAAAGTCCCTGGTGACGAATCGCCTCTGGCCGGCGATGAAAACTTTAACGGATTTGAAGCAGGAGACCAAGCAGAGGGTCAGAATAATAAGGCTGCACACCTACTACAAGGTTCACTACCTGAGAGTCTACAGCTGGCAGCAGGCCGACAAAGTTATGTCGACCGAGACAGGAATGAATATTCTGAAAACCGTGGACAGCACTACGGACCTCGCCGAGCTGATGCTGGACAAGTATCTGCCGGCACCGGAGGACGAGAGTTACGACGATGAGGGTGAGTCTCCGGTGAATTTCGAGGGCCGATTAACATCGTGATTTTTTATTTTTGTAATATTTAATATATATTTTTTCTTTTTGTAATATTTAGTATATATTTTTTCTTTTTGTAATATTTAGTATATATTTTTTCTTTTTGTAATTTTTGATATTTATTTTTTCTTTGAATTTGTTTTGCAGAGGACCAGTGCTGCGAGCACGTCAAGCTACATCACACGATGATAAGACTGAGCGAATTCGGGAGCCGAGCGACCCGGCGAATTTACGTCGCTTTCATGGACCGACTGCAGCACATGTACAAAATCGAAGTACTGATAATAATTATACACGCCCTCGTCGTTATACAAGCGATAAAGCTGGTCGAAACTTTACTGAACTTCGCACTGAAAACTATCAACGACTGCTTTGCCTCGTACTGAGGGACGTGCAACCAATTTTATTCTGTGATACACTTGCACACTTCTGTCGCTAGAGTCCCTCATCCAGCAACATCTATGTGTGGTAAAAATTTCTACGAGACATTTTCTCTTCTTTTTTTTCGTTCTATTTTGTTATTGTAAAAACTAAAAAAAAAGCAAAGAATGACTTTACAAACGACTGAGGCTGAATTCACTAGTCCCGAGAGAGAGCATACATTACTTACAATTATCGACAATTAATTCACGGATGAAACGTAATGACGCATTTAATGACTCGAACACGCTGTGAATGATTGATTTTATTTACAATAAAAGTTGTATATGGAAAATTTCGTTTCGAATATATATACACCCCTACGGCAAAGTTAATCGGGATGAAAAAAAAAAACTCTGTCTCGCCGTTCTCCACGGTGTGCAAGTAATATCGGTAGACTTTGGCGGATACGTGAAAATTGGCCCGTCCGTCAAAATCGACGTTTCTGTCGGTGTCACAATAACTGTGAAATACTCATACCAGTTTCAACTTAAAAAAAAAAGAAGCGGAGAAAAATAGCGACGGACGTTGCAATAAATTTCATCCGATCTTCCTTTTTTCCTTTTTTTCTTCAAGTTCGGATACCACTGTAGTCTGTATAGAGTTCATGCACGTACCGTGCGGTAAATGCGGTGTAAAAATTTCCGAAGTTTTTTTTCGTCGACGACTGGTGGGCATTTCTCACGAGGGCACATGCCAAGACGGTTGATTCGGATAAGGGCGCAGGCGGAGACGGATAGATAAGGGTAGCTGTTACCCTGCGAATGGCGTCTGCGAAGACGAGGGTGAAGCTTTTTTTGTTCTGTCCCTCGACTCGACTCGCTTTCGGGATATTTGTCACAGGGTGTCCGGCGAGAGAGAGAAAGTGAACCAGTGGATTCACCGGTATTATAGATAGTTCAGCTGTGACTCGGTTTCCACGGGATTTTCGTCATGCGTAGTGTGTAAGCTTCGTGAGCGTTTTCGCGAGATATTCCGACATTGAACACGTTTCACGATCCCCCCGGGGTATCTCGAGTGTCGTAACTCGCAACACTTGGAATGCCGTTTGACGGCAAATGCTCGCTTCACTCCTCGAAGATCAAAAGCGGAGACGGCGCGAGATCTCGGGAGTCGGAAGTTAAAAGTTTATCGCCGAACCGGATGCTCGCGCTATGGCACTCGGCAACTTCATCGCAACAACCTTGCCTAATAGTTGCAGTAGCGTAAAAAAACAGCGAGCGGTAAATGCGCGTTTCGGTTCCGAAATTTTGGACGTTTCTCGATGGAGCAGTAAATAACGAACGGATTGAGGAAAACTTCGCACTAATTTGCCGACGACCGTTGTATTCATTTAATTACTGGTGACTGGCTTGTTCGGTAGGAAAGTAAATATTTCGACTGAAGAGGATTCGCATTAAACACTTAAAGTAAATTTCTGCAGAAATTCTGTGCAGTTCCAGGGGTTGAAAAAAAAGAAGTGAAGCTTAGCCGTCAACAGCTCGATAAAGTTGGCTCGTGGACCGTAAAAAAAAGGTGAGCGGTAAATGCGCGTTTCGAGTTCCGAAATTTTGGGCTCTTCCCGATGGACCAGGGAATAACGAACGGATTAAAGAAAACTCGGCGCTAATTTGCCGATGAGCGTGGTCTTCATCTAATTACTCGTGACTGGCTTGTTCGGTAGGAAAGTAAATATTTAGATTGAAAAGGGTTCGCATTAAAGACTCAAAGTAAATTTCTGCAGAAGTTCTGTGCAATTCCAGATGTTGAAAAAAAAGAAGAAATGAAGCTCAGCCGTCAACAGCTCGATAAAGCTGGTTCGTGGACGTGGCCCGCGTCTTTCGACACGCCGTCGCTGCCTCCGGATACCAATCCGGCCAGCAGCATGAATTCGCAAGGCAGATGGAATTTCGCCGGCGTTCCGATGGGGTACGAGGAAGAAGAAGGAGCAGAAGAAGAAGGGAAAGGAGGCCGCGGCCTCTGTAGCCTCGGGTGGTAGCGCTCGTACTCTCCGGCACCGTTTTACAAACTATAATGGATTATAAAGGAGTCTGCTGCGAGTATAATGCCGGCTTCTGTGCCCCGAAAGATCTACGAGAGAGCCAGAGAGATAAGCTCTGCCTCATAAGCAGAGATGTTATCTTTGGCTTTGGGTACCGGAGCGGGGTTGAAGCTACACGCCCTGGGTCGATGCTTCTTGCCGGCGCACTATCGTTCGGGATTTATGCCTCCGTACCCCGTGGAAACTATACGACCCTCTGGACCTTTCAGTTTCGATATTACCCTTCGGACGGTGCGGGAATGATAATAAAAAATAAAAAAAATAATAAATAACGAAAAGATTGTTCTCTCTATCGGGTGCAAGAATTCGCCGGTTGCTAACGTGAATTACCGTCTACCCTCTCGACCTGTATAGCGCAAAATGCATTTATCACTGCGCTCCGGAGTGAAGTTTACCGCCCCGTACGGCAGAGGCATACTGCGAGAGCCGGAGCATTATAGGAGCCTACAAATTATAGCGCGCGCCAAGAGCACGAGCCAGCCAAGGAACATTCCGCGGCAGAGACGGTGGCTGCATCCACTCCCCCTTCGTTCCTGCTTCTGGTTCTCCGTTCCTCTGCCGTACTCCACCTACCTACCGCCCACGACTAATTCACATTATATTGGAAAGGCATAGCGCACCGCGCGCCGGACGCCACAAACGCTGCCTCTGAGCTACACACACACATATCTATATATATATCCATTCTTCAAGAAGATACCAGAACACTCACCAACGACCGGTCACCCTCCTCTCGTTATTCCCTCGTTACCCACTCGTTATTGATTTCGCGTTCGGGCACAAGCATGCTATTAACTGAAAAGAATTTAATAATGTACGAGAGAAAATAACGCTGGCGAAAGCCCGCTCTGGGTATACCTATGCGCTTCTGAACTTTGCCGGGGATCGCTTCGTTTCGTATAGATGTACGGGAGTCGTAGACTGTGGAGATACTATCTTGTTGATTTTATTATTTTTTTTATCGATTTAATAAATTATTCCTTTAGGCTGTTTTGAAGTCACGGAAAATTAATTTTTACCGTTCATTTTTCGTTCATCTGGTATAACACAAAAGATAGATAGTTGATAGACAGTCGATAGGTAGTCGATGGATAGTCGATGGATAGTCGATGGATAGTCGATGGATAGTCGGTGGATAGTCGATGGATAGTCGATGGACAGTCGATGGATAGTCGATGGATAGTCGATGGATAGTCGATGGATAGTCGATGGATAGTCGATGGATAGTCGATGGATAGTCGATGGATAGTCGATGGATAGTCGATGGATAGTCGATGGATAGTCGATGGATAGTCGATGGATAGTCGATGGATAGTCGATGGATAGTCGATGGATAGTCGATGGATAGTCGATGGATAGTCGATGGATAATCGATGGATAGTCGACGGACAGTCGATGGATAGTCGATGGATAGTCGATGGATAGTCGATGTATAGTCGATGTATAGTCGATGGATAGTCGATAGATAATTGATAGATATATCTATCAATTATCTATCGATCTATCTATTTTATTAATTTAACTATAGTTAAATTAATAAAATAGACAAGAAATAAGAAAAAAAAAGTTTTCGGTGCGACGAAAGTTCCTTCGCGGTCGTTCCATGTGTCGCGGTATTCCATACGATTCGTACAATTCCTATTTCCCTATAGAATATTATTATCAAGCTGCGGTGAGTTTTCCGGGGGGGGGGGGGGGGGACTTTTATAGAAACGGTCGAATTCCATGACTCGCTTTTCGAAATTTCGATCCTTCGGCCTTTTCCGGTCTCTAAAATTTACCCCCTTCGGCGTTATTTCGGTCTACACAGTCATACCGGCTCTCACGAACGCTCCGCTCTCGGTCGCACAGTACGAATGTGTAATTAAAATCCGCGTGGACTCGCGGTTATTATGCGGCGTGGCCGCTGACACGTGAAATCATGCAAAATGTTGAACGTAAAAGCTCGCCGTCAGCTCGTCTCCGAACCTCAACCCCCTCCCCCCCCCCTTCTCCCGCTATAGAGCCGAGGACGTTGACGTTTAATGCACTGGAAGCAAAACAGCAGCTGTCGCATTTGAATTCGCGGACTACTGGCCACCGGAGCTAGCTAGAAAATACTATACCGTTAAAACGGTGGAAAACCTATGGGGTTTATGCTAATTTCGTTCGGGAGCGTGCGCGATGCCTGGAAAAGCCTCGGGCTGCTAAAACAATCGGTAGTTTTGCAAGTGCCCGAGAGGGGTAACTCTCAAACCACCCCCACCCCCTCCTCCTCCGCACCCCGAGCTCCGGAACAGCAGCGCATGCATATACGGCCTGGTGCACCCGATATCCAACGTCGACGCATATAATACTCCTCCTCCTCCTCTTCTTTCTCTTCCCCCCCCCTCTCGTCCTCCTTCACCGAACCTACCCACATTACCATATCGAATAGAATTTTCATATCCTCGTGTATCGGCGAATCTCCCTCAACAGAACCATCTTCTTCTTCTCCATCGCCATCGACGCCAGACGGAAAAAAAAAATTCGATTCTATATCACGCAATTTCTACCCTTCTGCTTTGGAGAGGCCGAAACAAACATATATCCTCGGACATATTCCCGCAGACCGCGACCATATTTTATCTCGAAAGCTCCGCTGTTTCGTGGTAAACGGAGACTGAATTTTTCCGATAGGCGTGTTCGAGTACCGTGGGCCTCATTAACCCATCGATACGCGACGTAAGCCATTCGTCGCGGTGGGGAAAAAATATATTTTTATTTTCTTTTTAGATGAGAAATGTCTTCTATTTTAATAAAAAATTCTGGACAAATTTTAGGCGTGGTGATGCATCCTGAAGAAAGTATTGCGAACGCGAATTCATCGTGAAATTCATCGTTCATTATATTGCGATAATTGAAAAATGAGTTTTCATCAAACATTTTGATTCGGAAAATTATATTAAAATTATATATACATTTTTTTTTTTAGGTTTCGGACTCGAAGCGTTAATTATGTAGGACCGTTTGCATAAAATTTTATGGAGACTAGTAATTTTCGTCTGGAAAAAGGTTTTATCGAAAACACGCGCGATTAAATATGCTGCAAAGCCGTGCACGAGCGCAGCGTGTATCGTGCGAGTTACTTTATTAGAACAGCCGACGGCGATCGAGTTAGCTTATGCACATTTTTAATTTCCGTCCGCGATAACATTAACCACTCGTATAATACGGACCGTTCCTTCATAATTAATGCCCTCCCTCTCCCGGTTGTATTTCCGCTTCGGGAATAAAATTTCGCGTAACTCAATCGTCGTCTTTCTATATGGCTAATCCGGAGGTGATTTTGAACGATGTACGTATGACTCGGTAGAGCCGAGAGACTCAATTAGGTATTCCTATCTCGACGTACTGTTCGCTCGAACGGACGTCGTTTCCTCCCCCCTCGACCTCCCCCTCGTCGCCCTACTAGTATTAATTTGTCCGTGACGAAAAAAAGGGGCAAAAATAAAAAAAGGAGAAAAAAGGAAAAAAAAGACAGGGAGGAGGTGAATTGGAAGACCTGGTACACCGCAGAGCGCGAGGGAGATGGTAGCCCAGAGAGGAGAGGGTCATATAGGTTCTCCGAGGAAAATGAACGAAGTTGGCGGGTACGGTGAGCTTTTCCTGGAGGCAATTTATTTGCCCGGTTAGGGCGATCCAACTTTTTCCTCGTCCACGTGAAAAATGACACCGCCGAAAGCTCGCGGCTAGTCGACGACGAGCACGGTGGAACCGGGTAGAAAAGCGGGGGGGGGGGGGGGGTTTGACGGGGGTTGGAACTGGAGTTGCGGAAGGCCCAACGTCGTTTTACGTTTTGCACACACAGGGCGCTAGACCGTATTCTCGTATATACCGGCGAACACAGCCGGCTTTCGTGACTATTCCTTTTCCTCGTGACCTCCCGCTTATACACACAACCCCCCCGCCGTCGCCCCCCTGGCCCGGTGCACCTTTCGTCGGACCCTCCAGACAATGTGCCTTCGCTGCTGATTTCGCTGGTACGGCAACTTTTCTCCCAGTTTATATATTTACTTTTAATTACACCGGGCCGATGAAACTTTGCACCATTAAACCTCGGTACGAAACTCTGTCTTCCTATCGGACAGGCCGGACGAGGGGCGCCTCGGTGGAGGGCCGGAGACCAAATGAAATAAATCAAGTTTTCCTTCCCACTCGGATGAATTTAAACATGCCGGAGACTATCTCGAATCGTCCGGTATATTATTTTTTTAAACCATTTTTAAGGGACAGTGGGTCGATGTCAGCAAATAATAAAATAAAAATAAAGTAAAGACGTTTGTTTTTTTTTTTTTTTTGAAAATTTGACCAAAATAAAATAAATGAGAGTAAAAAAATTGATAACGACTTAAACGGCAATAAAATTTTAATATTATTAATTTAAGAAATAACACGACTGATTTTGCATTGAACTAATAATCGACTTTGTATCGAGTGACAATCAAAATAAAAAATGAACATTTTGATCATATTTTTTTCTCATACCAGAGAGAGAGAGAGAGAGAAAGAGAAAGTGTGTGGCAAAATTGAAAACACGAGTGGAATATCCCCATGGAATTCAATTGAAAAGTACTGTCTGAGCGTGGATGGCGTTCTCCGTATCCGCCACGGGATCCTCGAGGGCTGGCCGGCAGTTAAACTTACAGGATTCCGCACTACCGGGACTTCTTTCATTTTCGCTGAAACAACAATCAGCGGAGCCACAGTCCTTCGGTAATGCGCGGAGCCGTCCAGAAACGGCTTGGTCTCTACTACTTATTTGCCTCGGCCTGCCAGCGCAGAGTTGCATTATCAGATTAAAGGCCCTGATGGTCCCAGACGAGGCACTTGGTGGCTTCTTCTGCTGCACGGACTTCCACGGCCACGTGCCCTCTACAGCCCCTCTGCCCCCCGTTACGCTTCCAAGAGGATATGCTCCTTCTCTGAAACTTGCAAACACCAAACTGTAACTTTGCAGTTTCTCCGCCGTTCGTATCCTATCCTCTGTGTGCCGTACTTTCCCGTCTGTCCCGCTTCTGCCTTTGTCAAGGCAACATCCCCTGTGTCTACTGCATATAACCGGAGTAAGATGTCTCGAGCCCCCTGACCATCTAAGATACACGCAGCTCGACAACTAAAATATAATAACGCCGAGTCTTATTTGCTCTGATAAAGTTCAAACCGCGACTAATTTTTCTCATCTTTTTTCTGCACCGAGGTAATGGTTTTAAGATTTTTTTAAATAATTTTTTTCAGATTTTTTACAATGATTGTTGAATACTTGAATTCATAACGAATTCATAATTGAATTCATAATGAATTCATTATGAATTAAAATTAAACGATCGGATCGCTGGATCAACGAAAGTTGCGATTTTTTTTTCTACATCTTTTTCGCGTCAGATAAGACGCGAAATGTATTCTGTATGTCGCACACGTAGGCGAAGTATACAACACGGAGGGTTGAGCAAAAACATCGGGGGATTCTGGGGCGCGATGTTGCGCCAACGAAATTTAACCTCTTTGAACGAAAAAAAAGGAAAAAAATGTAAGAAAAAAAAAATTCGTTGCTTACCAACGGAAAGGATTGGCGAGAGGTTATTCCGGTGTTCAGTGAGAGTAGGGGTGTTCCAATTAACCCGCCACGTTGTACGGGATATTAGTTGGATGTTGACAGTGGGGCCGATAAGATCTCGACGGTCTAGGTGGGCGCTAGCCCGCTTATTATTCATTACACTTTGAACCACGCGAACTAGACTCCCTCGTGTCGCCCACAGTGCTTGTATAACCGTAGCACACCTCCCAAAGATGTATCGCGAGAGCGAACGTTTTCCTATAGAGCAATTTCGCAGCATTTTTTTTTTTTCGATAGTCGACTCTGATACACAGGATAGTGGGGCAAAACGGTTTCCCAATTTCACACATGACTTTTTCATATCCTGCGACCAAAAATGGTTAAAGATGGTCCACTTCACCCTATATCGAAAAAGCGGGGCGAAACGAACCAGTGTCGCTTCATTTACCCCAAGATTTTTATTTTTACCTCCCACGACAAAAATTTCGACAGTCCGTTTTGGCGCCTCTCCAAAGAGAGGAGCAAAACAAACCCGTATTGCTCCATTTACTCCAAGACTTTTATTTTTACCTCCCACGCCAAAAATTCCCAGACTGTCCGTTTTACCCAAGAGTGCCGTTTTCTCCCCACTCCAAAGAGAGGGCCAAAACGAACCCGTATTGCTCCATTTACTCTAAGACATTTATTTTCACCTCCCGCGCCAAAAATCCCCGACAGTCCGTTTCACCCAATGTTCCATATTACCCCGCTTTTTTTTCCCTACGAGTATGCATATCCACCATTGTATGACTAAACTCGGTGGTTCGGCGGTGCAACGGAATTGAAACGGTTCGAAGTGGTCGGCTTTGCTTGTTGCGCAAGGCAAGCGCCCTCCACCCCCTCACCCTTTGGGTAGGTGCTCGTTTGTCGCTGATATTGAAATGGCAAACGGGTTGGAAAGGGCTCCGAGGGATTTTCCTCCTGCGGATTTTATCTCGACGACAAAGGAGACTTCTTCGACTCCGCTCCCATGCTTCGTCGAATCGGATGCAGTTTTGTTTATTCGTAAACAGGCTTTACCTCCCACCGCCCCATCCGCGAATGCGTTCGTGTGTCTCTTGTGTCGCACGAGAATAGACCCGATGCTGGTAGAGGGTTCGCGGCGCAGCGGCAACCGGATGAATGCATTCGAGCACACCGGTTATGTACATACGCGCTCGTACGGAGAACTTACCGCACGTAAACTCCGCGGAGCTTCCACCTGTGCGATATGCAGGTACTTTATACACGGTTGTATACGCAAAGTACGCGGGGGAGGGGGGGGGGGGCGGCGTGCAGGTTGCACGGAGCGCGACACATCGGCGACACACGGTTACGCATCCATACGGAAGATCGCGCGAGAGGTAATAAGTTTCCTTGGGAATATAGCGGGCTATACCGGGCGAACACACCGGGATACTTTATTCCGTTTTGCGTCGAGTTTCCTCGTCGTTTTAGTCGCTCACTCGGCGCTCGGGGGCGAGAGCGCGCGCCCTCGCCGGCGATATGTATTTTCAGAGGGTTAACGCAGAAAGGGAATACGAGAACGCGACCGGAAGGGTGGATGTGCCGGGGCGCGATAGGGCCAAATGCGTCGTTTCGAATAACCCATGACTGTAAGCCTCCCGACATCGAACGGTTTTGTCACACCGTGAAGAAAAACAAGGCGGGCATTATCACGGAGACAAATTGCACATAGACGCGATGTCGATAGAGGGGGGGGGGGGGGGGAGAGGGTAACTGGACGAAGTGTGTGGAGCGTTTAGTCGCTCTTTGAAAAAAATTGGACCCCGAGGATCGCGAGAGTGGATGCTGGAAATGGAGATCGCTTCGGTCCTCCGAGGGTGGAAGAGGGGCGAGCGAGGGGGTTGGGAAGAGATGTTACGAATAAAAAATTTTTAAAAATGGTGATCGTAAAAGGATCCGCGATAACTTTGAACGGGCACTTTTTCCTGGTTAGTACCGTTCGCCTTCCGGGCCCTGGCCCGAGAGAAACGCTTCCACGAGCAGGATGTTAATGGACGGAATAAAAGTTGTATGGTACGGACGTCTTTGTCGTATTTCTCTCGCTCTCAGAGGGAGGGGGGGGGAAGGGGGGAGGCGAGGCGAGCGAGTGTCTGTGGAAGAAAAACGAGTGGAGTGTTGCGAACTGCCGGGTGTGTAGCGCGCGCGCCTTTAGGCGGTGGAATGTACGTCCGGTAAAGCTCTGTGAGGAAGGAACGGAAGGAGAGATATCTGGGCGAGGAAGAAGGAAGGGAAGAGAAAGAAAAAAAAAGGTGAAAAAGAAAACGTGGTGGGTAGCCAGGGAAAAGTGCCAGAGTATCTTTAACGAAAATGTTACGGGCATACCTTATTATTCGTACGAGGCGCCGGGGGTCATTTCGTAACATCTTGCCGTTTTTTAATTCCGGTGTATTACAGAAACGATGTCGCACTTCTTATGGAAAATATAATGACCGAGTAACAACGATTTACCAGTTATTTTTTAGCATCTTACAGCGTTGATATAATTATTTTTATTACTCTTCACACAGTCTGGAAAAGTGTTACGATTTTCTACTGTTGTAATTATAATAATTTTTGACGACAATTTGGACGGGTAAGGAGTCCTCACAAAACTCAAGTGGAGAAGGCAATATTATTAAAAAATCAAGAAAATAAAAAAAATATACCAATTAATTTAAATCTGAAATCTATATCCAATGAGGAACAGTCGTCACATTGTCCAATATGTGACGAAGAGTGAGTGAAGGTAACGATTCAATGTCGACAATGTGATATCTGATATCACGTGAAAAACAAATACTTTTACTTACAGCAGAATTGGACAGTTATAATTCTGTAAAAAATTGCGTTTGGATTATCCGAATTTTCGATTACCCGAACTAGACCCGGTCCCGACGCTTTCGGATAATCGGAGTTCTACTGTGCAATTTTTCAAATTTTGCATCTGTTATAACAAGTTGTCGAAACTTTATTTCGAAGCTCTAACGAAGAGTGGCCGGCATTCGCTGACTCTGCCTCGCACCTGCGATACAAAGCGCCGAAACTATGCGGAGGCTATTGTGCAGCCGAAGCTTACAGCGTCAGAGATACGCACTTATTTCTCTCCTCGCTTTATCCGTTTTTCGCCTACCTCGTTGCACTTGCGCCGAGCGCCTCGGACGAAACCTCGCCAACAAAATGTTATCCATTCGAATGCGCTGCCGCGGAAAATAACACGAGAGCCGATGTGGAAATAGTATTTTCTGAATATAAATCGAGACGTACGCGTACGTGTGTTTGTGTGTGTGTGCAGGGACGAGAGCCGCACATGTATCCACGGTCCGGTGTTCGCCGACTCGTGTTCCGAGCTCCGGCCTCGTCTTTTGGCTCCTCGCTCTCTTTGCGCGGGGTCATCCGGAATAAAAGGAGTCGCTCGTCCGTAACGCGGACGGTAAACGACATCTAAAAGCTGCCGATTGTGCGGGCCGCAGTTAAAGTTCAGATTTTATTTGAGACCGTTTTCTCTCTCCTCCGGTCGACGCCCGAAGAAATCTCTTGACCGCGATACGGGCTTCGCTCGACGAAACATTTCATCGTCGTTTCTTCTCCCATCGCAAGCCTCGTTGTTTTATCTCCGGCTGGATAGAACCGTGCACGGTAAAGAGTAACTGTTTGCCCCGACCAACAGCGCATGGTTGAATGCTCTCTGAACGATTAATTTGGTCGGGCCGATAGATCGATCGGTCGGCAATCGACTAATTGTTTTAGCCCCACCAAACGCAGTTCGTTGGGATAAAAAAATACCTGAGTACCGAGCGGACTATCAAGAGGGACTTATCTTCTTCGTTCCAACAGGCCTGTTTTAAAGCCCGCCTTTGCGTCCTCCACCAAGTTTCTAATCCCTTCGAGTAGTTATTCCAAATGGGATTTAATCGTCGTCGTCGGGGGGTCTTCAGCATGTGGTTCAAGCTTAACGTGTCCGGGTGCGGAGCGGCTCGGTCAATCCCGGGCAGACAATCAGCAGCCACGAAACCGGGGCTTCCCCTCGTTATTGCTGATAATAAGGTGCGCCGGGAATGCAGTTAGAGGAGCTTACGACTCGGGACCGTTAACCTACATGCAAAACATCATCTGGCCGAGCCGGGAGGATGTAGTTTGTTCGGAAGGGGGGTAGTTGCTTCGCACCGAGTGCCGGTCGGAATCGAGATCGTTGCCTCCGAACACGATGTTGCGCTCCGGCGAAGCTCAAGTCTATCCGTAAACCGTGAGAGCCCGAAGCTATATCCGCACCCCTCCCCCTCCAGCCACTGCCATTGAATCACTCGTAATCTCCTCCGCAACGTATTATGTTCGCGAATACGTTCGGTGCAACACAATCGACCGCAAGAGCGGCCGCATCTCTTCCGCTTTGCAGACCCAGCGTGTATAGAGATGCGCGAAAGCAATTGCAATCCCGACGAGAGTTACGAGGTATTGCCTCCGTACACGAGAATTCAACGAGGCCAACGTTTCGCCGAGTTTCTAATGACACTTTCAACCTTCCGATCCCCTTCGAAGCGTCCTGTGACCGTCTTATCGGCAAGCTGCCCGCGGGCGGTTGGGGGCAAAACGGACTGCTTTTGTCAATTTTTTCTTGGGGCGTAAGAGCACCCAAAAACCACGGGCCAGAAGCTACACTGAGAGAAGGATCTAGTAAAAACTACCGATCATATAAGAAAAATTATCATAGCACATAGTAGTAGGGCACTGGGGCGCCATCTATGGCGGAAAATCTCAGACTTTCCAAGAATTTTTGCCATAACATCTACGAAAATGTCTTATAAATTCGGTACTATAAGTGACCATAAAACCATAGGTGACGCCCTATTTGCTAATAACACCTTCAACCTTCCAACCCCCTTCGAAGCGTCCTGTGACCGTCTTATCGGCAAGGGGCCCGCGGGCAGTTGAGGGCAAGACGGACAGTTTTTGTCAATTTTTCTTGGGGCGTAAGAGCACCCAAAAACCACGGGCCAGAAGCTACACTGAGAGAAGGATCTAGTAAAAACTACCGATCATCTAAGAAAAATTCTCATAGCACATATTAGTAGGGCACTGGGGCGCCACCTATGGCGGAAAGACTTAGACTTTCCAAGAATTTTCACCTATCTACAAATAGGTCTTATAAATTCGGTACCATAAATGACCATAAAACCATAGGCGGCGCCCTAGTTCCCTACTACTACTATGTGCTATGGTAATATCTCTGGAGCGATATAGTCATATTTACTAGATCCTTCTCTCAGTGCACTACTCCGTTTTTCCCCGGTGTACCGTCTTGCCCCGCGATCCTCCAGACCGTCGTCCGACACACCAGACGCAGCTTCCAAGCTGTCGATGAATACACACTAGTCGCATACGACCGAAGAACGTCTCACCAACGGGGTGCGAACCTCCGGGGCATCCCCTATCTTTACCGCATCCTGTGTCAACCCTCCGAGATGACCATCGATCATCGGGAGGTTTATCTATTGTTAGGGGCTCCCTCGATCGCGTGTACCGCAAACCTCGCCTAGACAGACAAATGGCTGCCACAGGCTATTGACTACCGTTCGGGGAGAACAGGAGCTTCGACGAGGATGTTCCCCGCTGTAACTCCAAGACCATTCGATTGTTTCATTACTTCACCGGTGCCAGGGAGCGCCAGAATGGCACTAGTATATCTCGGGCGCGCCGTTCCACCCCCAACCCGGAAATTCACTGGTGTGAAACTTATGCGAGGTGAAAGTTTAGACAAACGGCGCCGAGGGACCATTCTCGAGTGGCCACCTCCTTTATTCAGTATTTTTTCTCATTCCTTTTCCTTTTTCTTCCTTTTCTCACGAATTTCTCGAACGAGCGAGCTAAACTCCGCTGTTACCACGGAGATCGGACGGGGGTTGATACCGAGTCTGGCTGAACGGCACGGACAGTTACCAATGCCGATTTTCCGACAACCATTCCGCCGGTATCTACGGTGCTCCACTTCGAGCGAATTCCCTCCCGGCGTCAGCCAGTCGTCCTTCGAGGACAAGGACGCGAAGGCTTTTCTGGCTTTTCGAAACCACCCTCCCTTCTTCCTCCGAGCGGGGGGGGGGGGAGAGGGGGATGAGAGTACGAAGAACGCAGATAGGATTACCCCGTGGGATGAGAGTCTAATACAGGGATAATGCCCACGGGGCAGATCGTTTGATGTGGCCTCGGCACAAGCTTACATCCACATACGCACGAGGCCTCGTTGGAATTGCTGAAAAGTTTAGCAGGCTCCGTCTCTATCTCTCTCCGAGCCTCCTCCCCGTCGGCCGCAGAGAACCCTACATTGCATCTCCGCATAGAATCAACATTTGCCGAGATACGAGCTTACTAATACCGCTAGATGCGAATGCTTTTAATGCTGGGGGAGGGGGGGGGGGGCAAGTAGGCGCCATCACCGCCGCCAGAATCCCGCATGCCGGGGGCTCGCTGAAGTTATTATGGAAATATGAATATTCCCGGAGGTTTATTTTGTATTTTTTCTTTATTTATTTTTATCAGGAACTCTCCTTTTATGTCGAGGAGGCATGTAGTAAAAACCCTTACGGGAGCGTTTGGGCATTCCGCTACTTCCATCACGAATGTGTTGGCCTCTACGACCCACGGGCGCTTTGATGTACGAAGGTGCCTCGTTGGAAAAATGATACTTTGCGAGAGGATCATTCTCCATTCGGTGGATCGTTACATGCATCAATTATTGTTTACGATGTTTTACCTACAGAAATATGAACTGACACGAAGGCGACGCGACTGGGTCGGTAAGGAAAACAGGTTTGGATTACAGCTTTAATTGCCGACTGAGCCCGGGTCGGGCTGGTAAATGGTTTCACATCGTCTTGAGAGGCTGTTCGACTTTCGTAGAACCGACTTTACATACTTAAGGGGAAGTGAAATATCGCGGTCGGTAATGAAAAGTGTAATGAATTTTTCTCAAGGCTACTAATTTTTTTGAGGAAAAATTTTTTTTTTAGGGAAATTCGAGCTGGATGCGCACGATAATTTCGCATCCAGCCCGAATTCTTTTTTTTTTTGTCAAAAAAATTAGCACCATTGAATAAAGTTAATTTGAAAATTTCAACTATCTCTCTCGCACGCACAGCTGTTTCACTTCCCCTTACCCCTTTATAAGTCACACTGCCCGAAACCGTACGGAAAAGAGACTAACGGATGTTGAGTGGAGGCCACGCGTTGCTACGGTAGTGCCTGAGAGTGGGGATAGATGTGTGACTTACATAGGGTAAGGCGAAGTGAAACTGACTCGGTTGGTAACAAAAACTGTAATGAATGGCATTCGGAGATGGTAGACATTTCGCGAAAAATCCAAGTATTAGCAGATGTAGAATTCAATACCGCGTTCGATGATACTTCGCTTTTATCCCAAATGTCAACCATTTTTACATGGCGTTGATTTGAAAAATGCAGATATCACTCGTGCACTCATATGTCACGTGGTACGCGTTTCACCTTGCTTTAATATGCTTCGCATATGCTTCACATTTTACAGGACTGTAATACTAGCCATAAACGCTTCGGCGTGCACTAGAATTTCGGTTGGGAACGTCCGAGAAATCAGGAAAATCGAATATTACAAGTTGTCGCGACAACCAATATGGACGCTGAAAATTTCAACAGTATTTATTTTTTTTAGGATATAAAATATTCTGGAACTCACGTGCGTAAAAGAAGAGTGCACGCCGATTGTCTGAAATTAACCGAATATTCCAAAAACGTAGGGGACGATGCGAAGCTACTGGTGGGTCAATCCTAACTACGTTTCTGCTTTTTCGCAAACTGTAACATTCGATTTTCTTAATATCTTATACGTTGTTAATGAAAATTTGACTGCGCGCCGAAGCATTTATGTCATATTGTAGTCCTGCACTATTTGAAGCATATGCCTAGCATATTAATAATTCAAAATTGAAACTAATAAGTCGCCCAGATCTGTCGGTAAAGAAGGTAAGTAAGGAGTTAAAAATGGGTCCGGCATCACCGACAGAAACAAAAATAGTATATTATGCCACAAGGGAGGAAAGTGCATCTTTTTCACTGAGTGTGAAGTTCGATGCCCGAGCGAAGCGACGGCAGAAATTCACACGAGGTGAGAATGCGCTTCCTCCCTTGTGGCATACGATAGTTTTTTTCGACTTCGTTAAAATAACAACATTTCTTTGCGTCGCAAAAATCGTCACATTCGCCAATAACCATTACTCTCCCGGGAGTAATAAAGCTTCGAGAGGCAGTAATGAGCTCCATAGGGAGTAATGAAATGATACTGCGCATGCGCACCGGTTAATGATGATCATTGGTCAATAATAGGCTATTTTTCGCCCGCATTGCACGCAAGGAATGTGGCTATTTTAGCGAAGTCGAGAAAAAAATTATTTTATTTCACACCTCGTGAAATAAAATTTTGTCCGATACTTGTGCGAAAAACGTTTTCTGAACTCGTGTCATTGTAACACTCGCCATCGCCTCGTGTTCAAACTCACACTCGTCACAAAAAGTCTTTTCGCACTCGTATCGAAATGTACTATTTCATCATTCGGTGCGAAAATGGCCACTTTTCCGCCCGCTTCACGTGCGTAAAACCGCCATTTTCGCACTTTGTGATGAAACACTTTTTCTAACTCGTGTGATTACAGCAGTCGCCTTCGGCTCGTGCTGCAAACTCACACTCGTTAGAAAAACGTTTTTCGCCCTCGTGGAGTAATGTACTAATTTCTTGCTAAAGAAAAAAAAATCTACACCAGCCTTTGTTTTTCTTACTCATCCCCTCATTGTCCCCGAGGATCCTCAGTGATAATTTTGTGCTTAAAATAGCTGTCTCTGTCGTCTCGTCTCCGGCTCGAATGGCCGCGAGTTTATACTTCTTTTCGCGGAAAACCGTCTGTGTCCTCTCGTTAAAGTTCCGCTCGATAGCGCAGTATTTTATCAAGATTTTTAATGAAAGCGAGCTAATAAACACCCTCGCGAGATGTCCGAGCTACCGACTGTGTGTCTCCGAGAGATAGAGATTTATTTTACGACTGTACTTTTCGACGAGATGACGCTTTAAATTCATTAAACACGCGTACCGAAGCATGTCCCAGAAGCCTCGTCTCGCGCGCGCGTATGAAAACCGGTCATTCGTCGAGGCGAAGTCGTTACACGTATCACCCGCTATCTCATCTTCTTGCACGTCACTCGAATTTAGCGAAAGCGGAAATTCGTCCATCGTGCCATAAGACGCGAAGCCGCAACGGGTTCGCGGATAGGCGAAATGCTAATACTGATCAGAACTAACTTTATCGCGTATAATCAAAGTTTCGGTTTAGTCAAGTTAACCAGTGGCATGACGTACAGCGCCGGTAACTCTCCAAGACGCGTACGTCTTCGGTTGTACTGTATATAGTGAACACGGGACGGGAAACGCCTCGGGGAAGTCACCTTACCTTGTACAACGTTACGGGATGCAAATTGGTACTATTTCATCCGCCATTCCAAAGACACTGGAACTGCCGGACGAAATATAATACTCGTGAGCGACCCGGCAGCATCAGCTGCGACGAGCTGTTCCTGCATATCCGTTCCCTCTTACTCCGTGCCAGCATGCACGCCTATTAAGACTTCCGTTCCTCAAGAAAAAAATACAATAAAAAATTACACGTATTATTCTACAGGATATTCTACAGGATATGCACTTCTTTTTCGGTTTTTTCTTTTTATTTTTATTTTAATATAATTTAGCAGCGATCCCGTAGAGTTCGATCCCACCGTATCGGGTTGCTGTTTTATCCGCCTTAAGAAGGACGCCCATCCGGTTGTAATTCGGGAATTTAATTCGCCCGAAGTGCAAGCCGTTTAATGTAAGCACGTCTCCAGGGCGCGGAGTGTTTATCGAGCGGGGATTGGTGAAGTATATATACACGTCGAAGAACCTCTCACCAGCCCCCCCCCCCCGTCACCCCCCCGAAGTCGCGGAACTTTTCGACGAGACGGCGGATTTCACCATCCACTCTCGGATACTTCGTATTACTGTTCTTCTTCGCTGAATCTCTATCCTCTCCCTTTCCGTGAAAACTTGTTACTTAGACACGCACAAAAGAATCACCTTAACTTTCGGATTCGCCGGTGCGGGGGGGGGGGGGGGGGCGAAATTCCAATGCGTACGACTCTAACTCCGCGTGTCATTGATTGAGACTAACGATGGAAAATCCCTTTCCTTATAACGGCCCTTCTTCTCCTGCCGTACGATTTATTCGAGAATAACACGAATATCTCCCAGCGAAAAGGACAAATGCCGGAACAGCGGCGGGGGACGGAGATGGGGGCGGCGGGGGGTGGGGGTAGAATCTCGGCTTCCGCTTTTATTTTGCCGGCGGGCGCGAGCGTCCGAAGAAAAATAAAAATCGCAGCGAAAGCAGAAAGAGGATAAAAGAGAAATTGTTGGTCCAGCGGTTGCGCACGCGTGCGCGCGGATTGGCAAATCGAGTGGTCGGTAGTTACGGAAAAGGCTGAAGAGCCATCGCTCGGGGGATTTATATCTTCGGAAAAGGCGGAATAGCCGTACGTTGAGATATATATACATATATATATATATATATATATATATATATATATATATATATATATACATATACATATGTATATATGTATATATAGGGTATTTTCATCCAAAGCTGCCGACGAATCGCAGGAGGATTTTGAGGGAAGCGGATTGATTTGTGGAACGAAATTGGGATCACCGAGATGGTTGAGGTGGCCGGACGACGAGAGGGAAAGGAATAAAGAACGTATGAGCGGGGTGGAAGAGAAAAGGGCACAGTACAGTAGCTTTCTCTCGTCGACTAATGCGTTTCTCATCCGGGATTACGTTGCTTTTTCCCCGGACGATCTCGCGACGTTCGACGTCCTCCGGCTCTCGTGCCTCCTCGCTCTTTCAGGATCGCTGACGGTATATTGTATATGTATCGGGTGTCCCGACTTTTCTTACCAGCCATCCGTTATCCTTTATTCCACGGCCGTCCGACGTACGGTCACCTCTCGCTCACCGATACATTCCGAGAGCTGTCGATTCTACAGTCTGCACGAATACCAGTCAGCCGCGGAGATCATTTTTTTGGTATTTTATTTTTATTTTTATTATTTTTTTTTCAGCTAGTAAATTATCATTGTAGGTGTGGAATTATTATCATTATGGTTATAACTATTCAATAACAATAATAATAATGATAATATTATAATTCGAAGTTCGTGAACGCGTTTTTTTTTATTATGTCCCAATCCTTCCTACTATCCTGAGGTGATCTCTCTCAGATTTAAGATTCCACTGACAGTTTTACTTTTAACTTTTATTATTTTTGCGTTCTGTTCATGTTGTACGCACAGATTTTTCAGCTCCATTATATTATAACCCGGCCGGTGGCGTTTCCCATTGTCATGTAATTGGGCGCAGTCCGCTTTTCATATAATAAATAAATAAGTAAATAATGACATCAGTCTGATTTTCCGACGTGAAAATAAACGCCCTACTCGCACGTCTCGGAGATCATTTTTTGTAATTTTATTTTTATAATTATAACTATATCCTAATAATAATAGTAATATTATAGTTCAAAGTTTGGAAACGCGTTTGCCTTCTATTATGACATCAGCGTCATCAGTCTGATTCCAACTATTGTTAGCGGGTAATATAGGAGAGTTTTGGAACGAATTGCTTTCCCGACGTGAAAGTAGAGGCGTGCTCGCTCGCCTCGGGGCAATTAGTTGAAGCTCCTCTCTAACGATAAAAGTGAGAATGAGCCGGGATAGTCTACGTGAGGAATATAGCGACGAGTGTCCGGGGGACGCGAGAATCTGATTCTCTCTCTTTTTCTCCCTTGTCTCTAGCCCTCTCTCTGTCTCGCTCTCTCTCTCTCTCTCTCTCTCTCGATTGCAGTCGGTGGAAAAGCTCTCGGGAGCGAGCGAGCGAGCGAGACGACCGGCGTCGTGATCGATGGGGTGCTCGAGCATTTGTGAAACCTTCATCACCGGAATTCGCTCCTTCTCTCTTTTACGATATCTGTTTTTCCCGGAAATTGCACTGGCCCAGGATAGTTCCTAGGCAAAGGGTTGCCTGGCAATTAGGCCGAACTAGCTTCTTCGCTGTATCTAATAAAACGTAACTGGGGGAAACGCCGAGGAAACGTCGAATGAAGCTTTTGGAACTAACGCATTACTTTTATTTATTGTTAATTTTTAATTTTTAAAAACTATCTTTGGATAACCAAATACATATACGGTACGGCTTGAGCGATCCGCTCGTCAAACCCACGATGAAACTTTAACAATGTTTAAAGGGCTGCCTCGTAATTAGGCCAAACTGGCTTCTTCGCTGCATCGAATAAAAGGTCACTGGGGTAAACGTCGATGATTCAATGCCCGGAGGAAACGTCGAATGAGGCTTTTAGAACTGACGCATCACTTTTATTTATTTATAATTTTTTAATTAAAAAAATGATTTTTGAATAACCATATACATATATGATACGGCTTGTACGACCCGCTCGTCGAACCCGTTAAGAAACTTTAACAATATTTAAAGGGTTGCCTGACAATTAGGCCAAACTGGCTTCTCCGCTGTATCGAATAAAACCTGACTGGTAGGAAACTCCGACGAAACAATGCCAGCGAACTAACACATTACTTTTATTTATTTTAAATTTATCTTAAAAAATTATTTTAAAATAACTAAATATATATACGATATAGCTGTTGTTGTTGGATCCCGTGTCCGCCAGCGAGGATCAAAGTACGGATCATGCGACCCGCTCGTCGAACCCGTTAAGAAGCTTTAACAATGTCGCGAAAGCAAAAGCCAAGTCTCGTTACCGGGTACGTAAAAGGTATACGCGGAAGTTTCCGGGAGAGCTTCCGCTCTCTCCCTTCGGCTCTTCTATTTTTCTTCGATAACGACCCACGACGCTTGCGTCGTCCTGTCCGGCACCTAGTCGGATTCTCTGTGCGCGACAAATAAAACGTCCGCCTTTTTCCACACCGAATTTCATCCTTTGAGTTTTCGTGCCCAGGGGGTGGATGTGTGTGTGTCGTTCCGAACGTCCCGCTAAGAACCGACCGGTACGAGGCTAACGACGGAGCACCCTACAAAAACGTATCATCCTCAAAGACCGACTCGTGTCTCGAAGCGGAAAAACCACGACACACGTTACTTTTTTTTTCAACCCGTTGCCGCAGATGGAAGCGAACGTTCGAAAGTGAGATGAAAAATTTGACGATCATTAAATCTACAGTGACGATCGAAAACCATCCAGAGTACTTTCCCAAAGGCGACCGACTCCGCGACAATTTTCCTGTCGGTCGATCGTTCCGATTTACACATCACCGGCTCGCCAATCAACCTCTCTCCGGCAATCAAACGAACGCGGCGAATGTCGTTTACCACCGTAGACGTTTCAATTAATAAGAGCGAAGAAAAATGATATATATTTCATTCCAAGTCTGCAGTTGTTCTCCCGGGCGAGAAATTCTTAAACCATCCGCGTGGAACAAACAGGTGAACTTCTGTAATTTGGCTTCGTTGGTTCTTTTCTTTTTTTTCATTTTATTTTCTCTCCTTTTGCTTCCTCATAGAGAATGCTTTTTTTTTCTTCTCCCGGCACAGTGCCACGTCGACGATCACGTACCACCCGCTTGCCCACGTACCTTCAACCTTCGCGAGTGTACGAGTCCTCGCCATTAGACCGATCTCGACCTTTGCGGAACGTGATACCGTCATTGAACAACGGGTCTTTCTCCGCTCCGTCGTTAAAACCGCTACTTTTTTACTCGTACGATTCTCTCTCACCTTACCCTCTTCCCGTCGTACACGCTTCACCCTACGCCTTTTTTTCTCGACACGTAAGTCCCGAACTTTTAGGCTTCCTTTATCGTTCCTCACGCGTACTTTCGTACCAACGTGTACGTAGAGATGGGCGCCGACTTTGACATCGGTGATTATTTTGTCAATTGACTGTTACGTGACCGTCAATTGACCGGAAATGACCTCACTGTGACAAGGGGGATAAAAATTCGTTTGAGATCAACGTAGGATCCTAAAAAGTTGACAAAATTTGTGACGAAAAAACATGACATTTAAATCCCAACTAGTTAGGTGTTTTTCGCTATGTTGACCATATTTGTTACGTGCGTTCACTGAGAGAAGGATCTAGTCAAAACTACCGATCATCTAAGAAAAATTACCATAGCACATAGTAGTAGAGCACGAGAGCGCCACCTATGGTGGAGTCTAGAGTTTTCCAAGAATTTTTGCCATAATATCTACGAAAGATTCTTATAAATACGGTACTTTTTTTTATAAATATGGTACTTTGTACCATACTGGAGCACCATAAGTGGCGCTCTAGTGCCCTACTACTAGGTGCTATGGTAATATCTCTCAAGTGATATAGTCATATTTACTGGATCCTTCGCACAGTGTACAGTTAGGCGCGGAACGATGCGCAGAGACCGAAACCGCATCGCACCACGCACCGCTGACCGGCTTCCGCCTTTCCCACATTATTTTCCCCGTGGGCGAATTTCGGAGTCATCCCTCTTCTCACATTATATATCACATATCGTATCGCCCGACTGAAATCGGAGGGACCCATTTTCCGACTACAACCTCAGCGAGATACGCCCTTACGATTTTCTTCGGGGCGCGATACGTGGCTCACCGTACCGCCGGCTGCCGGCATTGTTCTTGCGAAAAGATGGATGCATCCACGTCAAAACGGGCCGGGGGGATTTTCAACATTCGTATTCGCCGAGGCGAGAAGGAAGCGAGTGAGGGGGCCGAAAGGAGTGGGGGACGTCGGAAAATGAGGGTAAAGAACGTCGGAAAAATGCGGATAAAGAACGTCGGAAAATGTGGGTAAAGTCACCGAGGCATCGATCGGTCGGCTCTTTGCCGTACTTTCCGACTCGTACACGCAGCTGGAATTTCAATTGGAGAAATCACCCGAGTAGTACGAAAGCCCCACCATACTTCACTCACCGCTACCGCGACGGAGATAGCGGGGAGGGAGGGAGATAACGAGGTTCATGCATCCCTCGCAAGCATGAGAGTTAAATCGTCAGTCCCGGGGGGGATTATGGCTGGTGACATTCCACGATGAAAAAAACAAAAAAACAAGGAAAAACTTTCTTTTTTTTAAGCCGCGGACGAAGCACGCAGGACAGTAAAAAGCCGAGAGAAAACTCCAGTTGAGAATTCATCAGCATTCGAGGGCGGAGAATATAATAATTTCAGGGACAGGTCGTGAGGTTCCTCAGACTCAGGGCACGCTGCAGCGGACGTTTTACCTCGGATTCAACGGATTTCCACTTACACGGCTTCATTTTAACCACAATAGCAATGACTCCGTGGCGGAGGGGGGCGAGGTTTTATTTTTATTATTTCTTCTTTTTCCCTTTCTTCATTCCAAAGATTATATGTCTTAGCCGAGTTAACATACTGTCTTGGCAAACCGGTCCATTATGTGTTCCAACCGATTTTCTTCAGCGTTACACAAAACGTTTCTCTCCCCCCCCCCTCCCCCACCCCCCCCAAAGACCGGGCGCACTCCATTCACCGGTCGCGCACCGCCGTCACGCGCTCTCAGCGTTCCGAGATTATTTTTCCCTCGGTGCTTTAAATCTTTTCTTACAGTTGCCACCGGTAGGTAGGGTTTTGGTACTTTCAAATAAAGTTTACCGTAGCGACCGAGTTGATTTATATGAACAAAAAAGAACCGAAAAAAAGAGGAAGAAAAAAAGACGCAGAAGTAGAATTCGAGCACAATACAGGGGGCGGTGGACTGTACAGACGAAGAAGAAGAAGTAGAAGAAGGGTATACGAGTTGAATCCTCTCGTTTCGCTAGCCGTACTGTATACTGCACTTGCTCAACTTGTACGTATCACACAGCCTGCCGGGCGAAGGGGGAGGGGGGAGGGTCTGATGCTGCTACGTACAGAAATCCCGGAGATTCTGCCACGCGATATTAGCTACCGCTCTCACTCTCCCCTGCCTCTCTGCGCATGAAGTTTTCGACTCTTGTAAAAGTTTTCAACACCGCGAGCATCCGCAGATCGATCCTTTCCACTTGCGCCGGGGGGGGCCGAAAGGGGGCGCCTCCTCGAGTCGAATCTCAGCATCTCCTTACATCTCGCGGTACACGTATATCCACCGTAGTCGTCCTGTACCGGGTGCATACATCGAGGATGGTATAACATAGCCAATGTTATATGTATCGTGCACCGGCGCCCTGAAATCCGGAAGCGCGTCAGACCCGATAAATTTCTCGCAACTCGAATCTCGGCGTCGCGCTATGCCCGGAATTTTCTTTGAGGTCTTGTTATAGTCGGGCTTCGGGCAAAGTTTCCAACGGGTCTCGCGGAGAAGGCAAGAGCGACGACGATAGAGACGGATGGAGTCCCGCAAGTGAATTCGCCTCATCACTTTGTGGTACCGGCGGGGGGGGGGGGGGGAGGGGGGGAGGGTACCTTTTTACACTCTACCGCGACATGTTTCGGCGATGTGCAAGGCGGATAAGGTGTATATACGTGGGAGGCTGTTTTACAAAGATGCTTTAGAAATTCTTCGTATAAATTTCGTAGGTCGTTTCGACGTTTCTGAGAGAAGAGTCGCTTTTAGAGAGGAGGTCTATATTCGGTATAAACTCGAGGGGAATGGGGGGGGGGGGGCAGTCTGCTACGGCTTGCGACAAACCATGAATCTTAATTCGCACGCTCGGTAGCCCGAGCGGGAGAGCCTGTCGTAATGCAGGGGTGTATATCGTAAAACGTGTAGCATTGCCCCATGCAGTATGGAGGCGAAGGATCTGCGGGTTCGCGGGCTCTGTCGCGGTCGAAACGACACTGTGTGCGAGACGGAGTTGAATATATGTGTGGGGGAGAGAGGGGCGAAACGGAATCGCAGGGCAAAACGAGCCCTGCCTTATATGTCGAGCTGTTTTAGGGTTGGATTGTAAAACGTTAGTTTAAAGTTTGATCCGAACTTCATTGCCTGCTTAAGATCTATCTTAAGTTCGAACTCAAGTCTGAACTCAAGTTCAGACTTCAAAGTTGGTTCTTGAGTTCGAACTCAAGTTGGTTTTTAAGTTCGAAGTCGAGTTCGTACTTAAGATCGTACATTAGCCCTTTTTCGGAATAGAATCTAAGTATCTGGATCACGAATACGGTTAACTTTGATGATGCTATACTCTCATGAGTAATTGATCTTGCCAAAGAATTTCTTGAATCCGTTTTCATAGAATGATTACCTGAAGAAGAATTGTTCTTCTCAATGACATAATCTGTGATTTTGATGGGTGGAAAACGATATGTGGAGGGCGATAGGAAGGTTTTTTGGACACCTCTTTATTGCTTCTTATTAGTTCGAACTTACGACCGAATTTGCGTTCAGACTTAAGTTCGAACTTAAGATCAGACTTGAGCGCGAAATCAAGTTCAAAGTTACGTTCGATCTTCAGTTCCAACTTAAGATAGATCTTAAGCACGCAATGAAGTTCGGGCCAAGCTTCGATCTTAAGTTCCAACTAACCCTTTAAAATTCGACCCCTACATCCGAAAGCTAGGAAGGTCGACCCTTACGACTGACCTTATAACGTTCGAGCTGACAACAGCCTCCACTTCATTTCGGACGACACTTTTATTGACGTCTCAGAAAAAATTATTTAAAATAGTCCGTTTTGCCCCATTATCCCCATAAATATATAAATATGTACGCATGCGTACATACAGTCGGAGCACAGTACTGTACTTAGGTGAGCAAACCGTATACTCGTAAACTATCGCGGAAACGACTCTATTTTCGTCTATCTCACCTTTATCTCCGTCTGTAATGGGCGTGCAGCCGGAGAGAGGCACGTATGCCGCCGCGAGCATGAGCCCTCAAGCTCGAATGCACTTCTGCGACTGGGGGGGGGGGGGGGGGACCGCGGGCTGGAAGCACCACCGGAGTGACCAGCCGCACCGAACAGTATACCCTGCCGGACGTGGAATCTCTGAGCTCTCTCCTCGCTCGTTCTCTAATCCTCGAATGCCGTGTGCTGGCTCACCTACCCCTCGTGATCGTACGAAGCGATTCCGTGTGCATCGTGCGACTCCCCCCACCCCCCTCCTGCGCACACCGATTCCACGGTGCAGGGTGTTCATTTTGCCGGAGATCGCTGCGTGTGCGAGTTATCAAGCGGCTGGCGCGAGGACACATTGCAAAACCGCCCAAAGTACTGCCGAAACGTTCGCGAGACCCAACGGGAAGGGATTTATATATATATATATATATATATATATGTGGTAGAGCGGGGCAAAACGGGGCATGGGGCAAAACGTCATTTTCCAATAATTTTTGGATACCCGAATTCGCTCCATCGATACATCGGGCTTTTCTGCCCCGTTTTGCCACCTTGTCCGATCCAAAAATGATTAGAAAAATTAGCTTTGCCCAACAGCCCCGTCTTGCCCCGTTACCCCATTTTGCCCCGCTCTTCCCTATATACCTATGCGCATCGGAGAAACTGATTCATTCGTTACACGGGAAAATTTTAATAGATTCCAGATACGAGTCACGTCTCCGCGGTGAAATCTTGGTCGGAGTATATAACACGCCGCCGGTGAACTCCCTCACCCGCTCGCCCTCTTCACGTTCGACGGAATATTCACCCGGCGTTCTGCGACTCACCCCTGTTTCGTAAGAGGCGAATGTAGTACAAGAGCGGCGGGCGGGGAGGGGGGGGGGGGGCGGAGAGCGGTCGGGGCCAGAGTCACAAGGGGAAGAGCGCAGTTTATTTACGATTCCAGCTAGACTGCGAAAATGCAAATTCCATCGGTCCCGATGCCCTCCCCCCCCCCCCGCCCCCCTCATGGAGAAACGCGAAAGAAGAGAGCCGAGGGTGAGCCCGGTAGCCGAAGACCCGGAGGCTGACTCGGCGGGCTCCTGTACAAGCCCGCGGGGGCGGCGCTGCGTTACCGCGGGAAGAGACTTTCCCTCATCCTCGTCCCTTTTCCCACCTTAGCGGGAGGGGGCACGCGCTTTCGTCGACCTGGCTTTTCAATTTGTGCCGTACCTTCTCGCGGTATTTTCGTAGGTTAGAAACAAACTTTCCACTTAAGTTGCTTCATTTAGTCGGCCAGCCCTCGACCCTCCTCGCTACCTATCCGGCGTAGGTATATTGGTTCCCCAAGTTATTTCACCAAGTTCCTCCGACCCGAGGGGGAGGAGGGGGGAGGAGGGGGGGGGGGTAACTACGGACATTTTACTGTGGGACTCCGGGCGGCGTCTGGAGGCGGACTATGCAGCGCTCCTTCCCCGCGCCGCCCGAACACCGCCAGTGTACCAAGGCCCTCTCAGTGTTTACTCACAACCGGAGTCGATATTTCAGTCCGTGTCTCGGCGTGCCCTCTCCAACCAGCTTCGTTACCTACATACAAAATTCGCGAGAAACCTCCCCTGTAATAGTCCGCCTACGCTTCGCCCGACTCTCGCTCGCCACCGGAGGACGACGACGACGTCGACCGGGGATCCTAGTTGAATATGTATTTCACCAGGAGTCGGGCCGTACTCGAACGAACTGTGTCCGACCAAACGGCGCTCTTACTACTGTAGCGCTGACTACTTGAGCGAATGCGGCATACACATCAGCGAGGGATAGCGTGCCGTATTCGCTCCCCCCCCCCCCCCCCTATCACCCCGATGCAAGCATAGCTATTAATAATAATTAGCCCTCTGGCGAGACCTCACTCGAGTAGACACATTATCGCCAGTCACGAGATCCTCGCCGTTGAAATTATAATGAATAAAAATTACAGAAATGATTTTCAAAAAAGAATAAGGAATAATAGTGACAATGGACCGTTGACCCCGTGTCCCGGAGCCGAGAAATACGGAATTGGGAGTGGAAGAAACAGACGGTGAAAATTCATTGGCGTGCGGAGATTCGTGAGAGGATGCAACGTTTCGGACCGCGAAACGAGCTGCAGAAGCCGTAAAGGGGGCTGGAACAGGGGGATGGGGGCGGTTTGCAGTTGCACCGAGGCATAGGCCGGTCCTTATACTTTCTCGTTCATATAATACGTGTATACGCGTGCATGCAACCATAAATGCCACAACTTTAGTTATTTATGTGAACCGCCATAAGTTTTCTCAAACTACTTTTCGCGGATGTATTTATTTGTTAGTCTACGTGCCGGTGGTATAACTGGGGCGAATGAGGGTGGATGCGAAGAGAAGACGAGGAGGGTGGGTGGGGGGTTGAAACTGGCGCACCGTCGGAAGCGTTATTTACCGCGAGTATCCAGCCCCCGGTTCCGTCCGTGACGTGGCTGTTTCGTTTCTTGGCGATAAATATGCGTAATTACCTATATGTAGGCGGCACGGAGCTGGAGCAAAATCTTCCTTCGCCAGCGGCATACCTTCCGCCGTCATGTATGCCGCCCGTCGGAGCCCCCCTTCGCCGCCCCCCCCCTTCACCGCCCACCCTGATCATGTTTCATTGCGAACGTTAATAAATTTTTACTACCAACATCCAGACTACTCGTGCATGTCCTATTCAACTTTTGACCCAGATATCTCAGACTTACTCACCCGTGCGCGAGGCCGAAGAGCAAGGACAAGATAAAAGTATGATCAATGCTCGGTCAGGTATCGATTTTTCCTCTGACAATCGCTAGTCTCGCCTTGCCTGAATATGCGCAATTTTTATAGGCGAAAAAATTACTCGCTTTTTTTATTTTTCTTGATAACAAGAAATTGGATAAAAAATCGTCCATCATAGAAAGGGAGTTCTTGACGACTGTGAAAATGCCGCACGAGCCGATAGCGAGTGCGATATTAACTCGAGTCAGAACTCCCCGGAGTACACCCATGCCATTCACATAATTTTTCCCAATAAATTCGCGACGTCACGCCTTTCGTTTTTGGCAGAAATGCCCTTTCTCGTGCACTTGTGAGAGAAAAAATACCATATTGCGTTTGCACCCATGCGCAGTATTTTTCTCGCACTCGATGCGAAAAGGTGCATTTTTGCGCTCACTTCAAAGGAGCGAAAAATCGGGATGTTATGTGCATGCGATTGGAAAAAATATATCCGGATATAAAAATTTGTAGCAATAGTTTCATGTTATCTTTGAGTATAAAATATTCTTTAAAAAATTAATCTTCCCGAACAATTTTATTACACACTACGATTACACTGCGATTATTTTATTACCGTGGAGAAAAAGAAGTGTTTATTTATTTTTTACCTGGAAATCGATGGAGCCCCTGTTCAGCCCGACGATCCGTCGAGGACGCAACTACCTAGCCGGAGACAATGACATCAGTCTCGGAGCCAGTGATTTCGGAACTGCGAGCGCCAATTAGCACGCTGGGAATAGTGAGGCCGATAGAGATTTGCGAGCTTATGCGGGAAGGATTGTTCGGATGCGACAGTCGTCCGAACGGTCGGACAATAATAATATGGTTGCAGGCGGGCAACGATGTCAGGTGGAAGATCCAGAGGGGGGTGAAGAGAGTTGCGGGCGATCGCGAGAGGAGCTTCGGGTGATTATACAGCGTTAGCCTATCACGAGGGAAACACGGCTCGGTTAACATCATAGATATCGATGAGCCGTGGCCCCCGAAGCCTGCGCTGCGGCTCTCGCTATTGGGATGCTGTGGGCTGTGCAGCCGCTGGGGCTCTTCATTGCGGATCTGGACCACCCAATTATACGCTCATCTACGATCAGCGATCTGGGAGACGTACAAATTGATCTGCCTAGGAAGCAACTCCGTTCACGGGCGCCCTACGTTGGGCGGGAGGGACTCTCTCGCGTCACCTCACTCTGGCTGACTTGTATCAATTCGCTATGACGACACGTCATGAGGTAATAGGCAGGGAGCATATATGCGATGCTCGTTAATGTGAACCGCTTCGTGGGCAAGATTATCTACCAACCGAGGGATCTAACCGAGATCCATGTATGGCGATGCGGAGAATCCCATTGAGAACGAGTTGAGAATACAAATGCCACTTGTTAATATAGTGTGGGCGAACGGGGAAAACGAAACACCAATGCAAATCGGACAATTTTTACCACTTTTTCGCAGAAAATTGGGATATCCATGTTACATAGAGGATACGGGTTCATTTTTGCCCCGTTGTCCCTTAGGACAGTAGAGGGCCTTCGTTGCGGTAATTACATTTTCCATCCCGGCATACATCCCCAACACGTTTGCATACTCTTCCTGTATAATGTCGGTCCAGGTGGACCAGGAAGGGTCCGACGAGTTTGTGTTATTCGGACGAGTGCGCCTAATGAATAATATCCATTGACGAATTTTCTCGGTCCCTGCTTGATGAAAATTGAGGGAAGCCGGTTGGGGTAGTTACTTTCTCATGTGGGACCGAGGATATCGAAGCGCGGTGGGAACGAGCTCCCGAGGCGACTTGCGATACGGTTATTTATGCCGTCGGACCGGAGATAGTTCAAAGCCCCACCTTGGCAATGCAAATTAGTGTTTATCAGAGGAGAGCCATAGAAGCCCGAGCAAATTGTAGGGCCTACGACGGAATGGCTAGTGGTGGTTCGGTACGAGAGAGCTCTCTGTGCCGCTGGAGATTCGCGGGTTGGGTAGGTGGGGATGTAGGTGAACTTGCTCTAGGTGATACCGAGCGGGTGTGTATAGATCGTATGTAGGTGAGTCGAGAGCGAGATTCTAGTCGAGCTGACAAGCCGACGGTGCTTCGGAGAATGGCCAGTGGGAAGCGATGCTGCTTAATTTATATCGTCTGATGCTCCGTTTGTAATCCTACGGACCCTCGTCAGCGAGTCTCGTGGACTGGTCCGAAATGCCTCGAGTCTTTGCTCGCTGTCCCTATGTCCGTGTATCCCTGCCACGGCACGCTCGTGATTCAGAAACAGTTTATTTGCCGACCATCCACTCTCGCCAACCGGTGCCAGGGATTAATTCAGGCTACTTACCATAAATAATTGCTCAAAGAGCCACGGAGTTTGAGACAACGGGTACGTGTGTCCGGTGCCACTGTCGAGCGAGGACCAAGCTGAGTTGCACTCCGGAAGTTACTCGGATGGTTAGAAGAGGAATGAAAATTTATAGAGGGTCCAACGAGAAGACGTTTAAGTGGAGTGAATCTGGTGAATTTGGACCGGTCAATGTATCGTCCATTCACGAGCTCATCGGGACGGACCGTATTGACTACTTCTACTCTATGTGGCAGATCGAAATTGCAAGAACAGCCAACTTTACGGATGACGAGGAAAAGAAAACAATTTTGAATTCCGTTGATGCTCGCGGGCTGATTGGGCGAAAAAGCTTTCGATGCCGACAGAGTGCCCCGACCAAGGGGCACATACACTTTAGCCACACCCAACACCCCTCCCCCCGCCGCAATGTTCCTCACACCCGAGGACGCGCCCTCGCAAATGCAGATAATTTGCATAACAGACGAGTCGATAACGAGATTATTTTTAAGTGCTTAATGGAAGTTTGAAATGCAACATTATCGACACGAGGGGGACCGTGAGCTGTCCTCCCCGCAACGATGTTTTGCATATCAAAGGGATCGAGGACTCCTCTTGTCGCCTGTGTGACGGCGAAAGGGAGAGCATCGAACCCGGAATCCTATCAATTCGGCACTACATTTTATAAATTTTACAAATTGCAATGAAACTGTAAAATACACGCGGTACCTCTAGGAGAGGAATTTCCAGAATTTTTTATCAGGGTCTTGTACAGCGTAGCGCAATGCGGGACAATGTTCGCGGTTAAAAAGGGGATTCCGGGCCATTGGACCTTCGCGGGGGGTGGCTCGGGCTACAGCTTGGAAATTCGACTCCGGGAAGCGACGAGCGAGACCTTACCTGCTGGGGTTGCAGGGAGGGCGGCAGACCGAAAGGTCCCGGGGAAGTTTCCTATTATATTCCGCCAGCCAGTTAACTAGTCTCTGGCGTTGCACGAGTCGCGAAACACCTTCCGCGAGTGGCATACACGGTAAACTATGAGCCCGAACTATTCCATCGTTAAGGGTATACACACACACCCCACCTCTATATATAGTTTCGGTTTAATTCAGCCCGACCGTTCCTCCCTTGCTGCATCGGACGCGCGGCGCTGGAAGGCGAGTCTAAACAACGTTTCGCCAGCTTCCGGCGAGCCATGAACCAGGCCAGTCTCCGCCGAGCAGAGCATCCTCGAAGCCATCGCGGCTCTGTATACACGTACGTACACTGTATATGGAACGTTCTCTTAACCGTTCGTCCGCCTTGCCTCTTTGGACCTAAGTCCACAACATGCAAATTCGTTGACTGCCATCAACGAATTCTCTCGAACCTGGGCCAATCTTGCCGAGCGTCGGTAGCGCGTACGTATGCTTCCCGGGCGATGCAGGGACCCGCAAATTGCCGGGATGGTTACTGGCCTCGCCACGAGCGAAGAGCTTTAACGTACAATCCTCGTCGCACCCGGCTGCGACTTACTCGGAGCGCCGGGTTTAACGTCCAGGTGGAATCAGACCTATCCGCAGTTGTTCCTCGCTCCCGTGTTCGTCCAAACGTCTGCCGGCTCAAGCCATCCGGCCAAGTTTCCACGCTCTGTCTCCTCAGGTTGCACACTGAAATAACTTGGCTCTTTGCTCTTACGTGACAATCGAGGGGATGAGACTTTCCGACATTCGACTCATGCGTTACGCTCGTCGTTTCTCTGCGGCAGGATAATTCCATCGGCGGAGATACACTCCTTTCGGTAATTTACGGACAAATTTGTACACGCTAATTAGTCCGAGCGTGGGCATAATATTGCACAATATTTCGTTGTTATTGGTTCGGAGTTTCCCGGCGTCAGCAGCCACAAGAGCGTTCGAGCGGTAAATTACTTCGCCCAGGAGAGATCAGCGAGTTGTCCGAATTTAACGAATTTTGGTTTTAGAGCTATTCGTCAAGAGCTCCGAGAGTCATCGCCGGATAAGCCTCTGTTCTCCGGCGATGGTGAAAAAATACGCACGTGCCGCGCTTATCCGTGCCATCGTTTCCTGCCAACCGGGCCGTGAAAGTTTCGTCGGAGAGCGGCTATTAATATCAGCAATCAGCTTCGCTCGGCGCTCATTCATCCGCCCGAGGAACGGACGGACGGGCGGTTGGGTTGCTTAATTAAAACTGTTATCCTACGTGATCGCGACAGCCAGCGAGTGAGATTCGCGCGACAGGAGCTCGCCTCGGGGAAGAGGGGGCGAAGGCTCGCTCGGTCTCTCGCACCCCCGGCTACTACTCATTTGTCAAAACCTTAATGCACTACCTCCACCGGAGGGAAGGGAGAATTGCCAAATGAATCTAATTAAGTTTATGTTGCCTGGAGTCGGAGGTATACGTTTCTATCTGGCCGGCAGTACCGAGGTACGCCTTCGTTATGCTCCCAGTTCGCATACACAAGTCGGCCAGAATTTATTTAACGCACGGGGAGTCGCCTCCGCGCTTTTTCCTTAGGTTTTTTTTGTTTTTTTCTTCGAGGAGACATTCCGCGTGACGTTGGACTACAATAGCAGAATACGAGCAGCGAATAGGACGGAGGAAAGACGCCGGCAACTGAGTTGTTTACCAGTCGCTGGCTCAAGCCCGGAGCACTGTGGAGTCGTAGCTGTTGATGTCTCCGTGGCCTCCTCGTTGACTGCCTCTCGGCGCTCACCGCGCGTATCCTTCGACCCTGAAGATCTGAGGAAAGGAAGCCACCTCCCGCTCGTCCGGGCATCTCGCACAACCCTCAAATATACATGGGCAACCTTCGTGTCGAATTTCCCAAGTGAGCTTCCTCTCTCTCGTCAACGACGCCGTTTCCTTTCCCGTCCACGAGCGCACAAGCCAGCTCGACGTGGCCTCCTGAGCGTGCGAGACTCACGGAGTGTTGCGTGCTTTTGAACGTCCTCGGTAAATCCAACCGGGCTGGGTACACTTCCGCTACGTGATCCCTACAACCCCTCGACGATGTTCGTCGCGTCAACGTCGACCCCGCTGACGATTCGACCAGATATCTTGGGTACACGTTTGCGGGAGCGAAAGAGGATGTTAGTCCAACATCGAGCATTGAGGAAGATGGAAAAAAAAACAGAAAAGAATTCTCACGGCTGAGAAGTTCGGTTTTGGGTCTCTTGGAGGAGATCGGGGCAAAACGAACCGGCGATGTAACGTCGATGGACCCGAAAATCTCGAGGGTCTTCGTCCAAGAGTGCATCCAGTGGTTGTTGTCGGATCAACGATCGGGGCAAGGTAGGACCTGACTACGGAGAGTCGGACATCCCCCTAGTGTAAAACGGTTACACGGGATGTGCAGGTAGGTTGAGCGTTTCCCCGCAAGGGAGCGAGGTCTTTTCCGGTGATGCAATCTTGGAGGTTGACCTCGGAGGTAGCCGAGCAGTCCGAGGATAGAGGGGAGGGAGTTTCAGCAGCCGCAGCGGAGGGTGGCCCACGTCTGCGAGGTGGTTCCAGGATAGCTGCGTAGCAGTTGCGAGGACGGAGCCCAGGGCAAACTTCCACGGGTATAAGATAATGGTCGTGGGGCCCCGGTCCTCCGAGGGCAAGCCCGAGTCTTTAGCGACACCCGTGGGACAAATATATTATTACTAAAGGGTAGAGAAGCTGGTAGTATCCTCCCTCAAGGTTGGCAGGGTTTTCGAGGTGGAAGCGGCTGAAGGAAAAGCCCCCGCTACGAATGAGCTCAGCCCGATTCTCACAGACGAGAGAGTGGATCGAGCTGGGGAAGGGCGACCGTGGGGAAAATGGCTCGGATGCACACCGCCTAGAATGCGTGAATTTTCTCTCCTGAGGGCGGGAGGGCGAGATGGTGAGTGTGCGGCTGAGGCAGTTCCGGCGAGGTGTTTCCCCATTAAGCAAGTCCCGTATCCACATCACCCCGGGGAGTGCATCCGAGAACAACCGCGTTAATGCTCCGACTCGATTAATCGATAATATTTGCCGGAGAGCGAAAGCCGCCTTATCTCCGATAAATATATTTCGATGTTCGTCGATTACTACAGTACGAATAACTGTGAGCATCCTCCCCGGCTCTTCCAAGCAGCTTCAGGATAAATCGATTCTGTAAAATCGTTTAAGAAAAAAGAACGAAGGGCGTATCCCACATCGTTCCCCACGTCAATGGCTGCTCACCTATAGTTAGGGACACCTTTCGCTGCGAATACGATAACTTCTGATATTCTTGCCGCCCAGAGTCTCGCTTTTCGATTTCGCTACAATCGAAAAAAAATCACCGAATTCGGACGAAGTCCCCCCCCCCACCCCTTTCATCCCCCTTTTATCAACAGTCGATATGACAATTCCCGTCGAATCTAGACGATCCAACTAATAGATCCAATCGTCCCAAAACATCCGTGTCAATCACGCGTATCGACCCGTTCGATGCCGTGCTGCATCCGTCCGTCATGCAGGATATCAGAGTCCTAAGATTGACCAGTCCCATGTATACGAGCCTCACGAAAGTGTGTATCAAGAATCCTCCGTAGGTGAAGGCCGATCGATGCTCAAGACCGGCCAGAGATGAAAGGAGGCATATCTGCACACCGCGATACACGCATGTGCACACATGCACGTCGGAAAACGGTAATGGTCGTGGCAGGAACAGGATGGAAGAGAAGGGGGTTACGAGGGTCGTCGTTGCTGGAGGTAGTTGGGCGTGTGGGCCTAGCAGTGTGGTACAAGCGGCGAGTCGTCGCCGCCTCGGCCATCGCCTCGGGCTCGCCTTCGTGTCCACTTTCGGGGGTGGGACGGGGGTTGTTGCTGTTACCACTGCGGCTCCGTCCGGCTACACACAGTGTACTCGGACGGCGCGCGCGCGGGTATGAGGCAAACCGTCCGCCGTAACTCGGTCTACAGGACGACCGGCCACCGGGCGCACTGTATTCATCGCTGTAGATACACACCCGACCTAACGACTGTTTAGTTATCTCGCTGGCGAACCTACACAACCCCCTCGTGCACACACACGGACAGACCTGGAGGAAGCCAAGTGACGGCGAGCTCCTTCCGATGGCCCGCTTCCATCTTCCGCTTCTGCCTCTCGTCCCCTCTCCGAGCCCCCTTGCCACACATCCGAATATGTAGGTCCTTGAGATATTCGAGTGTTCGCTGGTCCGATAACCGGTACCTAGCTCGTACGCTCCTCACTGCCCCACCTACGCGACTCCGAGCTATCCTACTGGCGAAACCGTTCCTGGCCTAAAGTCGATAGCGCTGACGTTGCGCTTTCGCAGTGAACTTTGTGGAGGCAAAAAAATTATTATTATAATCTGAGATATGTATGTATGGATGCTAATTGTGTTTTCTGAGGATAACGCGGGAGGAAATGAGATGCTTAGGTGTACAGGTGTTTTTTGTTCCGCCTCCGAGTGAATGGGTTCACTGACCGAATTTAATTGTTGACCCACTTGCCTCCCGCTGCCGCCGGAGAGGGTTCCCACGAAATTTTCTAATTATCGCGGGTCAAGTGTCCGACGGTGAATTTTTTAACAAAAGATTCCGGCGAAGGCCCCGGAAGGCTCGAGCGTATTGTCCGACCACGAATTCATTTGTTAATCCACCGACCTCGGGCTCTGTGTGCTCTCGCTGACAAAGTGAAAGAATAACCGAGTGTCTGAATATTAAAGCGTATTAATCGCGCGGTATGAATTATTTATGTCAGGAGAAAAAAAATTGAAAAATAAGGAAATACGAGGTTGGAAGAAAAAAATCACTGAGAGAAGCGCGGCGAGCTCGAGTGCGCGAAAGGTTCGCTGAACCTCGAAGGAATCGTCGTGAGAAATTCAAGAAAAAATGATAGGAGTAAACAAAATTTGTTTGATCACAAAGCTCGATTAATTAGCGATGGCGTGCCGTCCGGTATTTCAGTGTTGCCCGAGTGGCCCGAGTTGTATCTCGCGGCTCCTCCAACCGTGTGCCTCCGCTCCTAGATAAAACCCAAGGAACACTTACCGCTGCATCGCAGATCGCTCGACAACTTTTCACGAGGTAATAACGATTGAATAATTATGCGCCATCGAAATCTCGCTCGTTGGCCTGGCTTGATCAGCGATAGACACGCAATTCAACGCGCTCCCGAGTGCTCCTCGCCCTTTCGCCCTCACCCACCGACTGCGAACGACTTTATCGACACGCTTTGGGCGCTGACTCTCCAATCTTTTAATCCTTCAATGTAGAATTGTACACCAATGTCTGTCGAGTCGGTGAAACAGAAATAAAAACAATATTTTAAGGAATATAGGGTAGGATGAGGCTTGACTGAGAAACGCGATGAGGGAGAACGCGGCAAAATGGGACAGTGGGGCAAAACGGGATAACGGGACAAAACGCAATTTTCTAATAACTTGTGGATGGTGGCGATGATGGGGCAAAACGGGCTTGAAAATCTGGATGTATCGGGACAAAATGGGGCATCCAAAAATTATTGAAAAATTGAGTTTCGCCCACGCTGTTGCGTTTTGCCCCACTGCCCCATTTTTGCCCCGCTCTCCCCTATTACATAGATGACTGGAATGGCTCGGTATGACAAATGAGAAACGGACAGATTATCGATTGACGAGATGAGGAGAGTCTCGATCGGAAGTTGAAAGAGAGCAGACGTTTCACAGTTCGTACCGGGATAAATAGTCGTGATGGTAATTAATAATATCCGCGCCAAAACCAAATACACGCGTTGTTTATTCGCTCGATCGCAACAATATATTTAATTTTTTTAATAATAAAAAAAATCCTCTGACATTTTTTAGGTCCAGTAAATTTATGTTCTCGGGAGACTCGTCAATGATATTTTTATTCCAGTCTGGATAATACCGAACCTCCGACGCCGGAGTTGTTTTTCAAACGGGAAACGCCCGACCGACTTTGTCGACACGCTTTAGGCGCTGACTCTCCAATATTTTAACCCTTCAACGTAGAATGTGTATCGTATCTGCCGAGTCGGTGAAACAGGAATTCGAAAATGTTAATAACTTTTTTAAAATCCCTGACATTTTTTACCTCCAGTAAATTTATGTTCTCGGGAGACTCGTCAATGATATTTTTATTCCAGTCTGGATAATACCGAACCTCCGACGCCGGAGTTGTTTTTCAAACGGGACGTGCCCGCTGATTCCCGTCGCTCGACTCCGACGCCCGAGAGATCCAATTTATTTTACAGAATACGAGCCTGACTAGGTATTAAGCTTCACAGAGGTATTATCCAACAGGCGGATTAGATAAACGACACGGCCACGAGCAAGAGGAGGTTCGCTTTTATTCCACGAACTCCGATACGACAGTGATCCGCTCCCGAGTATCCCGAGAAGCGATAACAACAACACGTATAAACATACACATCAGAAGCTAACAATCAGAAGGGCGTAACCTCCACTTCAGAGTGTACAGTTCACGCCCTTTTGATTCTCAGCCCTCGATGTATAGCACATTACCAACCCATTATTGCAGAAACTGGCAAAGGTAACGATCCTCGTGTGCAACACGAACTTCCACGTATTACCGACTTTGCAGTAAACACACCCCCCCCCCCCCCCCCCCCAAGCTGGTGCAGTCGAATCAGCTGGAAGCGACGTGCGTGAGCGGCTCTGGAAGATGATAATAAAAAATAAAATAATAAAAAAAACATATCCGACAAAAGCCATAGCGAACGGTTTATGTATAGCTCGTAACACTCTAACAGCAGAAAGTGGCTTGGCAATATAACTGCAAGATCGATCTTTATTCGCTCCTAGCTTACACACGCACAGTCGTCGTCGTCATGCACGCCAACTCTATACAAGCTACCAATCTATTTTATTGCTATCGCCGCTGCGACCCGGCAATCGAAAAAAATAGTCCGGAATAACGTTTCTTGTTTGCCTTTTTTTTTTTTTAAGGATAAAAAGAACGAGGGAGTAATCCTCGCCGAGGATTGTACTCCCAGGCTGAACCGTCCGAGCGAAGGTGAAAATTTACTAAGGTCGTTAGAGCGTCACTTCGCAGTAAGGTGCCGAGGGTGAAGCGGAGCACGGAGTTATTTAGCGTGCGCAAGGGTAGTCTCTCGCCGGGAACTGCCTCGCCGGGCAGCCAGCCACCGAGGTGGAAGCTGCAGTCGTGACTCTCGGTGCAGAGGGGTCGTGAGAAAGGGTCGAGAGAGCGTTCGTGCGCCACTTCAACCCCCGAAACTTTATAAGTTTATCACAGATATTCTTCGCGAGTCGTCAGAAAGAATTTTCTGATGCAAAAGTTTTGAACGCGTTTCTCCGTCTCCCTCTCATGCTCTCCGTTACTTCGCGGCACTCGTGAGTGCCAAGCCAACGCCACTTTTCACCTTTTCCGCACTGCCACGAAGAAGTCCTCCCCGCTTTATCTACGGGGGAAGACCCGATGCCGCTCCCCCTCGTCGGCTACCACCTTCGCATATTCGAGTTTACTGCGCGCCTCAATCCTCGGCTCGCGCTCCCTGTACGAAAAATATAAAAGTCAAAATTCCTACGGCATTCCTCGGTCCGTCGTTCCGTCCTCGGGGCGGGATCTTTTTCCTCAGACATCAGACGGCCCGCTATAGGGTATCACGTTCAATAAACGCGTCTGGTGAACGCGAACTGAATTTTTACTTTTTTTTTCTCCACCGCCAGGGAACAATTTATTATTTCGATGTACCAGAAATTTTCTCCGATCGTGGATTTTCATTCCGGAGTTCGTACGATGCATATAGCAGGCAAATATCGTAATGACAAGATTTGTCTGGAGTTCGGAGATGGGTGGGGGAGGGGAGATGGGGTAAAACGGACCATTCTTACATCCCAGATGAATCTATTTTCTTGCGCATCCCGGAAAAGTATACCAACGGTCCATTTTGCCCCGCTCTCGCCTATATCCGGGAGCAATGAAACGAGTATAAGAAAACGATGGTCCGACCTCCTCCTGATAGATGAGAGACGTCGCCGCTCTTGGGGTTCACCGAAACGATTCCGAATATCGTCCAAGTATTATTGAGAATAATAAATCCTCCGTTCCCGCCCTGGGGGATGGAGGGGGGTTGGATAGGATGAGCCGGAATTAATTGCGAAAGGCGATTGCGAGCAATTTGCGATACTGATTGCAGCGGCGTCTCGTCGAGGAAGGAACGAGAAGCGTCTTGGCGGGGGCGGCTAAGAGCTGTGGTCGTCGTCGCCGTCGCATCTCGTCATTCTCAGTTGAGAACGAAGAAAAGAGAACAGTTCGCCTCTCTTTGAGGCTCTTAAGAATTCGGATTCGCGTTTTACGGGCCGCAATTAATCCCCCAAGGAGACTCGGAGGGGAGGGAGAGCGAGCAGGTTGCATTTCTTACGTCTCGGCGCAGCGAGAAGGAAAGGAGGATCATCTTGCTTTGGCTGATGGTGGCCGAGAAGAAGCTTGCCGACGACTAACCACAGGGGAGGCTTTAGACGACGTTCGACCAAACCATTCATCCAACCCCTTGGCAACACAGCCGCCCCCTCCCACCCGTTCTCCGCGAATATGGCGTGTTCGCGGTGTGAGAGTGACTTTGCGAAAAGACGAGAAATTGAAGGAAGAAACTACCAAAGCGTTTTCACAAGCCAAGGGATTTCTTCTTCTTCGAGAAACCCTCGCTCCTACTTCGCCGGGCTGCCGTATTATCGACTATCGGGCTGAGAAGCCGCTAAATTCCGATACTACTCGAGCGCTCTGCTCTCACTTGTTAAGTAAATCATTCCGAATAGACCGTTTTACCTACTCTGGGAGTCGAGGCACTCAGCGCACTCTCCGAGGGCGTTAAACCTATGGATATCAAAGCGAGTGACGATGCGGGTTAAAATGGTCCAAGGATCATTGACTCTACCCGCGGATCGGATTCGATCGAGATAGACCAATTTTTGTGAAAATATATTTCATCCGTCATGGATGTATTCTCCGATACATGCCTCATATATATTGTAACGAATATGTAGCTAACTATTCGTTAAGGCGCACGATATTACTTAGGTTTTGGAATAGACGAACGAACGGACGATCAATACAAGGTCGATCGTCATATAAAACAGTCCGGACAGAGACGTCTGCACGAACAGACGTGGGACAATTCGTGCTCGAGATATTCAGCCGTGATTGTAATTAATAATAACCGCCCCAAACTGAATACGCGCGTTATTCATTCGCTCGGTTGTTACAATATATTTCGCTTTATGATCCGAGAAAGAAAAACGTAAGAATAGTCCATTTTGCCCCGCTCTCTTCTATATCTAGATAGCATGTAGAAACAGCTGGAGCAGAAATAATTTCGGAAGCTTCGAACGAGAAACTGATGAAACTATCGGGAACAACTATCTACAGGATCGCTGAGAGATTGTGCACTTGCAAGTTAACGAGGGGGAAGGCGGGGGTGGTTCGAGGGGGAGGATGGAGGGAGCTTTCATGAACCGTGACGCGGCTAGGAGTGATGGTACTCTAGTTAGCCAGGGCTAATACACGTCACGACGTATTGTTCGATGCTCTTCCCGTAATTGAAGCCAACTTCCACCGGCGCACCGGAGTAGTGCCGCCTTTCAAAGCTCGGAGCAAAGTCCTCGCCCCGATGCGGTGAGCCGAACAACAGCCCGAGGATCCTGCCGAGGAGAAAGGCTCGCAAAACCGGGGCATGTACCGGGCGGGAATTCTGTGATGAATCCAGGAACGAAAACACAATCGAGGGCAATTCGAACGCATCCGGGTGGGTATTGAACGCGCACGTACCGTTGCTTCCGAACAGAACCGACCTAATCCCATTAGAGGCTGCGAGATAGATTTGAAATGCGACATGAAACATTATCACTTCAGTTATCTTCAGTTTATCTTAAAAAGCGAAACAAAAAATCTCGGAGTAAAAAAAGTTCAATCTCTCGATTGAATCGTCGGAATGGACGGCTCCGAATTTGGAAGGGGGGTAAATATGGTCCACTGTTTTTCCACTACAATAAACGTAATGGTAGACGGTGCATTGATAGCAGGTGCCGCGTGCGCGTTATGCTAATCTTCGAATCGATAGTCCATATAGTTGGCTCTGATGGTCTGGCGAGGGATGCGGGAGGGGAGGGGGGCTCTTGACAGAAAGGAGAGAGAGCCCGGAAATGATCGATGGCTTTAATTTTTCACGGTAAGCGGAGAAGCGAAGTGAGGCGTGTGCGTTTCGTGACTCTTTCTGTCGTTCGGTATACGACGTCTAATTCGTCCCCAGAATAAATAGCCTCTCCAGTCGTCTCCCGGATAAACCCCGAAAATTGGACACTCCCGGAGGGAGAAGAGCCGTCTTGATCGAGGTAGGCGACGGGTCATTTTTCACATCTGCGGAACAGCTACCGGATAGGAAAACATTGCAAAATTTGACTTACAGAAAATAAATAAAACTCAAACCCGAAACGGTTCTTTTATATCTCGCGAATGATTAATCAAAACGGTCCGTTTTGCCCCCTGTCGCCGGGCACTTCTCCTTTTAAATCCGCTCCTAAAAATTACATCCCATTTTCCAACGGCTTTGTAATCAGGTTCATTTTAGAACCCCGAAATCACCGAAGGTAGAAGAGCCATTTTTATCGAGGTAGACGACAGGTCATTTCTCACATCTAAGGAGTAGCTAGCGGATAGGAAAACAGTACAAAATTTACTTTACAAAAAATAAATCAAACAAGAACCTAAAAATGTTTTTTTTTTCGTATTTCGCGAATGATTCATCTAAACGATCCGTTTTGCCCCGCTTTTGCCTGACACTCCACCATGTCAATCCTTGCCCAAAAATTACGCCTGGTTGGAAAGCTATTTTACAGCGGCTTTCCAACCAGGTTCATGTTTAGGACCCCAAAATCACCGAAGGGAGAAGAACCGGTCTTGATCGGGGTCGGCGACGAGTCATTTTTCACATCTGCAAAGCAGCTATCGGATAGAAAAACTTTGCAAAATTTACCTCACCAAAAATGCATAAAACGAACAACCAAAACTGTTTTTTTCCCCGCATTTTGCCACGCTTTCGCCCGACAGGTTTCCCTTTCAATCCTCTCCCAAAAAGTATGTCCCATTTCGGAAACAACCTTCCAACGGTTCATTTTAGGACTCCAAAATCGCCATACCCGGAGATACGAATTGGCGGAGAGCCGGTATAGTAGTGCAGTGAAATAGCTGCTCGCGTAGGATCGTTAGCGTGCTCAAAGGTCAGCCGTTGTCGTGGCAATTACCTATCGTTAACGCAATTACTCCGACGTCGGTGAGGCGGGGTCGTCTATCGTTGGAAAGGGGGATGAACAGCCGGCGGAATCGAGGAGAACGGACAGAAACGGTTCCCCTCCCCCCGGTGCCGGACTTGTGCCGCTATGCGGACAAATATGCGGGACAATGTGCGGCTTAGAAGTGGAGTAACACGCGAAACCGGCCGGCGTACCGGGCCTCCTATACCGGATGCCACGAATCGCGGGAATTACTTATCTTCGCTCGCTCCTTCCGCAGGCTACACCCGCACACATCCACGAGTGCTGCCCGTAAGCGGGGTAGACCGGAGAACCGTGCAGGGTGTAATACCGCAGGAGAACACTGCCTTACCGAGCGAGCGAGTCGGAGGAATCCTTCCTTCGCCTACCTACGATCACAATTTGCATTTACCCACAGCCCCGTGACACACTCGAAATTAATCGTTCCAGCGCCCCATTCGCCGCCCCCGTCGCATTCTTCGGCAAACGTCCGCCGATCCTTTTCATCGCCGGCCGGCCGACTTATCATTCTCCGCTCTCGGGCCTCATCGAGCCGAACGTCGTTACACTCCCTACAACTGTGCATTAACGTCGGTGTCGTCGCACACCACAATATTATCGAATCATTCGATCGAGTGTTCCTCGAGGAAGTTAAACTCGCTGGGGATCTCCGCCCCGAGATTCGCTGAACGATGTGGAGCACCGGCAGCGATCGGGGAGGAGAGGGTGGCGAAAAGGGCCTCGGGAGTGTCTACGCGACGCTCGCGAGACCGTGAAATCTTCGATCCCGGCGGCTGTCGTATACTTCGCCTTCGCGAACGGGACATTTTAAATTAGTTTGCGCCTTCGTTCTCGGGAACGAGGAGGGAACGCCAGGGAAAAGGGAACGAGAGAGATCTTTCAACTGAGCGTTGTCTCGTTTCCATCCTCGTCGAGACTCTTGTACAGAATCGTCTCGCGCCGCGTCGGCAGCCATCTCCTCTTGCAAAACTTATATATAGTACATGTAATATGTATGTATATATTCTATGCTATGGCGCACCATTTTATCAAACGGCAGAACGATTGCCAATTAAATTTTCCCCGTCGTCGCAAAGTGCGATCTTGTCGTCCGGCTGTCCGACTACTAAACGCGTACAGCGAGGGAAGTGAGCGCAATAAAAAAATATCTTGATTCAGGCTAGTGAGCGGAAGCTGTACTGTCACTTGCGCTGTGTCGCGAATTTAATGGCACAAAAAATGTGCACAATATGTTCGTACATTTAACGAACATTTCTGAACAATAAGGGTGGGCTTTTATTTATTTTTCTTCGTAATTTTACAATCCTTCTTCTCGTTAATTTCACGATTTCATTTGTTGAAGATACAGTGCGTTGAAAGGCAAAAAAATAGGGCTTTTTCAACGTAAGCCATCAATGTGGATAAAATTACCATACGTGTAATGAAGTTTCCTAAACGGTTTCCCTCTCTCTTTCTTTATTGCAAACGGTCCTGGATTTCCGGGAAATGCCTCATTTACCGTGCCGAATAAGAGATTGTCTTATGATTTTACCTATACAGTCAACTGCCTCTAACACAACGCTCTCGGGGCAAAAATTTCCGTGCTACCAGAGAGAGTGGTCTACTACAAAGTCGCCCACCACGGCCTACCGTGAGCCATTTGAAGGGCGTGAAATGGTTAGACCGGGTGAATAATTCGAACTCGTTCACAGCGCGGTAAGACAATTGAATATTTATAAAATATGTGATAAAATAGTACATTACTCCACGAGGGCGAAAAACGTTTTTCGGAAAAGTGGCCATTTCCGCCCCGAGTGATGAAATAGTACATTACTCCACGAGAGCGAAAAACGTTTTTCTAACGAGTGCTGTAATCACACGAGTTAGAAAAAGTGTTTCGCACGAGGGATGTACGAAATTTTTCATCACATGGTGCGAGAATGGCGGTTTTAAGCACTCGAAGTGGGCGGAAAACAAAAATTTGTCGGTGTTGTATTTACTTTTACCCCTTGTGAAATAAAATTATCTACGATTCTCGTACGAAAAACATTTTGTTAACTTGCTGCAACACTCGCCTTCGGCTCATGCTGCAAACTCACACGCGTCAGAAAAGATTTTTCGCACTAGTATCGTAATGTACTATTTATTTTACATTGGAATTAAACGAACCAAAGAGAGGGTGATACAGACAAATTCAAGAAAGTGGAGGTAATGCTTCCTCCTTTTGGGTTCCGCCTTGAGAGAGAATTGCGGGGGAATGAGCTGCTAGAGAGCGTTGAGGTAGAGGGAGTTGACTCTATTCCGAGAACATCCTCTCCGTGTATATATGTGATATTTTTTGTTGCCCTTCCCCCTCGCCTCCCCCTCCCAACGGCCTCGCGAATTATAAGCTGCATCAATGTGGATAAAATTATCATACGTATAGTGAAGTTTCCTGTGCGATTTCACTCTATTTCTGTATGGCAGAAAGGGACTTGGATTTCCGGGAAATGCCTCATTTGCCGGGCCGAATGGGAGCTCCTCTTACGATTTTTGTAGTGTCTGATCCCAGAAAATTCGCTTCATGCATAAATGTGATTTTTTTGTTGACCCCCAGCCCCCTCCCAACTGTCTTGCGAATGACAAGCAGCATACACGGAGACAAAAAATTTGGTAGGACAACAAGAATTTTGTTACCATAACTGATTTACCTGGTTACCATAGGGACAACAAAATATTTTGCTGTAGCAGCAAATATTTTGTTGTGGCAGCAAATATTTTCTTATGGCAGCAAATATTTTGCTGTGGAAAAAAAATATTTTGCTGTAGCAGCCAAATATTTTCGCTACCACAACAATAAAATATTAACGATCTATATTTTGTTAGAGAAACAGAACTATTTTTCTCCGTGTATAGAGAAATTGAATGACATTTTTTTCGATTTATCAATATATCAATATGTCAATATAATTAACAACGAATTTCGTTTGCCGTTCCGACGCAAATCCGTAGTAATTTATTCACTGCCCTTCGGCGCTGGAGGCTTTATTTGGTATGGCGGGTCATTGGTATGTAACGTAACCGAAAAAAAAAGAATGTCATAGCTCCATTCGGTCAGTAGTGTCTGCGAACTTTATAACGAGGCTATTTAACTGCACAATTCGACAATGAGAAGTAATTTTAATCCGGGATAAATACGGATCCCGAATAATTACCGGGGACCGAAAATGACAACAATAATAATAATAATAAAATTAAATCGAAATTAAATCGAGCAACCGACGGGGAAGGGACAAGAGCCAAGAGGGAATCGAGAAACACAAACATGGTTTTGGTCTAGACCACGGAGACGATCTCTCAACGATCCCTTCATCAATTAAACAAGCTTTCCCCCTCCCTCCGGTTTTATTTATTCGCGAAGAATTATTGAAATTCAGCTTACCGGAGTTTCAGAGCCCAGGTGCAAAATACATCGTTTCCCGTAGCGTGACGTAACAGAAAATGTCGCAGAGAATTTTCGGTAGGTCCACCCTCCTTCTCCTCTCGACCGGGTCTCTCAAGGGCGTGATCGTCGCGGTGGGCGGCGACTCGCTTTAATTAAATGCCCTTAATTGCATTTCCCGCTAATTACCGCGGGTGCTACTGCGAGGAGAGGGAGAGGAGAGCTGCCCGTTAGTACAACCGTGCTGAGAGACCTGTAGTAGTAACGGCGGACGTAGTAGTGGTAGCTGCAGCGAAGGGTAAGGCGTGCCGCAGAAAAGAAAGCTTCGACGGTGCACACTGGAAACGAGCGGTTCTCGGCAGGAGTCGGTAATACCTTTTTTGCCCTCGACCTTTTTTTTTTATTTCCATGTCTGAAGGTGTTCGAGAGGTCTCGCCTACTCCCAGCCTCCCTCCGGAGCGCTACCCTGCCTGCCTCTCCATCTGGGCTGCGTGTAAAAATCTTTAAAAAATAAATCGGCCTCCCGCGAACGATCGACGATATTTCTCTCGCGTTCCCTCTTTCTCGCTTTCGAGCTCTGACGTCCGTCTTGCCGGGCGTTTGGCCCGATTCAAAGGGCTTACGGAAATACGGAGGGAGAGAGAGAGGTGTTTATTCCGTGTTCTAGGGCAGAAACCCCCTAACACCGTGCCGAAACATAAAAAAAACCAAATAGAGGCAAGTACGGGCAGATAATTAAAGAAAAAATGCATACATAGAACTTACATGAAGAAAACTTCATATGGAGAATGCCCATAGCGAAGGCGAGAATCGTTGCCCAACTATGCCTAGGCAACAAGAATAGATGTAAATTCGCCCACAAGGGCTCTACGTTCATTATGGAGGCCAGTGAAATCTGCTCCCTGTGCAATCTGTACCAGCAAAACGACTTAGAGCATTTTACGCTTCACTGCACAATTTTCGGTGCGTAGAGAAAGCACTACTTAGAGAAATATCTGCGTGTAGAAAATCGGAATGACAAAGAGCAGCTAACCGACCTACTCACCGTTACCAGTCATGGACACTTAAACGATATTTACCCGTATGTTATTAAGTCACTCACATTAAGAGCATGTGAAACACGTTCTCAGCGTGTCTCTCTCGCTCCACCGAGAGCACCACTGATATTATCCCTCTCGCACTCCATAGTGTTTCACATGCTCTTAAGGGTATTTATAACAAATGAATAAGAGGAGAAACACACTTATAATAGACCTGTAGTCTGTAAGGAATAAGGTATAAGAAATGGATATAAGAACACTGTCGCCGTAAAATGTAAAATATAAAATGTTAATCGTAATCACTCGGTATCTACGAAATTCCCATACCATCGAAGGCCGAAACTCCACTTGTACAGCCTTTTGCCTATCACAAATAAACTATCTATCTATCTATCTATCTATCTATCTACATAGAACTTACCAATAACTCACGTAGCTAGTGAAGGACCCAAGTTAACAACAAGTGAAGGAGGAGGGAAGAAGAGCCAGGGCGAATGTCGGGGCCATTAGCCGAGGAAGATTCAGGCGAATACCACGTTCGCCCTGCCTGGCCATCCAAGCTGCGTGTAAAAATGTTTAAAAAACAAATCGGGCTCCCGCGATCGATCGACAATATTTCTGTTCGCATTACCGTTTTCTCGCTTGCGAGCTCCGATGTTCGTCTTGCCGGGCGTTTGGCCCGATGCAAAGGGCTTGCGGAAATACCCGAGAGGGCGTCGGTCGGATAGGGAGAGATCGCGGCGGTTCGGAGGACGGAGGGAAAGCGAGCCAGGGCGAATGTCGGCGCCGTTAGACGAGGAAGAGTCAGGCGAATACGAGCAACTTTACTCGCGCGGCGTGAGAGCTTTTTCCTGCCTGCCGGTCGTTTTGACTCTAACGTATATAGCCCACCCTGCACTTAGTCCAATGAGCAAGGGAGCCTGTTCGTTTGGGGCCCCGACTCACTCGCGCCGCTGGCTCGGTAAGCATTGCCTTGCCTTTTGCCTACTGCTGGATGTACTTGCCACTTCTCTCCTATTTCAGCCAACGAGCACCGCACAAGCCCCGCACGCCCGAGACTCGATATTCGAAGCTGCGTTAAATCGCTCACAGTCTCTCTGTCTCTCTCGCAAGCTCCACGGGCCTCTCTGTCGCTCGAACCGTCGAGAAATCCTAATGGGAACCTCGACGCATAATCCACGGCCATTATTTCCAACGGTTCTGTCCCACCTATATATAGGCCGGATTACGGCTACGTATCAGAGCCGACGACCCTGCGGCACTTCTCAGCTATCCGAAACTCGATTCTCAGATCGGTATTTAACATTCAACGTCGAGGGACTGCAACTGTTAGACGTTATTTTGGAAATTATAAACAGCAATTTTTTTTTCATCGGTTCCGAAGTGGATTTTTGTATAGAATGTTGATAGGAGGGTATAATAAGGGGGTTGGATAATTTGCGAATGGTAAACATAAAAGATAAACAGCCAGAAAAGTAATTTTTTTTACGGGCGCCCCGCAAACAAATATATATTCAATAAAAATAAATATTTACTTTAATGAAATAAATAATTATTTGCGGGTCACCCTTCAAATAAATTATTTTTCTGTGTGAGGCGACGATAGTTTGTCAGAGATAACTTTCAGCTTCGGCCAATCGGCAGCGATACTCTCCATTATGAACACACAATTTCGCCTCACGAATTTTTATTTATATTTTCGAATTGGGATCTCTGGGTAAGCATTGGGGTCGCGAACAAGCGCATAAGCGTTCAGGCGACCTGCTCATGCTTGGAAAGCAATATAACACCTATTAAACTATTAAAAATGTAATACCGTTAAAAATATCAAGACTGTTACTGTAGAATGCAAAATGTATAATTTCATATGCAATTGGAGAAGATCAGGAATTCAATTTTCTTTTTAAAAGAATTACCGAGCGATATAAAAAATGACTGGACGAATGTATAAGATTTATTCTCTTCGGATCGGGGAGAGGATAAAAGAGTACATTTTTAAATTTTTTAAAAGAATTACCGTGCGTTTAATAAGAATGAATGAACGAATGAGTAAGATTTATCGTAGATCAGGATGAGGGAGGCTATCAGCGCGTCCGTGTTGTCGGTTTAACTGCACCTCCCTGATTGCATAATGTCGGAGCGCCTCGAGATCCAACCGTGGCGATAACGAGGCAAGATATGGGCGTTATTTTATACCAGCAACTCGGATATATCGGGAGGAGAGACATGCGGGCCCGATAGCGGAGGATGTGTCTTTGGTCTGATGAGGGACGAGGCGTAGTATCAAGATTTCAGAAATCCCTCATCAAGGATTTTCCCCGTCGAGCGGGGGGCGGTGTGCGTTACAGCTCAATTAAGCTGAGCAGGCAACAGCCTGCAACTAGTTTACCAGAGTCTATTCACGGTCTGACAATGAGAAGGTGTTATATACCACGCTACTCGGTTTATGTATCTCCGGCTCGAGCGATACACAACGGGAGCGCGATACGTGTACTCGCCCGGTTTGCATGCAGAACCAACTTTCCGCACCTCCCGCGCCGGTGCAACATTTGTGTCAACCTACTCGGCCTGATTTGCGCTCGCTAGTACGCTCCACATAAGAATATGAAAGCTATTAGTACAGCTTAATATGGATAGTGTGCAGTAACGAAGGTGCAGAGGTTTTTTTATCGCAGCGACGGGCGGGATTCAAAGGAAGTGGTTAGGGGGCGTAATGGCCGGACCGTTTAATTCGACCGGTGCTTCTGACGTAATTGAAAAAAAAATTTAATCATGCTTCGTATACACGCAGTAGCGAAGGGTAGAACGGGACAAAATGGAGCGTTTTTACCCATTTTTGCTTCCTCACAGAGGAAGCTATATTTCCGTGAAAATTTCGTTTTTCGAGATTTTAATGTCAGCGTACTCTTCGAAAACGTCGAGAAATGTGATTTTTAGCTGGCGTCTGGATGTATGTGTGTGTGTGTGTGTGTGTATGTGTGTGACAAACTTGCATCGTTTAGAACGACTGTGACTCGAAACCAGCTTGAGATAGCGGGTTGAAATTTTGTACACTAGTAGAGTGGTCACGTCACTTCGTTCAGTGTCATTTGCATGAGGATTGAGGCCTGGTTCGAGATATAACGCGATTTCGCAATTTTGAAAAATGTCTGTGGTAGCTCTAGCTTGCGTTAATTTTGAGCTATGGTCCTAAAACTGCACACGAATATTATATTTTTATCAAAAACCTTTGGTTTTGAATTTGACCGAAATCTACCCAAGGGATCAGATTGTATGGAATTTTGATTTTTTTGAAAAATTACTAAAAACGATCTGATTCGAGTAAACATGGAGGTATCGAGCTTAAATTTCGCATGGGAATAGACTAACTGTACCAACACTACAATGTTTCGTATTAAATTTGACAAAAATTGATCCAGTAGTTTAAATTTCATGGGATTTTGAACATTTTGAATTTTTTTAAACTGTTTTTTTACGCCTGATACGAGTTTTTAAATCAAATATCACGCAGGGCGTAAAATTAGTTATTGTTTTGTAATCAGCGCTGAAGATTAGATTAAAAATTGCCTTAAAACGACGCAATCTGCAAATTTCACTTTGCGATTTCCTATAATAAATTCTGGTGTAAATGTTGACGATTTTAATTTTATGAGACGTAAACATTTTTTAATGTTGCAAAAAAAGGTGCAAAATAATTTGTATATGGTTTTTCTATACTTAACTCAAAAATATAATTAAAAAGCGTTTAAATTTGAAATTGTCATATCGCTTTCACATAATGTTCCTTTATTTATTTTGTGAAAATTGTATTTTAATTATAGCTTCCCCTACGAGAAAGCCAAAATGGAACAACTAAATTTATCATAGAGGAAGTTATATGCAAAACCTCAAAACATGAGGAAGTAATTGTGTAAATCACTTTGCACGCTTTTTTCAGGACACAAAGTGAAGTTCTCAGCTCAAATGGAGGGGTCCGTTTTACCCCGCTCTCCCCCATGCGATTTCGGTCACTTCACCGAGTGTCGCAAAGGGCCTGCTTTTACTGCTGCAGCGTCTCGCGGCTTCGAGAATTAACGCTTTGTAGAAGTGGAGCGGGGTTGGTTTTAAAAAAAATTCCTCGCGGCGATGGGTTTGTCAGACTACAAAACTCTCCCGCCGCGCAAGGACTCTCGAACGACGGGGGAAGGACTGCGAAATCCACCGAGTCACTCGGCCTCTACTTTTTCAATTTTTTTTTTTTTTTTTTTCGTTTCAACTTCCATCCCCCTTCGTCGGGTAAAACTATCTCACATCTCAGCGAGCACCATTTTTATCACGATATCTTCTCGTTCTTCGGACAACGACGGAGTTAAGATTCTCGAGTAGGCGACCGAGGGGGAAACTCCTCTTTATAATAAGATTACCGGAGCCGCGGTGAGTTTGCCACGATCTTTTATGACGCTTCTACTTTACACGAGAATTCATTCAGTTCCGTGATAAAAAAACATAATAATAAAAATAAAGAAAACAGTTTTGAAGCTGAGAGTAATAATAAAGAAAATAAATAAAAAAATCTTTCGAGACGATGAGTCGAATTTCTGCGGGAGTTTGCGTATCACGTAAATCGCTCAGCCCGATAGTTGTGAATCTGCAGCTTTCGTGTAAGAACGAATCTTCATGGATTGGTGATGTCTCGAACTGTATATCTTCCTGCAGGAAACTTTTTATCTCGAGTTGTGAGAATCGACTTCGTCGAATCCACGTGGGGTTTTTCCAGAAAAATAAGAGAGGAGGAAATAAAGATAAAAAGTAATAGTCAACGAGCATGTACTCTCGTGTCTCTCCTTTCCCCCAGTCTTTCTCGCGGATGGCCCAGACTCGTAAAGGCTACTGAGGCGTGCGCTCGAGTCGCCTGGAGTTATACCGTGTGTGGAGGAAAGCCGTCGACTGCCTCCCTCGCGTTACCGTACATATCTCAACGAGCCAAATCTCTCGAGCACTCGTCGAGAAAAGCGTAAATAACTTTGCTCGAGGATAAAAAACAAAAACCATCGAGACGAAGTTTTTCACGGCGAAAAAAAAAATGTCGCTAGGACAACAAGAATTTTAACGACGTGACTAATTTGCCTGCTCGACAAGGGAAATCAAAAAAAGAAATCTCGCATCGATTTGCTTCGCCACCGAAGAATCTCCATTGCAGTCTTATCTTATCTCCATTGCAAAATCTCCGTTGCATCAAATCTTATCGCAGTCGGTAAGGTAGAGTCGCCGAACAGTGCGCAGCTCGTCGCACCAGCGACGATCGCGCTCGGCGAAAGGTATTCGCGAATTATTTAAACTTTCCGACTCGAGAATTCGTTCGGCGGTCGCGTCGGGGAATCCCCGAGAAATCGATAGCGCGGACGTTACCGCCCGGCGTTGTACACGGAGCGCGGCCCGTGCCCGATGCGACGAGCGAAGATCAGTTTCCCCTCTTGTTCGACAAACCCCATACCTTCATTGTACCCCGTTACCGACCGAATTCTGCGCAAACACGCGTACAGCGCGAGAATCCTTTACGCCGTTTCTCCCGCAAGCCAATATTCCTCTATCCGAATTTTCGTGCATCGCGCCCAGGAAAAATCTCATTCGTCCCTCGATTTTCGACGATGTATTCTGCTTCGAATAAAAGATTTCGCGATTCGCAACGTTTTCGGCGAATCCCCCCTCTCCTTCTCCGATCCGGCCGTTGTGCAAACTCCATAAAGCGATGCGCGCGAGAGAGTCAATCGTCAATCAGGCCGCTGACGAGCGAACGAGAAATCATCGCCGCAGCAGTTCCCAGCATCCCGTTAGAACGCACTCCGGTATGCATGGAATTTCTCTTCTCTTTGCCGTATCGCGCAGGTGGAAAAACGGTACGATCGGCGGTTGCTCCGCTGCACGTATACTAATGCCGAGACGAACGAGGATATACGCCAGTTACTATGATTTCCCACGTGTCCCCGCGAGGCTGTTCCGCTCTTTCTCTCCCTTACCCTCTCTGCTGCACGAGTAACGAGAAGCAAACTTTTATTCCCGTGTAACTCGAGAGGATCGGTATGTAAAAAATGAAAAAAAAAGAAAACGAGGAAGCGAAGAATATAAAAGAAACAAATGAAATATTTGTGAGAAGATATACGATATATATATATATGTATATGTATATATATATCACTGGCATTCGAGATTAAGCTACGGGCAGGCTGCACGATTGACTCTCGACGAAAAATTCCCGTCGCATCGACCCGGCTCTATAGATTCCACGCGCCAGCCTCCGACCGCGTTGAAGTAAAGTTTTTTTCACTTCTTGTTTTTGTCTTTTTTCTTTTTTTTTTATTCGCCAATATTGGTTCCTCCGCCGCAGTGTACCAAATATCGGGGGAAATGTTATTCCCCCTTCTACGTGACCGCTATATCTCGCACCGTCGGGCATTATTAGCCCGACCCGCCTTAGAGTGGATCGCAATAGGGGGTTGAATTTCTCGGCGGAACTTCGTCGGGGTCGCTCGACAACGGCGGCAACGCGCGGCACTCTTCGCTTTTTTCCATTGCCTGTTCCTATTCATCGGTGACAAAGAGGAGAGAACCGACGGTGGGTGAAAGAAGGGCGGAAAGATTATGTAGCTGCAACGAGCGCCAGCGCATGACGGAGTTTAGTCGCGGGCTCATTCTACTCCATTCTTTGATGTATTTGAGATACGCATGGCACTCAAATACTTTACGTATCCACTACCTCACCTCTCAAGCACTTAAAATGCTCTGTACTTAAAGTACTTGGTACTGAAAGACTTGGTAGTTAAAGTACTCAGCACTTAAAGTAATTGGTAGTTAAAGTACTCGGCACTGAAAGTACTTGATACTTAAAGTACTCAGCGCTTAAAGTTCTTGATACTTAAAGTACACGGTACATAAAGTACTTGATACTTAAAGTGCACGGTACTTAAAGTACTTTGTGCCTAAAATACTTGGTGCTTAAAGTACTTGCTACTTAAACTTCTTGATACTTAGGGTCGAATTTTAAGGCATTAGTTTGAACTTAAGATCGCTCTTGAGATCGAACTTAAGACTAAAGTTTGGCTCGTATTTCATTGCGTGCTTAAATTTGATCTTAGGTTCAGACTTAAGGTTAATCTTTAGTTCAGACTTAAGGTTGATCTTAAGTTCGAACTTAAGGTTGATCTTAAGTTCGGACTTAAGTTTGATCTTAAGTTTGGCCTTCACTTTGATCTTAAATCCAATCTTAAGTTCAAACTGATGTCTTAAAATTCGAGCCTTAAAGTACTGGGTACTTAACCCTGTGAAGCACAGTGCATCACAGGTGTATTCAGAAAAAATGCATTAATATTCAACCGATGTATTTAAAACTTCATACTTGTGAAAAAATGTATGCTTCAAAGGATAAAAGTACGTGGCATGTAGTATTTTGTATTTAAAGTGCCTGGTAATTAAATCAATAATTCGACTACGCGTAGTACTTGCCCTGCTCAGCGTGATAAATCTTGCTCGCTTTTGAATTCTCGCGTTATCCAGGCGCACCGCAGCTGTACAGAGTGTGTAATCCAAGTGTATATGATAGCAGGTCATCTGCATCTCGACGATGCATCAAAGTTTGCTATACACTTCTGGCACATAGCCGGTGAATTGAACACTCGGTTGAACGGTGAATCGAGGACATACACACCCCGACAGGAGTCTCGGGTGAGCGAGTAAAGCCTGCGGTGTCGAGAGGCAACGGAGCTCTCTCACGGAGCTTCTGAGAGAGAGACGCTCGCGAATGGAATTCGAGGAGGCTGCTGCCGGCAATTTTGTTGAGCCGAGAAGTTGCAAGTCGAGCGCGGGAAGGGAGTGAAGACCGCGAGGGAGCCAGAGGGTGGGACGAGGGCGAGAGCGAGGTGCGGGCAAAGTCTGACGGTCGTGGTAATCTCGGCGAGCGCTTACCGGCGAAGAAGACCCGCCGCCGGTCAAAAACCTGTTGTCCCGTCGTTCGGGGGCTATTACCACTCGGCAAATAAAGTAAGACTCCGAGAGTAAGGCCCGGGACATACGCGGCGCATTACAGTAACGCGCGTGCGCGCGCGCGCTCTTTAAAGACCGGGCAACTTCTCTTCCGCACTCCTCTCGGCCCTTCGGCCGGCGAGCGACGTTGGAGGGCAAAAAATATATCCATTTTTTTTTGTTGTTGTTGTTTTTTCGTTTACAAACGAAAGAAGAAGGACCACTCTTTTGGCCCGCCTATACATATATATATAATATATATATCGCCCGAGGATGGATCGAGAGCCGGGACGAAGCTCGCGCGCGACCACTTGGCGATCCTCTCTCGCCACTCAACTCGGCGAACGAACGAGTACACGAACGGGTTGAAATAGGAAACGGCGAATGTGTGAGAGGGCATTGCCGGAGTCAGCGCGAGAGCGCGAGACTGAGAGGCCGCGAAGCGTGATGAAGTGTCTCGGAGAACACTCGTGGCGGTTTCCGCGCGGCGGCCCTCGGTCACGCCGGATGGGTATAGAGTCAGCAGCCAACAAGCGAATTTTCGAGAGCGAGTACGCGCCGAATCGCGCCCCGGACTCGCCGCGGATTCATCGCCGATGGTGTCAATGACCGCTTGTGTTTCTCGCACTCTCTCAGGTTTATCGTCGTCGGCGTGTGCTGTTGACAATGCCGGGAGGCTCGATATTCCTGATCGAGTACGTGTCGGGGGAGGACCGTTGTCACCTTTCGAATTTCAAATATCGCACGGGACATGTCGGGGATGGTGGATCGCGACATTGTTAATTTCGTGAAAATTTCGGGAATGCTTGTCACGAGAAGTGGCCGGTATTCACTAAATTTCGATTTTATCGGCGATACACTCGCACGGAAATCAAGTAGGTGTATTGAAAAAATATTTTGGTGATAGATTAAATGAGATTTTTTTTTTTTTGGGGGGACCAACATATTAGAAATATAATCGATTTTTTTTGCGACATTGTTAATTTTGTGGAATATTCGGGAATGCCTATCACGAGAAGTGACCGGTATTCATTAAATTTCGATATTATCGGCGATGCACTTGTACGGAAATCAAATACGGGTATTGACCAAATATTCTGGTGATGCATTAAATTGGAGGTTTTTTTTGGGACTAATATATTAAATACATAAACTGCTGTATATTTGGAGAAATATATTCGAAATTTACATTTTTTTTCTTCTTCTAATTATATGTTTAAGTATTCGCGGAGAATTATGATAAGTCTGTACTGGAATGGAGGGTCCACTTTGCCCCGCTCTACCTGCATGAAGCGATAATCGCTACGATTTTAGGGCTCGCGCATAGTAGCGATTCGTTCCGTTCAAATAGATTCCGCTAAATTAATTCGTATACCGGGATACCGAACGGTCTAGTAGTCCGGTTATTTATTCATCAACCTTGGGCGAGCGATAAAAAGGCAATGATTCAAAGTTACGGCTGATCTTTGCATCCAGAATTCGTATGTTTTTTTCTTTGTCGGCGATAAATTACTCGAGCTCGAGCGTAATTGCTTCTTTATGCATATTTTACAAGCGAATTTAATATTCACCAGAACCCACTGTTCAGTTTCATATGCGCTCTCGTATTCTCATTTACTTTTTTATTTTTATTTTTATTAACCAGTCGGCCGCGTCTCGTACCTTGAGAAAAAGAATAAAAACTGGTGGATGAGGATCGAAATTTAATGAAACATATGTATATATATATATACATATACATATATATATACATATGTTTATATATATTCCGCGAAATAAATTTCGTGAGGTGAACCAGTATTCTCCGTTGTAGCTAAAACTTTCCAACGACATTGTGTGCATGTGTGCCGGCAGACACAAAAAAAGTTGGCCGAGCTAGGACGAAAATCAGCCAATTTCAACAAATACCAGAATATTGGAAACCAATACAATTCGGGTGGATCTGAGATTGGTTTTCTTGAGACTATGTAATGGACGCAGATGTCAATGTAAGGTACAAAGTAACTTACATTGACAGAATCAAATTTACCTTAAAGCTCGAGTTATAATTACCAAGCCCCTGACAAGCAGTGTTCATTTCCCAATTTATAGCGCCCTATACCGATATTGGAAACGGAATAAAAATACTTTTTAAAATTGGAACGCCAATAAAAAGTTCGCATCTTTAAGGTAGTCTGAATGGTACAGTCTCGACAAACATGAGTTTCAGAGAAAAATTCAAACATTTCTTGATGGGATAAAAATCTGAAAAAAATCAACCATATGGGAGGTGCTGCGAATACTGTTTTTGTGAAATAATAATTCGAAAATGTTATTGACAAATTAACGATAAAAATAAATGTTCAACAAATTGACCGGCAACTTAACTATTTTTTTCCATACAAATAATTCGTTCATTTTTTTGAAATACGTATGAATTTGTTCAGAATTTTTTGTAATCTTTGACAATCGAGTTTTTTCTATGTTCAAGCTGTAAAAAAAGCAATTTTCAAAGATTACGAAAAATTCTTTTAAAATTCATACTATTCAGAAAGATAAACGAATTATTTTTATGAAGGAAAATAATCAAGATGCCGGATAATTTGTTGAATAATTATTGTTATCTTCAATCTGTTAATAACAAATTGACATTATTATTTCACAAAAACAATCTTTGCAGCACCTCTCATATACTTGATTTTTTTCATATTTTTATCCCATCTAGGAGTGTTCGAAATTTTCTCCGAAACTCAACGTTTGGTGGGACTGTACCGCTCAGACTAGCTTAATACAAAATAGGCCGTAGCCACGTTGGTAGACTACAAATTGTTATCAACTCTAAAGACATTTTTTACAAAATCTATCTGTCGAATAAATTGTTTTCGTATTATCGTCGCGCGGGGTATCAGGCGAGAATCGAAGCGCCAGGACCATCTCACCGACGGCTGGTGATAGATAGCGCGGACGCTATTTACTTGAGTTTGCAAGCAAACGAATAGGCGCGGAACGCAGGGCGATTGGAGAGAACGAGGGATAATGGAGGACGGAGTCGATGGAAAAAGGCCGCGCGAACGAACGTCCGATCGTTGGGCTCTGCGCGAGGGCCTTTGATCGATTTAGATTCGGTGGATTGAGCTCGGAAAATACACGGCAGGTGCATCGTACGCCGGAGATAAACGAACGAAATATGGGATGGTAAAATTGACGCGCGCCAGTCTCCTGTTCATCGTCGCCGTTAGGGTGAACATGGATGGAGAACGGATGTTGCGGATTGTACCACCCTCGGGCGATACCCTCCCGAGAGCTTTCCTCCATCCCAACTCCCTGTCCACGATAACTTTTTTTTAATATTATTTTTTATTACAGAATATAACAGCCTGTAGGATATATCGGTTCGTCAATTTAGCTGCACAGCAACGCTCTAATTCTCCAGCTCGGCCGAGGTTTCGTGAGACGAGGTCGGCTATAAAATCGTATCTCCTCGGAATACTGAAAGGTCAGTTCTGTCTCGGCTCCTCTTTACCCTTGGAATGTCGATGCTTCTGACATCCGAACTTCAGATGTTTCGAAACTCCAGACCATCGCGGACACTGAGTCCACCGGGACTCTAGTTTCTCTGGCACTCCGGTCACTTGGAAATTCGAGTGAAATTTCTAGGTTCTCGGTGGAGCAAACAAGTGGCGAAACAACTTGCCGAAATATGATACTAGACCAGCAGGTTACTGTAACTCGGAAAATATAGATATTAAAATATAAACACGAAGCCTAAATGATTGCGATGTATTCTTCACTTATTTATACCAGCTAAGACCACCAGAAGGAACGACAGACGGAAAGACAGAGGGAAAAACTGAGGGAAAGACAGACGGAAAGACAGAAGGAAAGACAGACGGAAAGACAGAGGGAAAGACAGAGGGAAAGACAGAGGGAAAGACAGAGGGAAAGACAGAGGGAAAGACAGAGGGAAAGACAGAGGGAAAGACAGAGGGAAAGACAGAGGGAAAGCAGGGGGAAAGGCAGAAGGAAAGACAGAGGGAAAGACAGAGGGAAAGACAGAGGGAAAGACAGAGGAAAAGACATAGGGAAAGACAGAGGGAAAGACAGAGGGAAAGACAGAGGGAAAGACAGAGGAAAAGACAGAGGGAAAGACAGAGAGAAATACAGAGGGAAAGACAGAGGGAAAGACAGAGGGAAAGGTAGAGGGAAAGACAGGGGGAAAGGTAAAGGGAAAGACAGGAAGAAAGGTAGAGGGAAAGACAGGAGGAAAGACAGGGGGAAAGACAGAGGGAAAGACAGAGGGAAAGATAGGGGGAAAGATAGGGGGAAAGACAGGGGGAAAGACAGACAGCCAAACGGACGGACGGACGGGCTTTCATTTGTAGATCCGACAGACAAATATCTCGTGTATACGAAAACCCGATTTCATTGGCTGATCAAAAAAATCGATCGAGTCCTACGAAAAAATTCGTTTATATATACGCGCGTATATCTCTGCAGCTCCAGCGATTCTTACGCTACCTCGACGCGCGCCCACCGGATAATCGCATATGCACGGTCTCTCGTACGAGATGCACGTGCGCAAACAACTCGACCGGGAGTACATATACGGTACATGTATTGCCGCGACTCCGTTTCTCAAACTGAAGTTTCGCGATAGGTATGCACGCAGGGGCGAGCGAGAGAGACGCGCGAAAGCCAACACTCGTTTCGCCAGAGGTGCCGGATACCGCTATACTCAGCTATTACACCGTACACCCAACATCCAACCTAATAGCACGACCCCGTATTTTTACGACCCCTCGGCAGCGCGCGCTCGCTGGATACATCATCCTGCGCTACTTCCTTTTTACGCCCCCCGGGGCTTCCGCGACAAATGGAACGAATTCCAATGTGTACATACACCGGTCTGCTCCACAGGGGGTTTGACGGTGTCGTTGATTCGCCGACGCGAAATCCGATACCCGTGCGGTTTTGATGCTTGTATCATCCTTCGAGACCCTTCTTTTACGATTGCGCACGACCGTTTCCTTTGCTTTCTTTAATTGAGGGATTTCTACTTTATAACCGAATATAAAGCCAGCCATTCGCGCTAAAATTTGTGCCGCATCGAATTCCGTGTCCGTATCGGAGGCTATTAGGACACATTGCGCAATTTTCGTTTTTTTCCTTAAGTGAAATGCAGTATTCACGGTCTTGTCTTTCTTTAATTGAGGGTTTTCTACTTTATAACCGAATATGAAGCCAGCCATTCCCGCGAAAATTTGTGCCGCATCGAATGCCGTGTCCGTATCGGAGGCTATTGGGACGCATTGCGCAATTTTCTTTTTTTTTTCCTTCAAGTGAAATGCAGTACTCACGGTCTCGTCGATACAAGACCGTGTAACAGATCGGATGCAACGATCAGTCTTCCGAAAAAATTCAAAAGACAATTTTAGACGAAATCAACCAAATCACCGACGCATCTATGATCATAGAGTAACATTGCTGCCCACCCAGTTGCGAATCCACATCAACTTTTTATGCTTTAAGGTAGTTCTTGCCAATAGTGTTAACTTCGCATAAGTTTCAGTGAAATGAGAGGGAATTGCAAACTCTTCTCGATGGAATAAAAATCTGTAAAAAATCAAGCCTATCAAAGATACTGGAAACGATTAATCTTGCATATTAATAATTCCAAAATGTTATTAACAAATTGATGAAAAAATAAAATGTTCGGCAAATCTCCCGGAAACCTAATTTTTTTATGAAAATGATTCGTTTATTTTTCTGAATACACATGACTTTTTTCAGATTTTTAAATTGACTTTGAATTTTGTGACTTTCTAAATATTTTTCCAATATAAAAAATAAAATTCAAAGTGAATTAAAAAATCTGCAAAAATTCATACGTATTCAGAAAAGTGAACGAATCATTTTCAGTGACGAAAAGTAAAGTTTCCGGAAGATTTGTTGAACAATTTAATTTTTCAGTAATTTGTCAATAACATTTTGGAATTATTATTATATAAAGTTAACCTTTTCAGCACCTTTAATATACTTAATCTTTTTCAGATTTTTATACAGAAATGCTTGCAATTCCCTCTCATTTCTCTGAAACTTGTGCGAAATGAACACCAATCACAAGGACTACCTTAAAACTGAGTATCTGATTTTATTTTACTTTTTAATACAGTGTAGTTGGCTGCAAATTACGACCGAACAGTGTGCCCCACTTTCTGACCTACGACTCTCGAGACTCCAGCATCGAACGGTCCAGCAAAGATCGATCATGCCTTCACGTCGAAGCCACGCTCATGTAAGTCGGCAAGGAGAAAAGCGAGGGGCTTGAAAAGAGGTTGGCAAAAAAAACGAGATTGCGATAACGATAAGGACAAGAATGTACGGCACACAGCTAGGAAGCCCGTGTACACATCTTCCCTCGCGTTATTACCCGTCGAGCCAGTCGAGTTGTTATAAGCGTCAGAGGGAGACCGAGAGACACGAGGGGGGACGAGCCGCGAGGAGAGCTCTTTCCGGGCAATAGAATCCGCGCGCCTTGCCCGAGAGATATAGGGAGGGTTGCTCGAAGTTGGCGCCTATAACCTGAGCTAATTGCGAGCATTAATCTAATGAGAAGGATTTACAAGTGGTGTAAATTTATTTGTAAGGTATTTCGCTTAATTACCCGGATAGCAAAGCGGATGGGCGGCAGGAGGGACTTCGCCTCTCCGGAGTCTCGGCTCGTTTCTTAGGGTGCGCCAATGAGCGGAAACAATAGATAGATTGAGTACTTTCAATTAGTCTGCCGGTTTACACGGACGGTGGGTTTATCAGACCATTCGTGTGAAAAACCTTCCACTTGGACAGATTCTGCCTGATCCGGTCGCACTTTTAAAAAGGGGGAAGGGGGGAGACGCGTTAAACTACAAGGTGAACATACGAGCGATTTTTTTAATAAAAATGTTTTACAGCTACCATAAATAGAGGTATGCCGAGTATACACGGGGGTACTCTTTGATTCCTATATAGGGGCTGACCAGGATGGCCGAGTCGCACGTATACGTACACGCTCGGTTGAGCAGCGCGCGCGCGTGCATTTGCGCTTCCTATCTCTCGGACGATAAATCCGGAGCTCCGAACGAAATGAATATCGTTGTACCCCGCCACGAAACACAGGGGGTTATAAATAAACACGTCTTTCCTGCGGATGAAACATCCAGCGACACGGAGATTAATTGGCCGTCGGCGAAGCCGCTCCACCGGCCTTCGGGGTAAAAACACCGCGGGCCTCGACTCCACGCGTCTATATACAATGTTACTCTCTCTCGGTACGTCTACTATCTAATAAACAGCGGGCATACATGCGCGCACGTATGCGAGAGGGGAACGCGCGATTGGCGCCGAACGGTGAGAAAAATTCTACCAAACGAGACGGAAATGAAGTATGGCTGAGAATTTTTTTTTTGCCGACAGAGTAGGTGGAAAATTATTCCGTATCTGGGTCAACTCGAGATTCCACCGGGGGAAGGCCGACCCATTGAAATTGAGTGGAAATTTACGGCTCGAGTGATTTTTTAAATTGCCGAAGTACGAGATACTTCACTCGAAATCTTTTATCGCCCATATTACTCGAGACGTTGCAGTGGATCGTTAAAACAAAGTCACGGATGCTGTTTTTTTTTCTTTCTTTCAATAAACCGCAGTTTTACGCGAGCAACGTGTAAGCTCGTGTTAGCTTACGTGTCAGATAATACGAGGATGCGTTTATCCGGTGGGTTTTTTTTCGTACACGAGGCCGCGAGAGCGATTCGAAAGCTCAGGATCGTTTCAGGGTTTTACGTCCGAGCCCCCCAACCGGAGTCTCGCTATTTACGATCGTTTCGGAATCGCTCGCGCCATTGGATACGCATCTACAAGCTTTCATACTCGCTCTGCCTATATAAACGCGACCTATTTTTTTTTTTTTACATACTACCAAAATCGCGCCAAATGGCAAGAACCGAAATAAAGTGTTTCTTCGCTCTCCGCAAGAGTAAAATTGAAAATGGGTTCCTTTTCCCACAATAAATTTCTGCGTCAGATGAGAAACTGGTCGTGTCGAGAATGTAGCAAGTTAGTTCAACGAATCAATTGTTCCATCACTAACTAATTCGTCGACCCAACCAATAACTTTTTCGTCGAGATCAATTAATCGTCTGGCTTAGAGAACACTGAGAAGTTAGTCGGGGTAGCCCATTAATTTTTTGGAAGTGTCTTCGCAACTACTTAATCTACTAATCAAAAAACAAATGTTTTTTGCTAACGTATACACGTAAAATGCCGTTTTCCGTTCCTGCGAAGTGAGCGCAGAAAGGCACTTTTCACATCACATGCGAAAAAATACTACGCATGCGTACAAACACAATGTGGTCTTTTTCTCGACTAGTGCCAAAAAATGCCAGTATCTGTCGAATATGCTTCTAGCAAATATACCATTCGCTATGGTTAAATATAAATGGTGGGATTATATGCCAGACACTCCTGTCCAATTCTCTTCATGTCGCCTGCTGTTCCTCGTACGGAAATAGAATGCTATCCATCCATTTAATCGTGTAATATTTATATTTTACGTTGTTGCCCCAATTTTATTTTAGTAATATCTAATATTTTATTTGCAATGCGTCCATAACGACAATACCTTTTATTTAATGCGTTTCGATCTCGCCTCCTCGCTCTCTCTCTCACTCTCTCTCTCACTGCCGCTAATTGTAATTGTATGCGTATTTCATTTTACTGTTTGCGACAACCTGCGATGTTCTCGACCTGCTTCTATTCTTACCTGTGATTTTTTACTTTTAGATTAATATGCTTTCATTTTTTATCTTTAGCATACCATACTGTTACTAATTTTGAATATGCTGTTATATTCGCATCAAATTTGTATTTGCTATTATCATACAACTTCTGCATCATGTGATCTAAGTGTACGTTAAGCGCTTGAGGAGACGTGTCCCATGGCGCCCAAATAAATATTTTTCGACAGACAGGCTAGTCCTGTCGCCGTCCGAGTGGGCTTTCCCTATTTATATCGAATGAATAAATAAATAAGTAATTAAACAAACAAACAAAATGAGTAGCAGATTAATCACTGGTCGTGACCAAAATAGAACTTCGTTAAATCCGAGCTCGCAGAAATGGATCAACGATTCGTTTGTACGATCGAAGCCCCGAAAGTGCTTGCCCGAGAGTAAATCCATGAATATGCATGAAAATCAACTATAGAAGGGACATAGTGCAGGAGTGCGAGAAGGGCTGCGGGCCGAGGACGGGGGAGCAACAACGAGGACGTCGTTAATGAAACGAGCGGTTACGGGGTAGCACAACATCAGCAGCCGGTACAGCCATCGAGTTCAGCGGCAAGTATAGAGGCGACGTTACAAATGAGCAACGCCTCGCGTACTCCAACTCCAATTAACAAGATTGGTACCAGTTCGTTATGGCTCTGCGGCTCTTAACGATGCAAATCTCGGAATTTCGTTAAGAAACCGTCCACGCCCCGTGGATCTCGACGATATCGGACGGCCTTCATACCTCCTCGTAAAAATTCATTTCTTCATTTGCCACTTACCCTCTCGACATCTCCGAGCGTTCCGATATGTATCCCGTAGGGCGACGATTCTCGTAGACACCATTCGCTTCGGGCTAATCCAGCCAGTTGGAACGTGCCGGTCGAAACCGACCGTCGACTGTGGAGGACACTCTCTTGTTAGCTCCGCACACATCCACCCTCGGTGTGTTCGGCAAAGAGGCGACTGCTCCCTAGAACGGAAAGCACAGTTATCTCAGCTACACTCTCGCCGTTTACACTCCATGCCGACTTGGCTTATACCCGATTCTCCATCTACCGAAACCCGAAAGACGCCGAAACAACTTTTGTCCCGACTCGTGTGTATGTGTGTGTGTTTGTGTGCTCGACTGAAACGGAGGAAAAGTTTCCGGCTCTGCACCGGATACGACGTCGGATACGATTTTACTCGAGAATCGTAACGACCCCCTCTATCCCTCTCCTCACCCCGTGGGATTTGCAAAAGTGCGCTCTCGGTCCTCGTCCGAAACTCTCCGACGGTGTTAGTCGTAGCGAACCATTGGGCGAAAAAAAATCTGAAAATGTGAAGAAAAAATGTATATTTAAAAAATCGCCAAAACGTATCTCGTAATTCTCTCGTTACCTTTGATCACCGGGGAAACGTACAGCTGCAGCCTCTTCGCAGCGTGATGTGTCCGCTGCTGCCCCGGAGGATTTATGAAAGTACGCCGGATCGTCACTGGGGTTACTTCCAACGGTGTTACTCGCACGGAACCATCGGGCGTAAGAACCTGAAAATATAACAAGAAAAATAAAAAATCAAAATGGAAATTACCAAACCGTATGTCAGATCTTTTTCTCGTTAATGTTAATTACAAGGAAACGCGTGTAGTTGAAGCGACGCCGTAGCGAACCATTGGGCGAAAAAAAACCTGAAAATATGAAGAAAGAATGTCTATTTAAAAAATCGCCAAAACGTATCTCGTAATTCTCTCGTTACCTTTGATCACCGGGGAAACGTACAGCTGCAGCCTCTTCGCAGCGTGATGTGTCCGCTGCTGCCCCGGAGGATTTATGAAAGTACGCCGGATCGTCACTGGGGTTACTTCCAACGGCGTTACTCGCACGGAACCATCGGGCGTAAGAACCTGAAAATATAACAAGAAAAATAAAAAATCAAAATGGAAATTACCAAACCGTATGTCAGATCTTTTTCTCGTTAATGTTAATTACAAGGGAAACTCGTATAGTTGAAGCGCCGCCGTAGCGTTAAGGTCTGGCGCTTCGGCTGCCGGTGGCGCGGTTGTTACTAACCGTCGCGAAGTGTCGAGTTAAAAAGCACTGGGCGAGCGCTCCCGACGTACAATAAAGAATTTTACCGGAGTCCGCAACGTCGACTCGACGAGGAACGTCGCCACGCAATTCTCCGACCGGGAGAACAAGCAAGCCGGGCGAGCCACCGTTGGAAGGAAGGGCGAGTTTCGCGTTACGACGAGAAAGGGTGAAAGTGCGGGAGTTTTTTTTTCTTTTTTTTTTTAGAACATTCCTTTCTCCTTTCCCTTCAGTCAGTTCTCGGGAGCACAGACTCTTTAGAGGAGCAATAACTCTGAACGTCTGCCTCGCGCTTCTACCGTCACTCTGTCGACGAGCTCGCACCACTTTGAAGGAGAGACGCGGGGAGGGGGGAATGAGGGGTAGTATGTAATTAAGTAATTTCGCGGCCGGCGGAGAGTACGGGAGAACTCTCGGTGTCTCTGTGCCGTGGTACAATCGGGGGCGGAGGGCGCATGCGCGGCCGACACGCTCTGGCACTCTCGACCCTTCTCTCTTTACAGTAGATAGTAGTTGTCCAAGTCGTGAACCACCCTCCAAAACTTTCCCTGCTGATGCAACGCGAACACACAACAGGCTCGAGGGATCGTATTTTAGAGTGTACATGCATGTACCTACGTGTGTTTGTGTATACGTTGGACAAGAAGTTCCTTTACACCCAGGCCGCATTAAAGGCTCTTGCGAACTCGACTGATACCAGTTTTTAAGTAGTACCGAGTCTACATACCGAATGTTATGTTAATTTAATTATGCCGTGAAATATTCAAGAGCCGATTTTTTTTTAACCAGGTAGAAATGATAGGTAGCTGTTGTAGATAGTACGGTACACAAAAATTGTTATTTGTATGTCAAGGGAGTTGTTGACAAGTGTGAAATTGCAGCACAAGCCGAAGGCGAGTGAGTTTACACGAGTCAGGGCTCATGTCATGCCATTCACGTTTTTTTTCTAGACCCGTGCCATTCAAATCTTTTTTTTTAAACAAATTCATCAAAATGACGCTTTTCGTTTTTAGGAAGTGTGCGCAGAAGAACACTTTCTCGCATTAGTGCGAGAAAAAAATGCCTTTCTGCGCTCTCTTCACAGCAACGGAAAGCGGGATTTTACGTGCATGCGTTAGGAAATAGTAATTTACGATACTAGTGCGATAAAACTTTTTCTCACGAGTGTGACTTTGCAGCACTCGCCTTCGGCTCGAGCTGCAATCACACGAGTTCATTTATTTACTATTCATCTTCCGTATCATTCAGTATAATTTATTATTCATTTTAGCTCCGACAACGCGTCCGACATCAAAGTTGATAAAAAAAACAAGTTCGTAAAATAGGTTATGCGTTTCTAGCTCGGCGTAGGAGGACAAGAAAATGGATGTAGGTATACCGCGAGCTAAATGCGCCCCGAGCGTACTCGAGTTCGACAATACAGGTAGTCTAGCTATGAAGTTAATTAAACGACGCGATGTCAACACGTACAGCCGAGCTCGTCTGGTCATACATACCCTCGGCCCGGCCCGTCAGGAAGTCTGTGCCGTCGAGAGTGACAAGTAGCACTCGATAACGACAGAGAGAGAGCTCTGAACACCGGCGGCGTGTACCGAACACCAAGGATCCCTTCAATTAAAAGCCAACGACGCGTTCGCTTGCGAACTCAATTAACGCAACGGCCACGACGACTCTCTCCCCCCCCCCTTCCGCCTTCCCGCCGCCCCGCTCACCAGCCGGTTTCAATGAGAAAAAGAAAAATGGAAATATATCCGAGAAAAAGAACGTTAATCCGAGCTTCACAGTCAGCCGGGCAACGCTCTCATTCGTTTCGAGCTTCTCGACGAGCGTCTCCGGATCACGATACAAAGCATAACCTCCACGAACGAAAACGATCGCCCGGTGCCTCGGCATACAAAGTTTCCGTATAACTCGACACGCTATCACCGACCTTCGCTGCACGAGCTACGACACGCAGATCCCGTCTCGTTTCGTCTCAGTCAGTCATATCTTCTCGCGATTGTTTCTAACTCGTGTTCCAACTGCAAATCCGTTCGTTTCCTCCGCGAGGAAGATTGCACCGCATCGCACGGCGTGCGGATAAAGTTTCCGTCAAAGATATACGCGCCCACCGAAACAACTCGGCACGCCAGTACCGACCTTCGCTGTACAAGCTACGACACGCGGAGACTCGTCTCGACCCCTTTCGCATGGTCGGTAATATTTTCTCGAGATTGTTTTCAACTCGAGTTGTGACTGAAAATCCGTTCGTTTCTATGCGAGGAACATCGTACACGCAACTTCGGTGCGGTTCTTTGTTTCGTTCTCATAACTGCGCCGGCGCCGCAGCGCGGTAACCTTAAAGTTCGGAAATTGCAAAAATTACGTAAGGCAAACGTCCCAGTGGCCGAACAAAGCGTACATGCAAGGGAGATGAAAATACGATTTTTCGAGACTCGTCTCGACCGCTTTCACCCGGTCGGTAATATTTTGTCGCGACTGTTTCCAATTCGAGTTCTGACTGAAAATCCGTTTCTTTCTATGCGAGAAACATCGTACACGCCACTTCGGTGCGGTTCTTTGTTTCGTTCTCATATCTGCGCCAGCGCCGCCGCTCAGCAACCTCAAAATTTGAAAATTGCAAAAATCACGTGAGACAAACGTCCCAATGATCGAACACTTATGGAAATGAGAGATGGAAAATCCGGTTTTCATATATGTCCGGGGACTGGGACTGCTCCCTCAGTTCTATGGTCGTTGGTACTTTTATCTTACCCAATCTTCCGCGAATGCCGTCATGTAAAGTCGTCTCGGATGATCGAGCCTATCGTCGAAATAAAGAACACTTGGATGCCGAACCGAAACTTACGGATTCTCCGTAAGCATGCTTCGCAGGAATAGATAATTGCGAGAGAGTCCACTAGTCAGTTCGAATGCTGCCGTTCGCGGTAGTGCGGTGGTTCCTTCAGAGCCGAGGCTGGAAGAACGCAAGTGCGAGGGAGAAGGCGCAATGGAAGAAATGGCATACAGCCGCAGAGCGTCGACTTCAGTGGCGTCCGCGATACTAAAAAAAAAGAAAGATCGTAGTACGGTGTGCGTCGTCGCTGTGTCCGTGCTCTCCGCACACTAAGTGGGGAACAGCGTTGGCAACCCCACTACTCGACGAATCCTCGTCGGAGCAGCGAGGGTGAAGTGGAGGGGGAGAGAGTGGCTCCCTCCGACGGAGTCGTTGCGCCAGTCGAGCCGTGAGCCGCATCGCGGTAGTGTCGATTCGTGCGGAGACGCTCATCGACCCTCGCGTTTCGTATTTCAATTATGATATTAAATTCGTAATCGCAAAATCATGACCATCCAATGCTGGGTATCAATCTTACGATACCTAAAGACGAGGCAGCCACTCGTCAAACTTTCGCAATAATATCTCTGCCGAATCGCAAACAATCTCATTCGAGCGTCGAAAAGTAAACCGGCGAGAAAAAAAAAAAGATTTCACAAATAACAACGATATCTTTCGCAACGAGATACCGTCTTCGAGAACTTCGCGAAACATCGGACACAGCCCGGTACGAGAGTGAACAGAGTTTTTAACAAAAAGAACGAGGAGTTTCTTTTTTTTTATTTTTCGCGTAACGAGATTTTCACTTGCCACACGATCGAATAAGTAAAAAATAAATGATAATAAAAGTGCGCGAGTGTTTGTGTACATCTCCTCGTGTGTATTCTACATGAGTGCTGCGGTATTTGTGGGTGCGCGGGTACGTGTTATACATTACAGTTTTCGGTAGGCAAGTTTCGGGTAAGCGGACGAAACGAGGAGAGAGAGAGGAGGGCCCAGAGCGCAGGCGTTTCGAGGGAAGCAAATGCCGCGTGGTTTCGGCGTACGCTAGGGGTTCGACGCGCCGGGTTCGAGAGAGCGCGCGACATTCAGGGTCGAGGGCTTGGCGAGCTCGCTTCCACCCACCGATTATTCACAGGATCTATAACATACACCGTTACAAACAGTGCAGTGGAGAACCATCGTGTCCCCACTTAATATCGAACAAACACAGTTTGTCGAAAAAAAAACAACAACAAAAAACAAAAATAACGAAACAAAAGAATAAAGCCCGCCTTCTAAACTGGCTCGATAGAACGAAATGTAATTCTTCGGTTCAACGACAGTGATTCTATATAAATAAAAATAAAAATAAAAATCTTCCTCGTGGATCGTTGGCTCGAGAGAACGTTAGTACAGCAGCAACAGCGGGATAGAGGTAGCAGCGAAGAAGCGGTCGAGTGCAACCGGCCGCTCGCGCCAGCCAGCATCGAGGCAAGGATCAGAAAACCTTCGGGTCGAGACAACGGGCGCGAGTGAGTGAGAGAGAGAGATAGAGAAAGAGTGAAATAAGTCTCGCGAACCAGAGGACAGGTAGAGAGTGGGACGGAGCTAGCGGCGTGGGGAAATAAGCGAGGGAGAAAAGATCGAGCACGAGAGATCCCAAGGCCGCCTCGCTCCCTCGATACCTCCGCGCTCTCCGTTACAACAAAAACTAAGCGCGTTGTTTTTTTTTTTCCTCCTCTTCTCGTCTTTTATTTCATTCTTTATTTTTATTTTTGTTATCGCGGCAATAGCGCGGACGGAGTCGAATCCCAACCGGAAAGATTCGGTTGACCGTGGAAGCGGGTACGAAGGCGCGCGTGACGATAACTTCGATCGATTATTTCTCGAGGGTGAATCAACGTTTATCGTTCGTGCGCTCGGTTAGCGTGGGAGAGGTAACGTGGCATTGATCGCGTTCGATATGGGCAAGCGATCCCGCGGTCGACGATATCGTAACAAGTGCCAGGTGAAACGGTTGATGTATTATTGAAAAATAAATGATAGGAGTGGGGAGGCCGCGCGCGCGAGGGATGACGGGCCATTTGTCATTGGTCGGTCGGGCGAGCGAGTGACGATTGAGAAGCGAGTGTTAGCGATCGAGCGCGTTGTAAGCGGTAGCTTCGGCGTTTTTAAAGGCGCGAAAGTGGAGGGGGCTAGGAAGACGGTTGGGAAGAATAAGAAGGAAGATCGTCGGGATCGAGATCGAAAGATGACGATAGCGAGCAACATTGTGGTGGAGTGGTTAAGATCGCTCCACCTAGGTCAATATTCCGAGTCTTTCATCGACAACGGGTACGACGATCTCGAGATATGCAAGCAGATCGGTGATCCCGATCTCGACGCTATCGGGGTTTTCAATCAGACCCACCGGGCGAGATTGCTGCAGTCGGTAAAGACCCTTCGCGAGGAAGGCGCCGCGAGTGTGTACTTTACCCTCGAGGAGACGAACGACTGTCTGTGCGACAACGTTAGCTCGAAGTCATCGAGAACGTCGTCGGAGAGGCCGACCAGTGACAAGGAGGCGCAGAGGGCTTCCCCCACCGCCAGCTCGTCGAGTGGCGGTCAGGAACTTACGAAATTCGCTGACGAGTACGAGGAGGGCAAGGCCGAACTCGTCAGGATACCGAGGATGCAACTGAGAATGTTGCTGCAGGAAAAATTGAGACACGACGGTATACGCCTCGCCTGTCAACCGTACACCACACCGGTGAGTAGTCTACGATACTGATATTTTATTTCCTTAATCTCCGGTTCATCATTTTTTCATTAAGATTTTTCATTTTATTTTTCAACGACATTTTCTTACGAGATTCTATTGCGGTACGCAAGTACTCAGATTTAATACACTGGAAAAGACAATTTTGTCATCGCTAAAAAAAAATTCGTCTTAATCTCGTGAGATTTTGATACGTTTATCAAAACATTGAGATACTGCACGAATACCACACGGGACTTTAATTAATATTTTTTAGTAGTGGTAGTAGTAGTAGAAGGCATTTATTGCTAGATCTATTTTTCTTTGCAATCTTTTTTTTTACACATAATGCCATATGGTAGGCCAATAGGCCATTGACCGAAGTCCTTCAGCCTTTAATATTTTTATTATATAAATATAGTAGAACCTCGATTATCCGAATCAACTGGGACCGGATCTCGTTCTGACTAACGAAAATCCGGATAACAGAACTATGAAGCTGCGTTGAGCGATGTAGTGATACATATAGAAAGAATTACAGTACGCATATATTTAAAATAATTATGATATACATTTGAAAAATAACGTGATACATGTATTTTTATAATATCCAACGGTAACTTCAAACCCTCGTCATCACGAAAACCACAATTTTCGTTTGGTGCACGAACGTTGTAGATTTTTTTTTGTCAGAGATCGTTGACTCACCAACATCATACCAGCGCGCTAATGATGTGCTGGTCTCTCCCTTATCGAGTTTCAAAAGAATTTCTCATTTTTTTCGAACGTGAGTACATTATGCTTGAGCTTAGCGATGGAAGAACTAGACGTTGAAGCCATAACGCACTAAACTACAGACTAGATTAACGAAAATAAATTTTGAATACGTGTGTATCTATTTGCTTGGTCTGAGAAACTAACAAATATAAGGTTACAGTACCAATGCTCGGAAACGTCCCAATTGTCGAACCCTCGTATGCAGATTTGATTTATTCTGAATTTAAGTATTAGAAATTCAATTTGACCCTTGTAAACGTATCTACAAACATTATTTGATGCACACAAAAAAGTTATACAACGTTTAAGCCTAAATTATGCTCTATTGATGAATTTTGTTAAAACTTAGTTAATACGAACTAGTTGAGTTTGTACATAAAAATTCTTGAAATCTTTGATTGGAAACATTGGAACATACAGTGTTCGAATATAGAGACATTTGGTAAATTTGGACACTCTTGTTCTTTCTCGGTAATTAAGAAACATATTATTTAACTTTTTGTAATTAATCAGTGTGTTTTCGAAACATGAAATTATCAGCTTGACATTGGTTTCAGTTATTGACATAAAAAATTTGTTCTTGATCAATTAATAATTGCTGGAATCTCGGGATCCTCTTAGCCGTCCGAGTATTGGTACCCTTACCTTACTGCGCATACGACTAACGTGCATGCACGGTAACGCTGTACGAGTCTATACGAATTCGAGGGTGCTTGAATCGGTTCGATGTTTATAGCGCGCAACTATGTAAGATCACGAGAATTTCGCGCAGTAGTTCGGACAGTAGAAATGTTATCCCAACCGGCGGCGGTTCGGATAACAGAGGGTTCGGATAATGGGTATACGGAAAATCGAGATTCTACTGTGCATTATTTGATCTCCTTAATCTCCCATTCAACATTGCTCCATTAAATTTTTCATTTCATTTTTCAACGAAATCTTCTTACGAGATTCAATTGCTGCATGCAAGTACTCGAATGTAATGTAATCGATAAGACAATTTTGTCCTTGCTAAAAAAAAGAAAAGAAAAATTCATCTTAAACTCATTCATTCGGATCTCATAATCAATTGTACAAAAAAAATATATTCCAAGAATGCTCATAACGCTAATAATATCGGTTTAATATCGCGAGCTCGGCCGAGCGAGTGTATAATAAACCCGAGAAAAAGAGACGAATAGGGGGGGGGGGCGAGACGGGATTTTCCGAGAAATTGAGATAATGCATGAATACCACACGGGACTTAGACACGCCCACCACCGCAGTCTCAAAGATAATCCTCTGATTCATTATTTCGTTAGCTGAGAGAACCGAGAACCGCTTGCTCGGTTGCATGTGTGCGTGTGAGATAAGAGGCATGCAACGTGATACGTTATACTTGTTTCCGGCGGAGAGGCGGGAGGGGCGGGGAGGAGAGATTTCGCCCCGTTGTACTTTCGCTCACGTCAAATACGCGGAAGACTTTCCTCGACTTCATTAGAACCAAGCAATATCCCGCTATGGGCAAGACGAGCGTTTTTGCGAGACTATAACCGAGTTCTCTTTTTTCTCGTTCGCTTTTACTCAAAAAGTATATCGACGAGAAATACACGGGGTATACTTGCGTAATACAAAAGCGAGAGAAGATGAGGTTGGAGAAGCCACAGAGAGCCCGACGCGTCTGTTGATCGCGTGCTCGCGAGTAGCCTAGATTTTCGTACCCGACCCTAATGACTCACTCGCTTCCCTTCGCCTTCGCCCCCCCCCCCTGCCTTCCCGCGTCTCGGCTCTTTCCCCGGTACTGGACATTCCCTGCCGCTGCTCGCTGTTTCGTGCCACAGAACCTTCCCGGAGCCTCCGAAGCACGAGTCTCTAATTAACTGAGCGAGCATCCACTATCCACCTCGTATTATGTACTCTGTACATAACCCAACTACTGCAGCTAGTTGCCGTTACCGGCTCAAAGATAAACATTCGTATTCCCTATTTTTCTTCTTTCCTCTTTGGAGGATTGGGAGAGCTCTCGATATATCCGAGTTGGCGTGACGAGAATCCAATCGCCGACAGATTCTATTGGACTGACCCCGAGGAATTATAGTCACGGCTCAGCGGTCCCGTTCGTCCATACACGAGACACAGAGTTAGGTCTTATCGGTGAGCGAGTGACGATGATCCAGCGAGACGTGGAAAATATATAAGTCGCCAGTAGCCGAACGCAGAGACTGCGGATCGTTCGAATTTCACGCTCGAGGTATCTTCGGACGGAGAGAGAGATTTTCGTCGCCGGACATGGACGCAGCGATGGGAGGGAGAACGGGGACTCTCCGGCAGGACGCGACGCCAGCGCCCTCACGCGGGACAGCCGAACACTGCCCGCACCCGACAGGTGAACGCAGCCAGAAAGCGGTCGCGGATTAAACGCAGAAAGTAGATTACCGGGTGTCGAACGTCCCGTAGCTTCGGCGAAACACATCGTATACTCCGGGCGATCACGCTGCCACGGAGGCCGAAGGCATGCACCGGATTTATTTATGAACCCGCTCAATCGCGACAACCTCGATCCTTGGCTTCCTCGTTCACGCCTTCATCAAACCCCCCCCCTTCCTGTCCCGAAATGTTTCCATCCACACGCGCTCTCGACTATATAACATTTAATATTTCGTCCGGTGTCGAAACATCGACGAGTAACCGTGCGTTTTCGCCGGGCAATTTTCGGCGAGCGGATTTCGACTCTTCCGCTCCACGCGCCACGAGCGTCCGTCCGTGAACGCGATGAAAACATATTTTCCTACCTCGGCAGAACGACTAACTGGCAAAGGGACGAACATTAGCCGGAACGAAATGTCACCTCGGTGCGCGAGTGTACTCGGAAAATTTGATAATCTGCATTCACAGCGGAAGCTTTCACCGGACAGATTCATTTACAGGTCTATACGGTGAAAATAAACACAGTTTTTGTACGACAAAAACTGTGTTTTGTAGTTAAAAAATATATGTATTTGAAAATTTGAAATGATTTGAACTTTTCTATTTTGTGTAATTGATTTTATTTGCGTAGTAGAGGCGTTATAATCGACCTCGTAAACCGTAGGATCTTGTATACTGTAATTAAACCGATAGTTCATTGCCAATTTCATCCTCACAAAAATCGTTCGTCCGGATAATGCAGGCTTCGTCGTTGGTCATTCATTTATAGGTGTATCCATACGATGAAAAAAAAACACCAAATTTTTGCATGCAAAAGATTGCAGTACAAAACAAATTATTTGAAAAATTGAAATAATTTGACCTTGTCTATTTTTTGTAACCGATTTTTTTGTTTACCTAGTGGAGGTCTTATAATGGACCTCGTAAAGTGTAGGATCTCGTATACTGTAACTGAGGCCTGGATAGACGAAAATGAAAGAAACGAATTGATAGTTCATTGCCAATTTCATCCTCACAAAAATCATTCGTCCGGATAATGCGGGCTCAGTAGTAGGTGATTTCTTTTCCCATCGCCGAACGGCGTTTACCCTCGAGCCGTCGGGCCGAACAAATTTATATATACATACAACAGCCGAGAACCAGCCTCGAGCCGACCGATAAATATTAATGCCTTTCTAGCTTGTCATGCGACTTTGCTATCGTTCTGCGAATCCGTATCTCCGATATACCAAATAACTCCGTTGGGACACACACATATATATGTATATATATCCACTGAGAGACGGCGAAAGAGAGCGAGATAGAAAGTACACGTCGTGGGAGCCGTAGAGGGCGAGAAGCGTGATTGCGTTCATTGTAGAGGGTTTCAGAAGAGGGGAGGGGGGGGGGGGGGAGAAGCAGTGAGGAGAGAAATAAATCTGTGGCGTGCGTAAATAAGGAAACGCCCACGCGAGCTTTGAGCCTTTGCGGGAGATGTTCGGGATGAGGTATATACATGTATATATATGTATATATACGCGTATATAAGATGTTCCCTGACGCGATGCTGCGCGACCCCTCGCGCCATTACAACACCCGTGAGTCGTTCAACCAACCCGTATAAGTAGTAAATACACCGAGAGATCGAGCCGTCGAAAATATACTGCTCGGCTCCCATACACAAAATCCCTCTCTCAAACGATGAAATTGCCGCTGTCCTTGAGGCCCCGAGTCACACTGGGCCGTTCGGCTTTGCCGTCCGGACGTTTTTAACACGCGTACAGAAGAGACTCGTGGGACGCACGGATCCGTCGATAATATATCGGCGGAGTTAAATATGCACGCGGAACGGAACGGATCGAGCGAAGCCACTATACGTCCGCGACACGCACGCTACGGGATTGAGAAAAGAAGAAGAAAGAATAACAAGAAGATTCGACGAGGACATAGCGAGAGGCGGCATGGAGGGGGAAGGGGAGATCCCGTTCGAGTCGGGAGATCACGGTGGTCCAGTCGCGAACGTTTTGTTTTATTTTTCATTTTATTTTTTATGCCTTTTTTTATTATTCGTCTGTTGCGTGCCGTACGTGCGTGAGAGCGTACGCTGATGCGTGGGCGAGAAACACCATTGGGAAGCAACGAGCGAGAGAAATTTTCTGTCATTTTGATTCTACCAGCTGTACCACTCTCTCGGAAGAGGAATATAGCGATTTCAGCACGGGGAGTGGGGGAGGGGATGTGGGGTTATATAGCTGGGATTGTAGTTTCAGAGAGCGTTATTAAAGCCGTCGCGTCAACCCTCCGACCCACAGGCCGGACAAACTTCGTATTTATTGGTTTAATCTGGAAAGCGTGATGCTACCGGCGAGCGGAAGGTCCGATTTGTTGAACGCTAGGCGTTTCTACCCGCGCATATATACACACACATACGTACATATATATGTGTGTATATATATGTATATATATACTTGAATACCTGGATACACGTAGATACATATACCCGCACGCCTATCTCGCCAATCAACATTCCGGCCATAGGAGAGACTACGTGGCCAATTACGGTACGCTCGCGATACAATCGGCGCTCTATGCCTATTTATTCACCGGTTCTCCAGTGGCGCGCCGCAGAGCTCTCTAGCCAAGGGAGAGAGAGAGAAGGCAGGAGCCAAGCAGAGAGCAGTACCGACGGCTGGTTCTCCGGGGCTCCTCTGTTACCCCCTCGCCGCGATCCTTAACACAGCCGACTGTTCTCTCCGCCACGATCCTGAGAGCTTCGACACGAGCACGAAACCCTTCCCGCCTACGTAAGCCCCGATCTAGTTGGATCACGTACAACCTGAAACGAGTTATTCCATTTATTTCATCGTCCTCTCCTAATTCGTCGCCAGGAAACTACTGGCGCGAAACCGGAGGTTAGCGAGATGGGCGAGAGAAAATGGCTATCCTAAGTTTTCGGAAATAAGCTCGGAGATCATTGTCATTTTTTATTGCGGTCGGAACGAGTCGGGGAAAACCAAAGGCTGGGTCGAGGGTAAATTTTCAGCATGGCGGATGAGGAAGAAAAGTGTTCTTCCTGAAAATCCTAATTCACATAACATTCTTCCGACGGACACATGAACTCGAAACGCATCCGACGAGGATTAAGGATATCCTTACCAAAAGTCGTTTCTGTTCGATCTCGAACAACTTATGTGGTCTACAGAAAAAAACACGCTTTTTTGTTGGCATTTTTAAAGAGTTTTTTACTGTCGTTTTTTTTTTGCACCGTGATTTCAAAGTTGAGTATTCATGGTTGACACGGACATGGAAAACCTGGAAACCAGGAAAAGTTAGGGAAAGGTCATGGTTTTTTTTTAAATCCTGGAAGTTCTTTGAAGCTGATGTTTTTCATTTAATTCCATGCCGCACGACGTGTACATTTTTCGTTTCAGCAAATTTGTCGACTATATACAGCACAAACATGACTATGTCATGATATTAACTTCGTTGGAAACTTTTAATATTGCGAACTGAGTTCAATATATTAATAATCACTATATATTATATTTTACCTTATTTTTAATTGTCCTGTCCTACCTTGATCGATGGCCTGACAAAATTAAATTTTTGCTCTGGGAATTCGGGAAAAGTCAGGGAATTCTAGTTGGAGAATTTCGTGATAACCATATGGTATTTTAACATGGGAAGGAGCGGATCTAATCTGAAAAACGATACGATATAGCGTTTTTCTCCGCCAATTTCTCTTCAACTAAAATAAAAAAAAACTATCCAAATCAAATTTGGCCACTGTCAGCGGTGAAAGTGTCCAAATTTGAAAAAGATTTACGGTCCAGTTTTCAACTGCCGTTACAAAAACGAAGCCTCCATCTCTTTCCAGCAGACTTGCTCTGTATCACCTTTCTCTCTCGCACAGTGACTACCGCCATCAGCGGAGACGCTCTCCCGTCTCCCTCGTGTTTCTTCTAGAGATATCCTCAAACAGAACAGCCGAAGGATACGAAAAATATTTCTTTGTCGTTTCTGATTCGGTCGGTAACTGCGACATTTACCTGCGGGTCACACACAACATCCACTCATCTCGGGTGTCTTCTCTCGTCCCTCACGATTTTCACGCAAAGACGTGTCTGAGGAGAGGGCTCTTGGGATGTTTTCCTCTGTTCGTTGCCGAGCGACTTACACACACAGAGAGGCGGGCGGGCGCGCGAGCGCGTAGAGTGGTAGCGAATAGGCGACGCGGACTGAGGAGACGACCGCGCGCACGGTGTGACAAGGAAGTTATTCTCCGGTCGAGTACCCACTCGCCGGAGGGATAGTCGGACGAGTGGTGCGGCGGCGGGGGGGGGGGGGGAGAGGGTAGAGGATCCCTCGAATTCACGACTACAGCGCCACCGTCGTCCACACAGCGTAAACGAGTGTTATGTACGTGAACAAACGGTGGGGAAGAAAAGATAGAATGCCTGGTTCGCCACGAGCATCCACAGGAAGCCAGTGTCTGTACGACAAGAGGCGGCCGGGTCCTCTACAATCTCCGACGACGCACATGGTTTATTCTCCTGGTCTCTCTCCTTGCCTCCTGGGCTTCCCCCCCCCCCCCCCCCACCTCTCTCATCCCTTTACCGTACAACTATACTCGGCCGTTCCGTAATAGCGTTTAAATATTTGAGCGAATGTTCAATCGATATTCTCCGTCAGTTTTCTCCGGCATCGCGTCCCCTTTACCTCCGCAGCTCTTTCTCTCTTGCCAATTCTCCGTCGTCTACCCTTCGGGCTTCGACGTTGTCGTCGTCGTCTTCCTCCTTCTCCTCTTCCTTCTTCTTTCTCATTCTTCTTCCTCGGCAACCGAGTGAACCCGATCGCGTTTTCCATGAAATATCAAGCATCCGGAATGAGATTCTCTTATTCCAGGTGGTACGTTGAAGGAGGTGAAACGAGTCGAAAAGGGCATAAGGTCGACGGATGGAACGAGTGCGGTCGCCGAAGTCTCGCTTTTCTTATCTCTCTCCATCGATGGATCGGTTCTGCTTTTCCGAACGAGACATACCCGCCTTTATAATTGATCAAAAAAAACCGGGACGAGGTCACATCGGTCGTATCTTCGACTCAGTCGAGAGTTCGCGAGGAGTTTCGATTTTTCTTTTTTTTTCCCCCTGTGATATTGAATTATTCATCAGGTTCCTGATGAAATCGTAAAATGGTCGGGAGAACGCGAGGTTTCTCTCGTGTGTCGTGCTTCACGAGGTATATTTACACAAATATATATATTGTGTATATCTCTCTATAATATATCAACGTCTTCCCGCCGCCGCCGCGTCAAGAATAGGGGGGGGGGGGGGGGGGTGTTCAGCTTCACCGTATAGAGAGAGAGTTCCCTTTTTATGAAGGTGACCCTTTCCCCCCTTATCGTAACGGAAAAAGCCTGCTTCATGATACGCAGAACCGCTCCCCGTTCGGTGAAGCTGAATCCCCCCGGCCGAAATTTCAAGTCCTCCTTGCACTGTAAAAAAAAAAAATCGAATGAAATTTAATATACCGGACAGAAAGTTTTAAATATATTAAATTTCATCTACAATTCCAATGCAAAATTAATGTTCAGGGAATTAAAAACATTGGAAATACTTTGTTTTTAATAATCTACTTTAATTTCAATGAAAAAGTATATTAATTTTTCATCACGATTGCACATTAAATTTAATGTACCGGTTTTTGCATAAAAACTTTCAGTCTGGTACATTAAATTTCATACGATTTTTTTACAGTGCTGGTGGCCCCGCAGCTTGAAATATTCTAAGTCCCCTTATAGAGGGTCGGGGGGAATCGAAGAGGAACTGATTATTCTGTTATAAGTAAGTTTTGAAGACACTCAACGGGAGCGCGTGAGCAGAGATCCTAGTATATACATTGTAACGAATATAAAGATGGGGATTGACTGAGAGACACGAGATTACATAGATATATATTGTAACGAATATAGAGATGAGGATGGACCGAAACATACAATATTATATAGATGACCGTAATAGCTTAGTATGACAAGTGACAAACGTACAGATTATCGATTGACCAGATGACAACAGTCTTGATTGAACTTTCAGAGAGAACAGACGTTTGACAGTTCACGCTTGAGATATTTAGCTGCGATTGTACTTAACAAAAATCCGCCCCTAAACCAAATCCGCGCGTTATTTATTTCACGAGAACGTAACAATATATATATTCGTGATTAATAAATTTGCGAATAATCGACGGCAGACCGGAGGTCTCGTCAATGAGCGTATAACTCGAATTAGGTAGTAAATAGGCCAACTACGTGTGTGCACGTTGATAGGCATCGACACGTGATCCTTCGTGGAATAAACCTGTACAAACAGTGTATGCGGAGGCGCGGTATGGAGGAGGGTCGGACGGGGCTTAATCGGGGCGCGCACCGTCATATCGGTCGGCGACTCGTACAGCGAGAAGGAGGTAGAGTTTCGGCACGGTATCGCACGCAATCCTCCGTCCCGAGGACCTCGTCGGCCAGGGCGTATAACCCTCGCCGCTGGGCAATAAACGCGTTTAATTGCGGAGCTAATGACCCGCGCAAGGGTATATCCTTCGGCATCAACGCTGGCCTGTATTCGCTTCCTCCACTCTCTCTCTCTCTCTCTTCGGGCGTCAAAGCTTCTATCTCTCCAAACACAATTACGAGAGCTCGATAGCTCCGGACCGCTCGATCCTGGAACATACTTTCGTCAGCTGCGTGTATCGAGGCCGATAATCGATAATAAGGAAGAGCCCCGATACCTCCGCGCCCGTGGCTCGAAACGTAATGTATGCGCGTCGCCGGTCAAACATAAAATATACAAGGCACTTTACTCTATACCGCACTGGCAGCGTCGAAGCGCTCGAGAATAATTTAAAGCTGGTAATGGCCAAAAGGAATTTATTTTCCACTTTTTTTTTTAACTTCCGACGCGAGTTTTTTTTAAATAAAACATTGAGGCTGGAATAGACGTAGAGATGGATTCGTGATCGGCGGGAAAAAGTCGCGCTAAACGACGAATGAAAATTTTATACATCCTTACAGCCGAGCATGCATTCGTCAAATTTTTTCAGAATTTTTCGATGAAAATTGACGAAGATCGCAGTTAAAGTGTCAAAAATGATTTTTTTAATTAAGGTAGTCCAGGAGTAAAAAGGTTGCAATCTATTTGAAATTACTATAAAATGACTATCGGCTACTCATAGTTACTCCTTATCAAACGGGCCAATTAAAATCGAACGCTTATAGCTTTAATATCGATAAGATAAAAAAAGAGCTATTTCATTCGATTAACCGATCCGTTAGTTCTGCTAGTACCGTATACGACACGAGAACGCCGGAACTTGGCGCAGGAGGTACAAATGTATCTGACAAATGTGTTTCATTGCCGTAATAATTGGTAATTACAGTTGTCAATGCGATAAGTCAAATGGGCGGTTCTAACGCGATGGAGTTGCATTACCGGCGTGTACACGGAAAGTATGGGTTGTGCGGGGCACACCGGACTAAATAAGATATATCGATTTCTAATCATAAGACACAGAGAGCGGAGCGTTGGCTGGAACGACGTTGCGACGGCTGGAAGCCGAGTCCATACCGTGCCAATTAATTATGCCCGATTATTAAGTACTAGCGGCGTACCCATTACGACTTCCGTTGTAATAAACATTCGCTAATTACGTAGCTAATGGCCCGCGAAACTACCGGCTGGTGGCGATGCAGAAACCTATAACTATACGTGTTATTATATAGCTTCTACCCTCGGTACTTCGGGTACCGAGAGTGCCCCCCGGCTTCGTTATCATTATTAACTTTGTGACAATGTCGCCAGTTCCTTCGTGACCGTTGGCGCGTATTATCGATCTCTCGTTAACGTCCGAGAGGACAATTGATTCTCGGCGTTCTCGATAATGGCGTGTATATTCGGAACGGTTAATAGCGCTGACGGGATATCTGTTTCCGGCAGGGATACGCGTCTGTCGTACCCTGATCATTCGGTCACGAGGTCAGCGCTCGCGCTTGTCAGTTGTCAGCCGTGGGAATATGAGGAATATTCGCGAATATTCGTATGTCTGATAGCGGAAGTGGAACTAAAGACTATACGAACAGTATATTTCGATGAGCAAATGGATATAATTTTCTCCGATAATATCGAACTTCTGTCGATATCCGCGAGTTTGAACGTTATACTTGTACATGGGGCTTAGAGCAGAGAAGCAGAAAATGACCGTTTACTCTAGAACTGATGTATGGGGTACGAAAGTACCCCAGACGATATTCAAACTGCACTCCTAAAGTAGAAACTGACATTATCGCCTTGGGACCTTTACGATAATTTAGTTTCATGATCTGAGGATGTCCGGAGGTCGGTAGTAGTCTCAGTTACTCGCTAGCTGTAGCACAGGATGCTAACGCAGCGCGCTTGGGGTACTTAAATACCCCAGTTAGGAGTTCCCGTTAGTGTTTTATGTAAGTAAGTGATTTTTTTTTGTTGATGTTAGAACTGTCGAATGTAAGTTACTGTTATATAATTTGGACGTATATAGTGGGCATTTTATTTTTTAAATAATTTTTTTAATGTTTATAATTTTATAATGTTAATACTTTTTAATAATAATTATCATTATCTTTAATTACGTACAATGTTTCACGAAAAATAAATCTTAAAAACAACACAAAATCAATTTTGTTTGCGTTTTCATTGATTTTTTCCATGTTACAAGTTTTCGACGTTTCCCTATTTTCAGATGTCCAAATAAAAAGACTTTTTAAACGGAATGCAATGGGACTATTTTTTTCGTAATAGTCTGATGTGTCCCCTGTAAAATGGCGTTTGAAAATCGGACCATTTTTTAATAAACTACAATTTTTTCACAATAAGTGTGGTTTTTGCTAATTTTTGTTATGCCTTCAAGGGTTATTTTCACCCCTTAAAATGTAATAAAATCAAATTTGCCGCATACCAATCTCTTATGAAACAACGAAGATATTCATGTGCGATAAAACCCATGTACTGTTCATAGGACGCGTGTACGTTAAAGAAACGCGTGCGGTACATATTTACCCTAGTTATAAGTTAGAAGGTAGAAAAAAAGATATACGAGTTCTAAGGTTAGGCGTTTTTTTTCCAAGTTGAGATTATTTGGCAATAGTGTATTTTCGAGTGCTTCAATCGATTCAGCCACGTGATGATCCACGAGGATTGCCGATCATGCGGTCGGCGTCGCGGTAGAGAGCCAGTATTTTCTATTTCTATTTCTATATTTTCTATTCCTCTAAGAAAAAGGCAAAAATATTTTTTTGAATATCGATTACTTTGGTAATCAGCTTTCAAAAATTACAATTACATTCACGTCGACAAAAGACCGGATATTTTTTTTTCAATTATCTACGTGAATTATTCGAATTTCCGTGCAAAGCCACTGCCGGGCAGCGCGAGCATTTATTACCTCGGTACTTTTCCCCCCACTGATAATCGCCCGTACACAGTAGCTAGAGAACCGCGTTCTTTTCTACCGGTTCTCCATGTTCTTTTTTTTTCCGTTCAGTTCTTTTTTTTCGCGAGACTGACATTGTCGTTCGATACGGCGTAGTCGCCGGTCGCGCGGAAAGGTACGTACAGGAGAGACCTCGTTATCGCGATTCCGTTCGTCCGGTTCGCTCGATCCTCATTCTCCGTGGCGGTCGCGGGCCGTTTGGCGAGCTCGCGAGCCGAGAGAGGGGGGACTCTCTCACCGAGAAAGTATGCCCGGTTGCGAGTATACGACGTAAGTCAGGAATCTTTAATGCCGTCCCGTTAAACCGCACGACCGGGCTCTGAGTTATTGCAGTTTCCGGGTCGGCGCGAGCACGACGATATATCACCCGTGCCGGTTAACTCGCTTTTCCCAGTGTTCGCGGAGTTGAATCGGTCCCGAAGAGTCACCCCGAAAAAGCAGGCAACCAGCCAGCCAACGCGCCAACCTCCACACTTTCCTCTCATCGTCCAGGCGCGGCCGAGAGCGCAAGGAAACTCTCCTTCTGGGAGAGAAACGCACTGGTGCCCGATTCGTGTACGAAGCTGCTGGCTGATTTACACCCTTGGGTGAGTGGGGGAGGGGGGGGGGGATCGGTAGCGGTGCGAGAGAAGCGAACGCTCGCGGTACCAGAAAAATTGCCGGTTCTTTCGCGCCGTCCTCCTTTCCTTGCGCTTCTGGGCTTGCGAGGGAGGAAGGAGAAACCTCCCTCCTTTTCTCTCGCTGCGAACCCCGGCTCTTCCACAGCCGAGCCGCGAAAGCGCCTATTTTATCGCGACTTTATTCTCCGGCACACCGTTAGTCCCTCACCTCTTCTTCCATCCCGGAATGAAGGAGGATGGCAATTATCCCACGTTTCCGACTCCTCGGACAGAACTATTTTTCCGATCTCTCGTTCACTACCTTCCTCCTCCTCTCTCTCTCCACATCCCTCACCCGCGTCCACCGCGCGTTGTAACCGCGACTATACCGTTAAAGTTATAGTTTCACTCGTTAAAATCTACAGCCTCCTTTTTGCGGGCTTCTCTCTCCCCATCGGTTATTCGTCGTTTGACCTCAGACGCTCCGAGTCTCGGGTCGTTACTGTTAAACTTTGATGGCTCTGTTCCACGGATAAGATTGCTCGGTGGGCACAAACAAAAAAAAACAGTATCTCCTGTCTGAGAGCTGAATCCGTGAGTTTATCGAATCGCAGTTTTTCCCTGAACGCTGCAGTTTTATTTTTAAGACGATTTTTTTTGTTTTTACTTTTTGGTAATCTACGTTGTGATTTAAGATTCGTGCCTAAGACTATGTGATGAGAGGATGAATTTGAGGATTGGAGGAATGGAAGACGAACGACTCTATCGATGGACCGATGGCGCAGATACGCTCGTGTGATGGGCAGGTGGAGATGCGAGAGTCCATCAGCGGAAGGATCATTGACGTTCACCCTCTTCTTTTTGCTGTTGGTACGGCTGTGCGCGGTATGATCGTTCGGAGTCTCGGGTGCACTCCAGTCGGTGCGTCGAGGCCCTCGGCGAGGAGAGACCTTAATGGCCCTTTAACCTGCAGGCCTCCCTCTCCGCTTCGCGACCGACCGAGTAATTACGGAGTTAACCGATGCAAATTACAATAATTTACGCTCAGGAAGTGCCGAGGCCCCCCGCTCTCCGCCCCTCACGTTTGTTTCGGTAGTACATGAGCTTGTCCGCGTATCCGCGTTCGAAGATATACGATCCGCTCGCTCTCGCAACCCGCGGAATCGTTCGAAACGCTATCTGCATTTTTTATACCGCTTAAACGGGAGCCATCCCCGTATTGCCCACGGGAATCCGTTTCGGCCCTTCCCTCGTCGATTCTACATCCGCGCACTCGGCCCAAATCTATATGTATTATTCGTTGCGCGTTAGCGATGTTACGGGACTACGTTCGACGAGCGCGGAGACCCGCGCTGTAGAGCCCAGATGTGTTTCAACTTTTAAGCCCTAAATATCGAAATTCATAACCGTTATGAGTTTCGGTGGAATATCATTGTTTATTATATGGTAATATTATTATTTATTGCATGGTTATAACATTTTGCGCATAGCTTTCTCCATGAGAAAGGTCGTTTATCGATCTTGGCTTCCTCACAGAGGAAGCTGTGGGCAAAATTGTAATTAATTAGGAAACCTTGTGCAATCTGCTTTGCAACTTTGTTTTCGTAACGTAAAATTTCTACATCTCATGAAATTGAAATCGTTATAATTTACCGCAAAATTCATTGCAGGAAATCGCAAACTGAAATTTTAGGATTTGGTCATTTTGAGGCAATTTTCAATATACTCTTTACCGTTGAATACGAAATTATAATTAATTTTACTCTTAGCGCTTTATTTGATCCGGAAACTCGTGTCGGACATAAAATACAAAGTTACCAACAATTTTTAACACCCGTAAAACCTCTAATTCGGCCTCAATCTTTATAAAAATTGCACTTAATGCAGAGACCATTCTATCATTCGTGACCACTCTACTAGCGTACCAAATTTCAACTGGCTATCTCAAACCGTTTCCGTGTTAGTCTTTTTAAATGATACGAGTCTGTCATACATACGTGTCCGCTAAAAATCACATTTCTCGATGTTTTAGACTATTTTAAGTACTCTGACACTACAAAATCTTGATTTCATTTCTTTTTTTTTTTAAAGAAAACATAGCTTCCTCTATGAGGAAGCAAAATCACATTTCGCTACGTTTCAGACTATTTTAAGAGCTCGAAAACAGCTTCCTCCATGAAGGAGCAATACGTTATATGTGACATAATATTATAAACACGGGCTGAAACAGATTTAATGATTATGCATTTCAGATTTTACAGATTTTATGATTATGTATTTCAGATTTTACAAATTTTATGATTATGTATAGGGCAGAGCGGGGAATAATGGGACTGTGGGGCAAAACGGGACAGTGGGGGCAAAACTCAATTTTCCAATAATTTTTGGATGCGTATTTTCATCCCCGTTTTGCACACCCACCACCACCGCCACCATCCAAAAGTTCTTGAAAAAGTTGCGTTTCTCCCCATTACCCCGTTTTACCCCACCGTTCCATTTTGCCCCTCCCCCCTCCCATGCGTTTAAGGAGAGGACGTGCTGGGGGTGTAAAAGGCGAAAGCCGTACAGGGAAAATAAAATTCCATAATAAACCCAACACAAATTTTCCATATATTTTTATGGGTGCAGTTAAACAGACGAGCGGGAAGCCTAATAAATTTCGATGCCAAAATAGTTGACTGGAGGATCAGAGGTCGGGTGTAATAAATGCGCGTGTGCGCCGTCCCGCAACGGCTAGGTGAGAGGGAGTTTCCTTAGTTGAACAACGGCAAAGTGAACGCGATGACAAACGAGCCTCTCTCCGGGTGTCACGAGCAGCGAGGCAACTCCGGAGAGCCGTCGAGGATTGTTGTTCGTTGATATAGAGGTGTATCGGTGAGAGACTCCTCTCGAATTAACGTTTCGTACATGCCGCGTCGAATACTGGCAGACACCGCGGGATAGTTCGGAATCGTCGAAATTCGGTTGAATACACAACGAGGCAACTTTGCACCTCGGATGGGAGAGGTGTATAGAGCAACCGGCTCGTTGCACGCAGTTGTATGTGCATAGAGAGCGAGCGAGAGATAGGGAGCGAGATAGTTAGCCGATCGCGGAGAGGGCGTATCGGGGGGACGTCCCAGCCGCAGAGAGGCGAAGTGGCTGCATGGTAATTAGAGAGCACTGTAGATATGAATCAAGCGAGGTCAGCGGGGACCCGGTGGCGGTGCAACCCTTTATTAATTTGTAATTGCGAGCGAGGGAAGCCCGTTGGGCGCTCGCTGGCACGCCGTGTGTACGTTTGTGTACACGTATTCGCGTGTGTGAATACCGAACGGTATAGCTTTTCGTTAAAATTACAGGTCTGTCCCGGGCTCGTTGCTACCACGGAGATTTACTAACTCGCGCTGAGACACTCACTTCCGCTCGCCCGTTTACGAAACTCGCGGGCCTCGAGTCCCGCTGCAATCATCTTTCCCGCACGTGCATGTATATATATGTGGACTCTCGATCCGACAAAGTTGCGCGGCGCGGAGATGAACTGTTTTATTGCTCCAACGAAATATTGATCGATGATAATTCTTTGCTTCGGGAGCAGAAAAAAAATATCGCTGCTGCAGGGTAATTTGTGGTTCTTGCGTGAAGCATATAAATTAGCAAAGAACTCTTGAAGCGCCAACAAATCATTTTTCTCTCTCTAGTGTTGCAGAAATAATTTCGGCGAAATAAATTTATTTGAATTTAATGATTACATTTAAATACCTATCAGACGTCTACTGGGCGATTGAAATAAATCATTTCCAACGGGGTTTTTGTTTTCTTTTCTTTTTGAATAATAGCTTCTCTGTAAAGTCAGAATTTCCTGAGGCCCCGAGGTTTTCACTCTGACGAATCGTGTACCACGTGAACCCTTCTCCGGGTCTCAGGAAAAAAAGAACTGTTCGTTGATATTTTGCCTCTCTCCTACCGGTTAATATACGGAGGCGTTCTCCGTTACAGCAACGTTAATATATCCATCCATCCGTCTTATACGTTGCGGAATGGGGGCCTCCCGAGTGCACCGGCGGGCTATCCTAGGAGGGTTCGAGTGTGCCATTAGGCCATCTGTCTTCCGCGCTAATGATTGGACGTCCACGTGTCGGCGATGCCCCGGCGTCGCTCCGACGATCGCGGCCTCCGCACACTCGTCAGCTAAACTCTCCACGACCTCACGTACAGCCCATCCGTACTAATACCGCTGCTCCTTATCTCCGAGAGAAACAGTCCCGAAATCCCGAAGGGTATGCACACACACACACTTAATAGTTCCATGGCCGAAGCGTAGTCGCATTCGAGTGTGACACGTGGTGCGTTTTCAACTCGCCCGTTCGAGCGTAAGGCCGGAGTATTTATCACGGCTGTTTTGGACCCTCCGAGGCCAACCCTCTCGTTGGAGCAAAAACCCCTCGAGACGATAGACGGAAGAACGAACGTCAGAAATAATTGATCAGTCGACACGTGAGCGATGACTATGAAGATATCGAGTTGTCCTGCGCAATCTTGTTTCTACGAAAACGTTACAAGAGCTCGGGAGAAATAAGAAAAATATAAATAGTTCTCCAGCACCAGAGAGATACAAGCGTTGATATAAAGAAGACGAGGTAAGTTTCGCACCCGGTGTAATTTTTTCCGGTAGTCTGTATAGCGTCTCGGGCTCTTTAGTATTCGCTACCGGAAATTGACACTTCTTGTGGACTCTTTTTTTTGGTCATTGTAGCCGATTTTCAATGGGAGGGTAGAACTTTATTTGAGGACACTTTTTGATATTCTACTCAATAGCCTGATAGAAATTGTACGTCGTTACATTGGTACGATGTAACGACGCCATTGTACGTCGTTACGTTGGGACCTGATGAGGTCCTGACAAGGCCTCAATATTAGGTGGAATAAAAACAGTTTATAGGCGCGTGGCATAATTTATTCGTAATGACATTATGTTCTTGTTGGATCTATTTTTGTAATTACCATTGGAATATGATATGGAAGATGCAGGTAAAAGAGACTACGTTTACTCACTGAAGAGTCGTACGCGAAAACATCTAAAGTAGTTTTAGGGTCGGGCGCAAGAGTTACTCAGTAGCCACTTTGTTTAATTCCTCAATGGTAAGTAACACTTTTTGGGGACTTTTTTTTTGGTTATTGTACTCAATTTTCAATGGGATCGTAAAATTTTTCTGAGGATTTTTCTTGATATTCTACTCAAATACCCTGATGGAAATTGTCGAGATCCGGACTTTTTAACACCCTTTAAAAATACTTCTGACCATTTTACTCAAACTCCTGCAACACTGTGACGCTTTTTAAGGACACTTTTAATTATTTTCCTCAATTTTCAACAGAACTATAATGCCTTTTGGGACGCTTGTGCTATTTTTACTCAATCTCAGATAGGACCATAATACGTTGGGAGGACACTTTTGGCTATTGTACCCACTCTCGAATAGGATCGTAAGTTTTTAGGGCATATTTGATCATTTTACGAAACCTCCAACATGACTGTAGCGCTATTTAAGGACACTTTTGACCATTGTAATCAAACTCTCGTAGAACCGTAATGTTTTTTGAGAACGCTTTTGCTAATTGTACGCACTCTCCAACACGACCGTAGCACTTTTTAAGAACACGCGAGCGATGACTATAAAGATATCGAGTCGTCGTGCGCAATCTTGTTGCTACAAAAACCTTACACGAGGTCTAGAAAATATATATATATATATATATATATATATATATATATATATATATATATATATATCCAGTGAATCGTTCTCCAACACGAGAGAGATACAAACGTTGATATAAAGCAAAACTAGGTAGATTTCGCACTCGGTGTATTTTTTTCCGCTAGTCTGCATACCGCGTCGGACCCTTTAGTATTCGCATCGCAGCGCTCTCTTACCGCGTATGATGAGAATTCCAGGGTAGATCAGTGAGGATTGCTTCGTCGTGCGGTGGTAGCGTTACCCTAAGCGCGCGCTCCCAACCTTGGAATTAACGAAGCTGTCTGAGCATGGAGATAGGAGATAGAGAGAGAGAGAGAGAGCCAGCCGGCTGGCTATAATATTCAGGGCGTTGAACACGATGTGTGTGCTCGAGCTATGCGCTCGCTGCATCGCTGACTCGGTGGTTCTCTTCCCTCCAGGTCGGTGAAGTAAAAGGATTATAACGCGAGTAGAGTCGGCGAGATAGCCGAAGCGATTCCCTTCTCGGGCCCTCTCTCCTCGTGTTATCTGTCCGTATTCCGTGCTACACGCTTTTCCCTTAACGAATTCGCACGAACGTGCACGGGTTCGCTTGTACCACTTGGAATGTTATCTCCGGTACGGTGCCGAGATCCAATACTATCGGTCAATTAATTATTCAGCTCGAAACTTTTCCCACTCTTTCGCTCCCCACCGGCTTCGGTGTTACACGTCGTCGAATAGAATCGAAAAAAAAAAACATCCAAGTTATCCGAAAGACACGCAGAGTCGGTGGAGATATTGTGCGAGAATGGAAACTCGAGAAGCCGGAGGAGTAATGGCACTGCAGAGAAAGCCGCGATGCACTGAAAGATTCATAGAGACGATTAGCTTTAGCCATTCAACCGTGCCGAGCAAACCGGAGACCCCTCTCACTTTTTGCCCTCGTAGATATCTCCAGTGTAAACCGAGATGTATAATCTTGCGTTCCACTGACTTTTATCCCGCACAGAGAACCCTCCCACCACTTTCCGTTTCAATTTATATACATACGGGATAATCGAGACCCGCGTGCCAGTTTTGCAAGTTTGTACGACGACGCTGATTTATAGTCACGCGTCCAGCCTCGGGGCGTGGACTATGGGGAAGAAAGTTGTCGACTCACGAAACGGCGAGAGCCTATTCGATACCACGTTTTCGCATATCTGCCCCGTTTCGCGGTTGTTGAGAGCGATCGTAAAAAAGAAAATACTAAAAGTACGAACCGGCCATATTTCGTCATTCGTGTGGGAAATTAATTGTTATTGGGAGTTTGCCAGCTGCGAATTTGATCGATAAAATGAAAGGCGAGGCCGGGAAGAAAGAGGTTACATTTCTGCTTGAACTTTCTCTCGGGCTCTCACGCTGCAACTGTTCGTGTCGGCTCGCAAAGTTCCGTCCGTCGAATTTTTCTTCTCTGTATTAACCTTTTTTTTTTTTACTCAAAAGTCCCTGTTCGTGCCAACTTTATAGTTCCGTTTCCCGTCCAATAAAGTTTGTTCTACTGTATTTGTACAGCTCCGCGATTTTAATGCCGTTGGCTTTTCTCAACGTTTGCCAAGGTTATGCGCCAAAATAGCGAGTCTCTCCGGGCCATTCGTTACAGTCGGAGCGTGTGCACCTTGCGGTATTTTCGGTGACGTTAATCCTCGAGCACGTGCTGCTACTGCCCGCCCCTACCCGTCTTCTGCGAGTTTAACGATCTTTAGCAGCTGTACGGGGAGGCAACAGAGAAACCCGTTGATAGTTTATATATATATATATATATATATATATATATATATACTACAATATAAATATAGTGTTGCCTCCGCCGAACCATGCGGCTCATTTAAGCGATTCCTCGTACGCATCCCTCCGGCCGACTCGTTTCATCAATCCTTATTCGCGCATTAGGGCAGCGCAGACCATTTTTTACCAATTTTTATGCGGGCCACAAAACGAAAGTCTTACCTGAAACAAAGAACAACGTCCATTTCGCCCCCTTTTTCCTCGTACACTTTTCAAGGTTTGTCACAAATTTTCATCCTTACTCATGCATTGAGGCAGAGCGGGGCAAAAGGAAGCAAAAAATTGTGAAGAATTTTTTTTGCTCAGTAAAGGAAACTTGGTTTTCAGAAATATGGAAAAATTGTGCAAAGTGATTTGCACACGGCTTCCTCATTTATTACAATTTTGCGCTTCCTCTATGGGGCAGCCAAAAATTGATCGCCGAACTGTCTCATGGACAAAGCTATGCGCAAAATTGTGATAAATGAGGGAGCAATGTGCAAATTGCTGTACCTCATTTTTAAAAATGCCGCACACAAGACAAAAGTCTCGCCTGAAACAAAGGACGTCCATTTTGCCCCCCTCTTCCTCGTACACCTTTCGCGGCTTGTCGCAAATTTTCATGACTCATCCGATACGTATCTTTCCATTGCTGAAGACCGTGAGCGAGTCTCGCGGGCCTCGCGCAGCTGGAAGCCTCAAATGGTCAAAGAGGGTCGCGCGATTCGTTCCGGCAGGTGCGAGCTCGGATGTTGCAAAAAAAAAAAAAAAAAATTATTGTAATAAAAGGAAAAAAAGAAACGATGATAACGACCGTGAAATAATATCCTTACTCACCTGTGTGTAACGCGATTTTATATATTTGGTCCGCTCTCGCGGCTGCAACGCTGATATCCCGAAGGATTTTTCTCGCTGCTCTCAACGTCGCGGTCGGTGGTTCCCTGTCCTCATTCTCCGCTGCTCGCTCGCCGTGTCCTGTGTACAATTTTACGAGCCGACTGGCGCTAAGCCCCTCGTGTGCCCCGCCAGCGAAAGGTGCACCCGTCCTAGCCGTGTTCAAATAAGCTGGGGGGATTTTCACCGTGACGTAATTTCGGGCGAGGTACAAGCCGCGAGCTCGCTAATGCCGGTGGGACAGTGCTACTGGGGAAATGAAAAATGCGCGGAACGTACCAAATAAGACTCCGTTACCACCACTCGCGGATCGAGATCTTTTCGCCGCCGAGAGTTGACGGCGTACACCGAGAAAACAAAAAATCTATCGAATTCAATTAAACATTTCTTTCCGAATAATTTACCGAAATAAAGGCGAAAGAATTTTCAATCGAAAGCAATCCGCATGAAACGATTAATTCAATTATTATTTCAATAAATTTTATCCCCGGACCAAATTCTAGAAGAAAAAAATGTTTAATTGTTTTCAATATTTTTCTTTTTCCGTATGAATTTTAAGATCCTACAACCGTGAAATTGTTCTTTAACACAGAGGAAAGAAAGAAAATGGGCGTTTATTGAAGTTACGAACAATGTATAAATCCCTGTACTCATTTCTCATCGAGTCTCCGCATACGCGATCATATTTTAAAAAATGTACGGAGACATTTTGCCGTTTTTCAAGGAGATCCGTCTATAAAGATAATTATTATTTTAATACATTTTATCCCTACACCAAATTCAAGACGAAAAAAATGTTTAATTGATTTCAGACATTTTTGTTTCTCTATGAATTTTAGGATCCTGAAACAGTACGCGAAACAATTATCAATCGAAAGCAATCCGCATGAAACGATTCATTCAATTATTATTTCAATACATTTTATCTCTGGACCAAATTAAAAACTACAAAAATGTTTAATTGATTTAAGTCATTTTTTTTCTTTATGAATTTTAAGATCCTAAAACCGTGAAATTATTCTTCGACGCAAAAAAAAAGGAAAAAAAGAGTGTTTATTGAAGGTACCAAAAATGTATAAATCCCTGTACTCCTTTCTCATCGAGTCTCGGCACACGCGATCGGATTCAAAAAATGTACAGAGAAATTTTACCGTTTTTCCACGAGATCCGTCTACAGAGATAACATCGATGTAACGCTATGACGTTACCTCGGCTAAAACACACACATCCACATTAACATACCGAGAGCGCGACGGGGTGTCGTAACGAATTTATCGCGCGTGTCAAATATCGACTATCGAATATCGAATCGCGAGATAAATTAGCGCCGCCCTCATCGCGGAGAAATCTCGGTTTCGCCAGCAATCAAGAGGGAGAGAGAGTGAGAGAGCTCTATGGGTCTCTCTCTCTCTCGGCGGGGCGTTAATGTTTCATGTGACCGATCGTCGAACACACTCACCCTCTCGTGGTCGCTGTTCATACGTACATTATTCATCGGTCCACAGGTTACCAATACTGTAGCACGTGTGGGTAAACTGGACGCAGTCCGAGGTAACGGGGAGGTCACACACACGTTTGTCCACGTACATACACATACATATACCCACTACATATATACATATACATATATATACATCCATATACCGGCTATATATATATAAATATATATATATATATCGCTAATCCACTCGTCCATGTCTCGGCCGCGTAACGCAGTTTCTGTCGCTGGTACCAGATGAGTAGTGCTTCAATAGCGCATATATGGAGTTAGTGACGTTCGTCCGGGTCCATCCGAGCGGGTTACGGCTCGTTCGGTTCAACGCCGGTAGCGCGTTGTGCTTCCTCTCTCGGCATTACCGATCTTTGGAAATCTCGTCAACGACGATGGAGCGAGTGTGAGAGGAGAGCCGAAAGGGCTGTTCTGTGTGCTCCGGAATGCAAATTCACATAGCGCACCGAGGGCCATGCATATCGGGGTACGAACCGCTCTATTCACCGTACACAACGCGATCCCGGTCAGCACTCCAATCATACGTTCTTGATTATTAAGTCACCGTCATCGCAATCGCGACATCTCCGGGAATTATGCACAGAACGGGAGACTCCCGACATGCATTCCGCGAATCGAGTCGTTCACTCGCTATACGTCCCTCGTAATTGCCGCCGAGTTTCGCAGCTGTCTGGATACCGGTTATAACTCGCGTTATATCGGAGTCATAGTTAACGGCACCGGGAGGTTCGGGTTATAACGGCGCGCAGATACAACGAAAACAGAGGTAATATTTCATGAGTCGTCTGGCCGAGAAAGATAAGGCGCTAATGGCACATACTATTTCAATATAACTGCGTCAAATGCCGGCGAGCGAGAGAGAGAAGCAAACGCCCGGGCGCGAGGCGCCTACGCTGTGCTTCCGCGATGGTATGGGCTCTTAATAGAAAGCTATCGGAGTGCGAGTTGCCTCGTAAACGTTCGAGAAACTGCGCTCTACGGCAGCTCTCCGCGATGGGAGAAATTGGGATCGGGCGATCCGGGTGTGTGTGTGCGCGCGCGCGCGTGTGTGTGAGACAGGGTGCGGGATCACACATCGGGACGGCGAGCACGTCCATCACTTCCACTATATTCTTCACCGATACCACCTTCGTGCACACCGAGTCAAGCAGTGCGCCCTCCACACAAATGCGGCGGATACTTCAACACCGCGTGCTCGTCTCGCGGGCGATATTTTTTTTTTTTTTTTTTTCTCTTTTTTTTATTTTCTACCCCTCTTGCGAATGCGGCCGAGGAAAGCCATCAGGAGAGACTTCTCACTCGATTCTCACGCTCGCGTGGTGAATGAAGTGGAGCGCGTTGAGAAAAAAAATCATCGATTTCTTGGTTCTAAAGTTAAGTTTCGATGAAGGAAATATCTGCGATAGGCCACAAGTGGTTTACGTTAGAAAATTATTGACGACCAAATATCGTTGACAATAGGAACAAATTTATGGTTAAGGTTGCGTACGATTGGGTGAATGGCTGTTCTGAGGTCGGCAAAGATTACCGTGCGTTCCGGTGAACATAGAATTGTTATCGACGAAGCACAATGAGATGAGGATCTGATAGAAATTCACGTAAATCTGGTAAAAGCCGATAGAACGTTGAGGTAGATGGGAACTACAGCGACATCCTGACTGACATTCGCATTAAACTTAACACATTCTGCTAGAAAATATGGTAATTTTCGCTATCGCAGATATCACCCGAAGATCCCGTGATTTTTATTAGTATATAAGTTCTTCTTACTAGAAAACATATAGTAATCTGTCGGTTCGCGATCACGAACCGTTTGTTTTAGGGTTTTAGGTCATACCGGATATTATATCGATCCAATTTTTTTATGTATACATACATATAAAAATTTGACCGCCGGAATTTTCAGTTTTAATCCACAAAATTCTCAGTTTTATTCACGAAATTTTGCCAACCGGCCTTCTGGAAAAAATTACCATACGGGTTGGTTAATCATTATTATGGCCCTGCGAAAATTTCACATATCGCGAGTGGTGGTGCTGATGTACGATATTGCCTGGTCGACATTTACCATATGGCTGGGCAGTTTTTACAAGATCCTTCTCTCAGTGCATAAAACATTTAACGTTAAAAAGATATAATTTTTTAGTCCCCAGGGATTTTCGAAGAACTCCGTAGGCGGTCGTCTGAGCAACATTCTGGTCGACGCTCTGATTTGGAATTGGCTCCGGTAGAATCGTGCCAGTGAAATTCCGAATCCACTTGGTGAAGCCGGACTTGAGCCAGTTCCGAACGCATGGAATTAATAAGCTTTACTATGCATGCACCGGTCCATGAAATACGATACCGCGGGGGCTGCGAGCTCTCTGCTGTGGACGTACACGGAGGTGTAACCCCCTTGCATACAGCGGTATGGGAAAGCCGCTTTGTGCCCGAGCGGATGCCTCAAGGCTCTCCCTTCTCTCTTAGCCCCCCCTCCGTTGCCTCTCTGGCTGATGCTTTCGAGCCCTTTCAACCTACCCGTACACACGTCTACGTGCGTCTACATCCTCGCCCTTCAACCCGTCGCGCCCGCCAGTGCTGCTCTTGATTCCCGATTCACCAAACCTCGGAATCCACTATCAACTCGTAATCTAAACACATTGTCATAACACAAGACGCTTGGAAGATTCGCAATCGATTAACGAAGCACAAACAATCGCTGTAGATAAACATGGGGGAAAAAATTATATACGTGTTTCCCTGCATATCGTAACGAATATAAAGTAACGGTACCAAAGCTCAGGCGTTCCAATCGTCGGTAAGTCCTATGCAGATTTCATTTGTTAGGAATTTAAGTATTGGAAATCCAATTTGACACTTGTATTCGTATCTAGAAACATTATTTGATGCGCAGAAAAAAGTTATAAAAGGCTTAAGTCTAAATTATTATCTGTTGCATTTTGTTATAAGATCAACGATATAGTGTCCGGAAACTGGTACAAGTGTAACAACATACGTGACCCAATAATCGGCCAGTTCGGGGAAGTTAGGTTAGCCAGATTTCTATGCAGCTTGTCTTCAGTGTTGTTTCGGGTAAATATAATTTTTTCATCGGTTTAATTAATAAATGTCAAAGAAATAGCTTTAGTTAATACGAACTTGTAGATATCTATGATCGACCGCAAGATCGGGACATACAGTGTCCGAATATAGGGAAGTGCCGAAAAACCGCGAGCGATAATGTGGTACATTTGGGTCTTGTTATTGTATTCCATCATTGAAAAAATACGTATCTTTTTGTAATTGAACGATCTGTTTTCGAAACTAGAAACTATCAGCTCGTCATCGGTTTCATTTTTTTTCACAAAAAATTTGCTTTTAGCCAGTTAATAACTGCTGGAATTTGCGGATGCTCTCAACTGTCCGAGCATTTATTTTCTTATGTGAATCGCTGATAGATCGACTATACTCGAATGGCAATGAGCGATCGTGTGAGCGTGTTTACTGATATGTATGAGTGTATATGTTCGAACGAAGAATTGTGAAATTCAACACGACGAGAAAGATTTATGAAATTATCATTTTTTATATTAAAGTGAAACTTACTATTTGTCTGAAATTTACGGCTTACGTATAGAGATGAGGTTTGACTGAGACGCATGACATTACACAGATGACTGGAATAGCTCGGTATGAAGAATTAAAAACGTACAAATGATCGGTTGACGAGATGACTACACATTGATGAGAAAAAAAGATCGATCGAGTCAACAACGAACGAAGTAATTGTCGCAGTAAGTAAAGAAAGATTCGACTCGACGCTTAGTTTGATCAACGAGGTATTCCTTTCTATCAACCAAACACTTGTTTCGCCACCCGAAAGCGTAGATTTTCTTGACTCAATTGATTTTTGTTTTCTCCGTGCAGTCTTGATCGGACTTCGAAAGACTCGCGGATGTCTGGCAGTTGACACTGGAAATAAATAGTGTGATGGTAATTGATAATATCCGCCCCAAACCGCATACGCGCGTCGTTGATTTCGCTCGGTCGTAACGATACATAACTATTATATATGACGGCCGTATATAATTTTTTTTTTTTTTCTGGAAGCGAATAGCTTCTTTTATATCCCACTGCAGCGGTAGACGAGCAACGATTATGAGTTCAGACGGTTCTTTTTATAATAATAAAAATACAAAAAAAATCCTTTTTCCCTTCATCATCGCTCTTTCGCCCTTTGTAGGCTACCGAGAACTAATGAGCATTACGTCTGAAGAAGCTCGGCGAGAGAGAAGAGGCCCGGAGCCTTCCCCGTATCACGGTGAAAAGCTATGCTGCGGCGATGGCGACTCCGCCACGCGCGCGTGGTGGACCCTGCGTGGAATCTTCGGCTCGGCTGTGCAAGTCCGAGGATCCTGCCGAGCCTCCGGCATCTCGGGGGGTTTTTGCCCGCGTGCTCAGCCGTTCGTTCGCCTCTCCCTCGCCAACCGAATTAGCCTCGAGGCCTCTCACGCTGAATCGCCGCCCGAACTCTTATACTGCACGAGTCGATCCGCGTGGACTCGAATATATGTATATATAGGTATATATATTTTTTTAAGCTCCTCGAGAAACTCCTCGTGAACGACGATGAGATCATCGCAATTGCAAGGTGGTTCGAGGGTATACACACGAGTATATCCAGAAGGTATATGTAATGTATAGCTAATGTATAGAGTGAAACGTGTTCACCGCAATAACGATAACTCGCCCTACTCCCCCCCCCCCACCCCCCACCTCTTCAACCCCTCCATAGCATCTGGTTACTTTGCATATCCACTCGAATATAATCCGATATGATAGCGGTTTTTCCCTTGGGTCGGGAGAACCACGTCGCGCAAGAGAGGGCCGAAAAGAGTTCCTTTTTCTTATCGCTCGAGCAGGTTCTCCGAGTCCCGGTCGAGAAGGCCTTCTGTGTATGTTCGAGCCGGTACTCGGGGTACACCTCCTATATACCAGTCGGTGTACCGCTATAAGATCCTTCGGAAACCGCAACGTTTGGCATGGGACCAGCAGGGATTGCGGTCGTGGCTTCGACGGCGCTCGCACAACCACTCTCGACTTTTCTCTCTCCTTCCTCTCGAAGCACCGACCCCCCCCCCCCCCCCCCCCCCCGCTCGTGCCAATAGCTCGAATCGGAGCCCAAGCCAGTTGGACTTAACGTTCTTTTCTACCAGACTATCAGCGGCGAACGACGAACGTCGATGCTGGAAGCAATTTTCCTTGCCGGTCTACTCGCCTTTTGGCATACGCACTTTTTCTTAGAACTCCCCGCCAGCCGGGCCCTCGATCTCCCCGGGGATTCCGCTTTAGCTTTTGCTGCCCTCCCGACATTCGCCGATACGTACGTGACCAAAGCTCCCATTCTTTCGACCGCTGTATTGCGGTAATAGGATCGATCGCCTGTTTAACGAAGAATAAGACGCCCCCTTTTTCCATTCCTGCACTCCATTCTTTTTTTTCTCGCAGAGTCCATTTTTTTTTTTTAGAGTTCCATGCAAACGCTTTCGGTATTTTTTTAAAGTATAAAAAAAAAATCACCGGTTTACCGAGAATCCATAATCTATTTAAATTTTATTAGATTAACTTTTTTTTTTGAAAAATAATCATCGTTTACACTTTTTATCATCGTAATTTTTTTTTCGTAGAAATCCCGTCCATTTCCATAATTTTTATGTTCACAAAGCTTTATCTTTGAGGAATCAAAAATAAATAATCGTTTTCGGGATGTCTCAAAAGTATCAAAAAAATGACCGAACTACCGAAAATTTTATTACATTAATGTTTTATTGAATAACAACTATCGTATAAATCTATTTTAAACGCATGATTCGTACATTGTCAATTTTTTTGTTAAGAAAAATGTCCGTTCATTTTCGTTATTTTTCTGATCTCAAAGCTTTCTCCTTGAGGAAGCGAAGATAAATACGCAGATACTTTTTTATAGAAATAACTTTGCAGATTAAAGTAAATTATTAAGAAGCGATGTGTAAAAAATGTATCATTTTCACGATTTCATTTGTCTATTCGTATCGCTCTGGAGACTTATTCGAGAACGAGTGTCGGATGCAGTGCGCTGTACAGTAGTTTGAGCCGAACAAACTGTGTTTATATCTATTAAATAAACATGTTATTCGGAACAGGAAAGGCAGGCCAAGACGGAGCGCAGTAGGGTGGGCTTAAGACTCGTCGATGTTTCACAACGTCGACTCGACAAGATACACAGACACATCCCCGAGAGCAAAACGTAAGCGTGCGAAATCGCCGTTCCGATTCGCAAAGTTCCGAGGCCCGCCCTCTCGGTGAAATCTTCGTGGGAACTTTGATATGAAATAATTCAAAGTTGGTCGTACAGAACGACTTTTCCTGCGACGGAGCGGGTGGGCCACCGGAACCGAGCACCAGCCCGGATATAAAATCTCGTCCGCGCTGAAGTTGTGCAGAAGCTTTTGGACTCTCGCGAATGTCGCTTCAGCACGTACTTCAAGAAAGGACGATTTAAGGCGACGTGACCATATCACTTTCAACCACTCTTCCTACAACTCTTATCGCGAGTTAAAAAAATATGAAAATTTCTTCAAACGCTTGGATAAACTTAGCCTGCATTAGTTTCCATTAAAAAAAAAGTTTCACTCATCTATGATCCAATAATTTTTTTCGTCGTTCAATCATCGACGTTGACTTTGCCGGAACTTCGTTATTTACCTGCGCAGGCTAGTATTGATATTTGCCAATTATCGAAGTACGATTTGAGGCGACCTTACCATATCACTTTCAACCACTCTTCCTGCAACTCTTATCACGAGTAAAAACAATTTTAAACTTCTTCAAATGCTTCGATAAATTTAGCGTACATTAATTTCCATTAAAAAAAAGTTTCACCCATCTACGATCCAGTAATTTTTTTCGTCGTTCAATCATCGAAGTTGACTTCGCCTGAGCTTCGTTATTTACCCGCGCAGGCTAGCATTGATATTTGCCACTTATCGAAGTACGATTTAAAGCGACGTTACCATATCACTTTCAACCACGTTTCCTGCAACTCTTATCACGAGTAAAAACAATTTTAAACTTCCCAAATGCCTCGATAAACTTAGCGTACATTAGTTTCCATTTAAAAAAAAGTTTCACTCATCTACGATCCAGTAATTTTTTTCGTCGTCCAATCATCAACGTTGACAATGCCGGAGCTTCGTTATTTACCCGCGCAGGCTAACATTGGTATTTGACAATTATCGAAGTATTATTTAAGGCGACGTTACCATATCACTTCCAACCACTCTTCCAGCGGTTCTTATCGCAAGTTCCATAAAATTAAAATTTCTTCAAATGCTTCGATAAACTTAGCATACATTAGTTTCCATTAAAAAAAAAAGTTCCACTCATCTGCGATCCAATAATTTTTTTCGTCGTTCAATCATCGACGTTGACTTTGCCGGAGCTTCGTTATTTACCCGCGCAGCCTACCATTGATATTTGCCAATTATCGAAGTGCAGCGCACCAGCATCGTGGGCTATTATTCCCCCGAATATTGACTGCCCGACAAATGGCTCTCGGCTTTACGCGAATTTCAATCGAAATGTTTATCCGCAATAACGAATGCAGACTTCGTATTGCTCTCGTCAGTCCGGCGCACCATGACCGGCCGGTGTGACGTATGCACCGTTGTATTAAAAAAAAATCGTAGAAAAATAAATAAATAAAATAAATAAAAGTGAGCACCAGATTTGTAGGGATCTTCGACACGGTATCGCGTCGTCACGTCCCGCCAGTCGATGGATTTTAGGTTGAAGGTACTTCAATTTTTTGTTGTATTCTATCACTTGCCTTTTCGAGCTTTCTCTATTTTTTGCCGCCTCAACGTGGCGCAACAACGTACTCGTGCATCGGCGACATCGTGCTGCGGTCGTGGGCGGGTTGTCGGCAGAACGTGCGAGAGCTCCCTAGTCTATCGTCGTACGCGCCCGCGGAGCTCCGTGATTCCATGTACCGTGATCGACCAGGTTTCGCCTTCGATCGTCTCACCGTCGACCTCCCGAGTCACGCGGAGAGACTCGGCTCGCTCGGCGGGCTTGGGCGGGTGTTGCTTGTGGGGAAGAACGGCTGAGCTGCACGAGAATAAATAAAAAGCTCAAGCTCACGGTTAAGCCAGCTTACACATCCCCGCGTGTCGCGAAAGCTTTCGCCCCGCCGTTCATCCGCGCCGGGCCGCCAGCACGTGCCGAGGACTATTTCTCATCGACGCCACAGCTATTCTCCGTGTAAACCGCGATGAAACGTCGCTTTTATCGATCAACCGTCAGCGTCCGTTTGCGTTTATACTCGCTCGACAAAATACAAATAATCGTCGCTACCGATAATTCGGGGTGGGGGGGCGGGAATGGCCGATAACCGGCGAGCGTTCGGTCATCGGTTCACGACAAACAATCTCATCGATTGAACATTGTGTTCACCGATATATATTTACCGCCGCCGAAAATTAAATAAAACGACGGCTAGTCTATTAAACAGTTCGCATCCCGCCGACCCGATGTGCATCGGGTTTATATTTGACCCTCGGTGGAAATTTTGTATAATCTCGGGCTGTCCGCGGGACGTTGAACGAATATGGGATTACTCCCGTAGCCGTTGTGTTGACGATTACAAACGCCCACCCGCTCGGGCTTTGTGCCGTTTGTACGCCGAGAGATAAAAGCTATGTCACCTGTACGTTTCGCACACCGAGAATCTATTCTCGGCTAATGAGATTAAACGTTCGTGGCTCACTTGCCGCCGGAGCCGGTTGACCATCGTCGCGTTAAGGGCGAGTTTTCCAACGATTCTCGAATACCCAACGGGGAGGGAGAGATGAGAGGCTTTTTGACGACAATAAATAATCGGATGAACCGATCGCCCGGGACTTTGTGAGTCATTCGAGGGACAATCAGGGGCTCGTTGCCATTGTACCTCGATGGGGATGCTCTCTTTCTCTCTCTCTCTTTCTCTCTCTTTCGCCCCGAGGAGTTCACCGCTTTCGCCTGCTCGCGACCCTACACAGGGAAAATATAATATCGGCTCGAGCTCTCCGTACTATAACTGTACAATACGGTCTGTACACTCCGGTCTCGATGAAAATATTGATACACGCGACGGCATAGTCCGACACACAAAGACTCGAGAATCGTCCCCACCGGTTTAGCTTCCGTCGGCATTGTGACGTAAGATGAAGGTAGAGAAATATTTTTCTACTCGACAAATCGGTTATTCTGACACACTATACCGGACACTATAGTATAGCAACTTCTGGGTTAATTATTGTAGGTGTAGGTCAGGGTGATGCGCGCAGATGGAAATATTTAATAGTATCGCCTCGCTGGTCGACTTATCGAATTTTTAAACACGAAAATCAAGTATTAACGATTAGGGGGGCAGAATGGGACAAAATGGACCAATATTTATTAATATCTCGATCACTGATTGACTCATCGAATTTTTAAGTTTGAATCAAGTATTAACGATCAGGGCGCGCAGACTGGGGCAGAATGGACCATTTTTATCAATTTTCCTGGGTCCATAAAAAACAGTCCCGTGTCAAAAGGACGACAATGATCCGTTTTTCCCAGCTCTCCCACTGCCATTACTATAGATCATTATCACCGATATTGAATCCCTTTGTAGCGAACGTATCTCCCATCTCCTTTGTTAAAAATAAAATCCCTCGTGGCCCCCGGTGTTACTCTGTATCACCATCGCCCTGACGCTTTTGTCGACAGAGTGCATCCCCGTAATTAAAAATTACATTCCAAAAAAAGAAAAAAACCAAAAACCTACCGTTGATCCCAGCGTGTCTGTTTTGAGAGCGTACACTCTTCTTTTCTAATTCGTTCGCCTGCGGGGTGATACACGTCAGAGAATTTCGCAATTTTCGAAACTCAAATTCCCGTTCAGCCCATGTTCCGTTCTGGACAGCGGGCAGTGAGGGCGGATGAGGATGAGGGAGGCTATACCAGTCAACTGCCAGTCACTATGGGATTGGCGCCTGCTCGTTTCATCCAGCAGTACGCATAGGTACACCGCACACGCGATGGGATTAAACAAAAATTGTGTTTCCGCATAGCTGTTTCCGTCCCGCTTCTGGGCTCTCTCTCTCTCTCCGTGCACGGCTGTGGAGGGTAGTTGCATGCAGTATACAGCCTGTCCTCCATCCGCACACGTATAGCGTACAGTTCCGTAATGCCGTAGAACTGGAGGCACTATAGCGGGCTCGCGAAGGGTGACGGTCGAGTCGTTGGGGAAAACCGGCTGTTGCCTCCCTCCGGCTCCCGTCCGGGTATGCGCTTCGCACACAACCAGCGCCTCCTCGCCTTGTTGCTATATTCGCTGTATCCGTGCATAGGAAGACTAGATATGTAGAATATACGAGCGAAGCAACGAGAGGATGAAATCCGTGGGCGAGGGTGTACACCCGAGATAAGAGCGGTAGGATGGGGGGGGGGGTGGGTTTGGATGGTTACGCCAGGGTGTCGTCGAATCGTCGCCTCGGTGCGTGTTTTAATTTGACGTCACTCAGAACGTCAGTTCCATCTGGTGTTGCCGAGGCCTCGGTATCTTCTGTATGTTTCGCCCCTCCGCCTCTCCTGATTCTCGCCCCCCCCCACCCCCACCCCCCGGGCCCCTTCTATTTCCCACTCTCTCCGTGGCCCTCAACCCCGTCTCTTTCGTCTCGCGTGCAGGCTACGCCAGTCAGCCGGATTTAATATGAAACCAGTCCTCGACGTGCGTCGCTTCGCTCGGGGACGACCTTACACGGGACGGTCTCTCGTGGCGTCATTGCCTGTGCACGCTGCCGGCGACTGGCGTCGCCATCGTCCCGCAGCCGCAGAGACCAACCACCGCTCGGTATAAACTACCTATCCGTAACCCTCTCTCTTTTGGCGTCCTGGCGGCCGGTCGGCATACGCACGCATTGTCGCGTCCGAGCGTCAACCTGATAAGCCGGATATGCATAATCAACCCCCCCCCCCCTCGCTCCCCCGGGGTGAGTTCGGTACAAGGCCCCATACCCTACGTGTCTCATCCGTGCGCATTCTATGTTCCGATTATGGTTAGAGTCAGCCGCATATACCTGGAGCTCGTATCGTTAGTCCAGAACTTCCACATCATCTCCACCCGACCGCAAGCCACCTCGCAAACGCAACGGCTCTCCCCGGTCTCGTGCTGTACGGACCGTAGAGTCGGAAACTGAGGACCGCGGACGGACAGAAACGGAAGGAAGAAGCTGTAATGGCAACGGGACGGGGGAAACTTTGAGAGGCTCAAGAACCGGAAGAAATGGGCAGATATCGTCGAGTAAAAAGCTCTCCCTCCGGCTCTCCGACGTACAGAAAGGAAGGCCGGAAGGATTATTATTTATACGTTATGGTGGCGGCGGTGAAGAAAGGGCTCGGCGGTAGGAGAGGGATAAGCCGAATCCCGATCTGGCCGCGAGCGCGTAAGCCAGCCTTAAGCTTGGCAATCCTAGAAGGCGGAAAACGCGCGGCGAAAACGCCCGGCTTCACCGCCGGCTAAAAAGCATCCGCGTAATGCGAACCTTCCGGTGGAGACCGCGAGGCAAGGTCTTCTGGCACTCGACTGTCTTTCTCCGGCTCTTCGGTCTCCGGGATGCTGGCGCTGCCGCGGCTGGTGGAACTCAGCGGGCGCTCCCCGGGCTCCAGTAGGTTTATACTCGGGGCGTACGAGCTTCCCGGTTTCCACGGGCGAAGAGCATCCCTCCCTCCGACCGAGGCAACTTCCCTGAGCTGAGAGCGTGAGTGCTTTCAGATTCGTGGCCCATATACTCGTCGCTTGTTTCGACGCTGGTAATTCTGTAAATAAGTGCTCCAGCCTGCTTTACTCGCCGTCGCGAGGGAGACGAAGGACGGCGACGTAGTTGATGCACCACCCGGAGTATATCCGTACTCTCCGGGCCTTCCCCCACGAAAATCCGAAAGGAAAACGGATTTTTCTCAGCCCTTCGGCCAACGGAGTCCTGTGGATTTGGCTCTATAAAAAAAAAACTCGGATACCCTCGCGAATTGCCCGTCGGAATGGATTCTCAGCGAGATTCTCTCGATCCGAGACGAATAAACCGATTGGCAAAATGTTATCGAAAAAAAAAAAAGGAATGTCTACTTACACTGATTATTTTTGTGCCAGGAATATTGTGTACTCTCAATCCTGACAGAGAAAAGTTGCCTCGGGCTCTGGCTTCACCGTTCGCTGGCGAATTCGCATCGCCGTATATCCCCCCTAGACCCTCGATGCAACGCGACCGGTATTTCATGAAATCCAATATCTCACTACATTCCTTGAACGAGATGGCAGACAAGCGAGAAGGCCAGACAGACGAGTTCCCGCGGCTGGCTCGCTTCCTCGCTCGCTCCCGCGGCGAGCAACCAGACAAGGCTCTCTGCCGAGCAAGGTGCGCGCTGGTCCAAACCGCTTGATACATCGATGTTTCTGGAGCTCCCGATCGGCTCATCGGGGGGTTCCGTCCAACCCCTACACCCCCCCCCCCCTACCTCCAATGAAGAACACGATTCGCTAACCTCACGGGAATTTCCACCGCAGTCTCTCGATATCTACCCGCCGTGAATTTCACAAATGTACACGCGATCCTCTCGATCTTTCGCTGTTTCCGTGGCCATTTCACGGCACCCTCCGCGACAGAACGCGAATCACGTACGTTACTTTATTTATTACCGTCGGACTTTTTTTTTTTACTCGGTTCGGGTCGTGGCTCTGTGTTCCTGTGAGTGTCGATGCAAACGAAGCGTACATTATTGTTGTATTGTATTGTGACAGGAAAGTCACGTTCGGACTCTTTCCTGGACGTCAACGCTCAATTTCACTCCTCGAGCGCTTTAGGCATAAGATAGCCGAAAAAAGTTTGTCAACGCTACCGCTAAGATCCATTTGAACGAGACAAAGTACGGGGCAAGCGAGTGAGAGAGGTGACGTCATAGACCGGCGTTGAGTAAGGCCGTTAAATTGGGATGAAAGAGGGAAGGTCTCTAATGGGCCGAATTATCGACTTCCATTATCGTTGACCACACAGAGAGGGAGAAAGATCCCTTGCTCGATAACCGCGATCGGCGATAAGTCAGCTCTCGAGGAGTCTCGAATAGGTACGTATTTTGTCAGATTGATCGTTGATCTCGTAACACGTTCTGCATCAACGTATTTCGGCGAATTAAAACTGTATTGGTCAAGTGAATTGTGATTCGCTGGATAGTGAAATCCCACGTAAGTCAAATAAACAGATTTTTGTATTGCGCCTATGGGGGAAACCGGGGCAAAACGGGGTACTGGGGCAAAATGGGGACATGTACCCCGTTTTGCCCCAGATGGTTTTTTTTAATCCTTCCAAAATCAGTGCCAATACAATTTGGGTGTGAAAAACAATGGATCTATGCTTTCGGTATTGTTTTAGCAGGTTTGATTGCTTAGCGTCCCTGTTTTGCCCCGGATTCTCCTATATCTTTCCGTCTAGTCTATGCAATATTGGTATTGGTATTGATATGTTTATTATGCTTTAGTTGAACTATGGGTCATTGTGCGTAAATGCTGTGAGAATATAATAGCTTTGGAGAAATCAAATAGCGAGATCGTTAGGATACATGAGTAAAGTTAAAATAAAGGATTACTATTATAATAGTCACACTTTCTAATGATCTTATGTCCAATTTTGTGGGAAGTAGATAATAAGTATAAGTTTGAGAGGGATGTGTTGGGCGAAGAGAGTGTTAAAAGATAGTGTCAATGTGTAATCTTAGTATTGTGGCTATTTGATAGATCTTAAGCGTATCTTTCCTCATTTGATAGTTCTTGCTGAAATAAGTGGTGGAAAAGGCGTGGTACGAAAATGTTGAGTGATGGAGCTGATTTTACTATCCCTGGGAGCTTCTGCCACAAGACGATGAGCTGGAATGTGGGAAGTGCACGGTAGTACTCGAGGAGATCTGCACGGAGTGGCATCAAGCCTAGGAAACAATTCTTACATATTGAACGGTGTATGTAGATAAAGGATTCTATAGACGGCAATGCATAAAAAGTATGTTCTTCCGGTTCTTGCGGACAGCCAGTTCATTCTGTGTCTATGCGGAGTAATACGCTCACAAATCTGATGCATGTATTAATTCGTTTTTTGAAGCTTGCTGTTCAATGATTCAGTTAAATCGCTGTATATCAGACAGTAATCGAAGTGAGGAAACATGAGCGTTTTTGTAATATTTTAGCTTGTAAAGTGTTCCATAAACTCTCCTGAAGATGTTCTAAATTTGCTTTTTCCATGATCGGTTAGACCTGATCATAATTCCCAGATTTTTAGCTTCACTGACAATTGGCAGATCTGCTTCGTTTATTGTGACAGAAATATTCCGAATTCTCTCAATTTCCTCGAGTTTTTCAATCGAAATCTCCTGCGATTATCTCATAATTAATAAGTGTTAGTCGAGCGAATTGTAAATAGTCGTTTATTAGTTTTCTTAAAACTAATTGGCGCGCAAATTAAGTCGACAACAGGAGTAGATAAATTTGCCCGTAGCGTTAAACCGGAGCTCTGGCAACCTGGTAGACTTTCGAAATTCCAATCTGTCTACTAATAAAATAAGTCTATCTCAGTATTATTATCGTAATTCGAAGGCACAGTAATTTCCACATTGGTTTTAACTTGTGTTGGTTATTCAACACCGAATTTGTCTATAGCCAATAGAGCGTGAAATAGAGTATTAGATATCTGCCTGAAACAGTCTCGACACCTTCTCTCAAGCGCTAACGAGCTTTGCGCCTCGCATACGGATCCTTTTTTTTTTTTTTTTTTTTTTTTTTCGCGAAACCGTTTCGGTACGGCGATTGGCGTGATCGACTGAAAGCCTCCTCCACGTCCCACGCATCCCTGCGCTCCGCCGCACCGCTATATCCAATAGTTATCGATCTTTTTTCAATTAAAAAAAGAAAATATATTATCAGCGCTCCACATATGGATTTCACTGAACCATTGTCCACTCTCTCGATTCATAGTGGAACAATTTCACCGTTCACAGACCAAACCCCTCCTCCCCGCGATAATTAAAAGTTACACGAATGCGAGTCTCTCTCCCCTGCGATCCCCGATTTGTAACCGATAATCGATATAAAACTCGCTCCCAGAATTTTTCACGCTGACGGAAATTCCGATTTTACTTTCGGTCTCTGGTAGAAACGGCGTTATATTTTTCACTTCCTTTTTTTTGTTAAATTTTTTTTTCTTTTACACAACCCGTGAATGAAAAGGGCGAGGGAGAACGGTCGGACCACTCCATAAAACATGGTCGGCGCGCATACTCGAGAGGCCGTAACGAATGAAGTGCGCGGCTGTAAAAAATACGATTTTATAGAAGCAACTCCGCGTAACGTCCGAGTAACCGAGATGCCGCTGACTCCGGTCCGTAAAAGGAACATCACGCATCTGCGAAGCCCGATGCTGCTCCTCTCGTCGGCACGGTCTTACCTACCTCTTAGCCTTGCCTACCTCCCGATTCACTCCGACGTCTCCGGTAGCCCAGCATCCGCGCATACCTCGTCAGCATCGCCCGTAATATCTGCCTATTCAAGTTTTCAGATGCGTAAGCATACTGTACGATGCTGTGCTGTATACGCACCACCTATATATCCACGCTATACTGCATCGCGCCGTGTATGTCTAAGCGGTACGTGCGGATGCTGCGACGTTGAATCCCGGGCCGTGAGAGCGCTGTAGCTGGATCATGCTTTTCGTCCTCCTCTCTCTATTCACGTCGTGAACTCTCCCTCGCTCCTTGCCACATCGACTCCGCGAACCTGTCGTAAACTTGGTTGAACCCGTCGACCGCATATGCACACGATCGCATGCGGCACGGTTTAACGATTATTCAAACGATCCGGTTCATGCGAGGGATCGATTGCCAGGGCGACCGAGGAAAGGACACCGCGGTCGGCGAGCACCTGACTCACCTACCGCCGGGCCATTCACACGGCTCCTCCTCATTATCTCCTTTCCCACACCGCGATCTCCAGAACGCTTCCTCAACCACTAGGACGAATCTTCGTATCGGCGGTCGTTAATGATCGAGCCGGGACATTCTTGACCCGTTTTTTTGGGAGACATTGAAAAAAGGTCTTTTTCGTTCTCGGCGCGCGGACGTGGGCCGAGCGGAGAACTTCAATCTGCAGCCTCTTGCGGAAAATAATCTATATGCGAATACGTCGATGACGATTTTTTATTGAGATTATTATTTTTTATTTGATCTCTGATATGATTTAATTTAATTATGTGTTTTTATTTTTTATTTGCAATAATTTTTACTTTTGCTTTCTCAGGGAAGACTTGTCCTATCTTTGATGTTTTTGGGAGCGAGCTATTATTAATTATCGTGGAAGATTGATTGGTTTTTGTTGTTGTTGTCTTTGTTGTTGTTGTTGTCGCTCTGGATACTGTAACGTCACCGACGTGGAAAATCTATTAGACCGACAAGATGCGAGCGGACAAGTCGATATGCTGTACGGAATTCGATTAAAGACGTCCCGTTGGATAATCCATGGGACGTTTTAATGAAGTCACGATGGCTCTGCTAGGGGGACTCTCGCGTACAGGCCGAACGACTACACGCAAGCCCACCTGCATCAGTTGTCTGAGCTGACACAGGCAGAGCATGGCTAGACTGGATGCATACGCGGCCCTTAAAAGCCCGGAGCGTTATAGCGTCGCGGGAACGACCGCGAATCTACCTTCCAGCCGTACATGGAGAGTAACGAGAACTCGTTTGATTTTGTTATGCGCCTATATAAGTCAGGATGCGCGCTCCCGCAACTATGAAATCAGCGTGTTTTTTTTTCTTCATTTTTCATTCTTATATATTTTTATTACGAAGCTCTAACAACTCGGCAGCGTCTCGCGACACGAAATACCTTTTTGCTTGTCGCGGAGACTGGCGCGGGTTGCGGGAACATCCCAGCGGTCAGGTTAATATTAAAATATCCTCGTTAAAATCAGCGGACGCGCTATTACGCTGGATAGTGGCAGTCCTCGGCCTGCATAACGAGACCGGGAGTCCTCCAAGCTTCAGCGATTCCCGATACGCTCCGATTCTCAATTCTATAACGAGCTTCTCTCTGGATCGGCATTGTGTTCCGTTTTTGTACATCTCTTTTTTACTTTCACAAAAAATAAAATTGTTCAAACAAAGAGGAATTGTATGTGGAGAAAATGAAGAGGGAGAGATAGTGGAGAGGGCAGGGGGAATTTTTGATGCCACTCGACACCCGTCACCATCGCTCCCGTTCAGGATAATGCGCGCCCCGATCGAATCTAATCGTATTATCGCGGAGGAAAGCGGGGGAAAACTTTTATCCCAGTGGTCCGAGAGAAGTTTGAGGGAGGGCTGCGGGGCGTTCGACGCGACCACCGCACAGCGCCCTACCGACCCAACGAATTACGGGGAAAACTTTGGCCAAAGTTCACAGAGACTCGTACGATGTAGGTACCTGCCTATCTTCGCCGAGTAGGTACCGCTATAATTAAATTCCTCTTCTCTTTTTTCCCCCCCGTTCGTCCCTCGCTCTCCACTCGCCGCTCCGGCTCTTCGGGCGTCTGTGCAATGACTCACTCCCAAAGCTATAGGTCAGTGGAGATAGCGAGCTATTTTTTCATTCGAGCCGTGACTGCGTCAAGCCGACTTCAAAAGAATCGATTTTTTTTTAGTTGCCTCTGTGAAATAATGTAATGATTCTGAAAACAAATGTCATCATTTTACCAGACTTAGACTACCGTCCAGATTTGTCTCCGGTTTAAATCTGGACACAATTATAGCGGTACAATTTCTTTTACATGGTTGCCGCCTCGTCGCTTTCAGCAGACAAGTTACATTACTGGGAAAATCTATTAAAACTGGAAGTTTCAAAGATATTACATAAACCTGCAGTATTTTTTTTATGTATATATGTATCACAAAGGGACTCACTCCCAAAGCTGTAGGTCAACGGAGATAGTGAGCTATTTTTCTTCGTTCCGTGACAGCGTGAAAGTGGCTTCAAAAAATCTATTTTTTTTGTGTCTTGCCTCTCTGAAATAATGCAATAATTACAAAATGAAAAAATATAATACGTTATAATTTTGCAAAGTTAGACTACCCTCCAGATTCGCCTCCAGTTCGAGTATGGAAAAAATCATACCGTTATAGTTTTCTTTAATATGATTGCTGCCCTGTCCGTTTCAGCAGGCGATTGAAACTAACAGAATAAAAAGGTATAAAATGGAAAAATGAAAAAAACTTATTAAAATTACAAGCTTTAATAGTTTTACAGATATTACATAAACCCGCAGTATCTTCCGATATATTAAACTTTATTAAATATCGAATATCACAAATGAACGTACCGACATTTTTTTCATCGAACGGAAATTGAATCGTACCTTTTACGCAGTGTATTTTTCATTGCAGCTATCCGATGCATTATTTCAAAAAAAAAAAAAAGAGACGAAGAATTACAAACAAACAAGAAAAAAAAGTTCAATCCCATCAAATTTCATTTCATATGCAATATGGTCGACCAATTTACTTTTAATGCCATGCGCATGCACGCACCGCTCTCGCGAATATCAACGGAGCGAAAGGGACAGGGTTGCAGCGTGTTCGTGCATCGTCTCGATTAACTGTATTGCCGCGGCCGCATGAAGGGTTGCTGTTGCGGATGCTGAGGGAGGAGCGGGCGGGAGGGGGAGGGAGGAGGGAGGCAAATGCACGAGAGTTATTCGTACCGAGAGAGAGCCGGGTGAAGAGTGCTTCATGGGAAAGAGAGTAGAACCCGCTCGCGCGGGTGGCCGCAGCGTAATCATGAATGCTTCGTCTGTTCACTCTTGCCTGTCCGATTCACCCGGTTCATAATTCGATTTCTCCTATGTCCCGCTCGAAACACGATATTACTCTCGTGGTACGAGCAGGCGCGACTCTCTGCCGGCCGTTGTGTTCGGCTCGTCGGCACAGCGATATTATTCGCGGAGGGTCGTGCAAACCCGTTTGAGCGTAGCCGGATCGGTGCGAGCGCGCTTCGAGTGCCACCGCTGCCGGCGGCGACCTCGCCGTTGGAAACAGCCGTATCGCCTTCCTCCTTTCCGCCTTCAATAATCGTCTTTATTTATTCCCGGGTCGTTCCCATCGTTATATCGCAGGAACGATGCTGATGATGTTTCCTCGACTCGGCTGGGCGCCATCGCAATAGCGGCGTTGCGAAGAACCGTCGCGACCGACGACGCGTCCGGTGCCTTCAACGATTTAGCTAAACCGGAGACACGTTTGTCCCGGACAATTTTTATGGCCAGCGCGGAACACCGACGTGCCTTCGCGCGGCTTCGATCAATTTGCATGTGTGCACACTGAGGAAAAGGGTAGTATTTTCTACTATACCAATAGTTCCGAGGGGGAACGTCTATATAGATAGTTTCTGATAGTATATATTCAATTGGTTGAATTGCAATTATAGTTGCAACCATGATTTTTTATCGCTGTCGTAACTATAAAATGTAAACGTTCCGCCTGGGAACTACTTTTTATGGTAAAAAGTCAGTATTCTTGCTTTTACCATGTCATTTTTTCTCAGTGATCTGTCGCAGCGAGTACCGTGAAACGCTGGAAATCAGTACGCTAATTGGCAACTCATTGCGTTCTACTTGGCCGCTCCGTTAACGATCGAAGCGTACCCGCCGATATATCCGAAGCGACTACCGAAGATTCTCATAATTGTAATGTCGCTGAAAGTTGTTTGCAGAAGAGGGAATATGATTCCAGGGCATCCACTCTCTATCGTTTGCTCGTCTCCTTCCGGCGTTCTCTCGCGGCGGCAATCTTTCGTTTCTCGAGCTTACTGTCAATTTTCCTTAACGAGAAAGCTCCCTCGGGGAGAGGCAAATAATGCCGAATACGAGACGAATGTTAAATTGACGGAGAAATAAAATTGTGAATTTCTTGCAATTCACGTCAGAGCACGATCCTTGCTCGGATAGGATCTTCTTTTCTCCATCATCTTCAATCTCTCCGAGGAACGTTTCTCAACGAGTTCACTCGTTGAGAAACCTCCCTTTTTCCTTCCTATCGACAATTGTACTTTGTATCCGAAGAACAACGAATGATTTCATTGAAGAGCCGCCAACGGCGGAATGAAATTCGGTCCCATCGCGAGCGACGTTGCGCAACGACATAATTGTTTCTCGCTTTTGTTCTTCTCGGAAAATTCCCTCGCGCGAAGATAGAGAGCGGTCTTCGCGAAGATGACGAATTAGGCTCGGGGGGCGGGGGGGGGGGGGGGTGGGGGGGTGGCGATGGAGAAATTTCAGTCTCGACAAACATTTGTCGGGTAGTGTCGGAGGTTCGGGACGTGAGGGGGAGACGAGGAGAAGCATTGGCCCCGGCACGCTGGTGTCGGAGAAAAGTTCTTCGGCCATTGTGCCGCGCAGCTCCCGGAGGAGTATTAAATTGGTCGGCGGGACGATCCCAGCGTGAAATCCGAAAGTAATCGTTCGGAGATCCCTTTGTCCCGGCGTTTCCTCGATACCCCGGGCGATGGTTGCGGCCGTGGCCGGACGCGTTTCCTGTGGGAATCACTTCCCCCTCCCCCGCCCCTCCCCCCCACCCGTTACCGAGCGCGCGCTTCTCTATCTCTCTTTGGCCGCACAACCACTTTCTTCTTCCACGTGATTGCGGTCGCCGCGTAATGGGGACCGACGATGGAGCCGCGCCGTTGCCGCTGTGTGGGCTGCCCCCCTTAAGCTCGAGCTTCTTCTTATTCTTCGGTCTGAGCGGTCTTGGATCTTCTCGGTCCGATGCACCTCGTCGCCGTCGGTAGTCTCCGGCATCCACCGTTGTTTATATACCGACGTTAATTCAGTAGTACTACCTCCGGCATACTAAAATATAAGATCCCATCGTTACCCAGGCTACCGATAGGCTACCCGATGATGACCGCGGCGATTGCCTCCGGCGCTAGACCGGAAAAACCTGCATCGATGATAAATCACTCGTACAGTTACTCCCAGCCTGCTCAAATAACCGGAGATCCGTTCAATTATTCCCTCAGAGAATTTTCTTAATTACAAGAAAATTACGAAGCTTTTCTATTCCGTAAGACCAGCGCGGGGCATCCACTGGTGTTCGACCATTTTATCTCCGGTTACCCTGCGATAATTATAGCGGCGCTTCGGAGGAACCGAGACAACAATGGCGTCTTCGCGCGGTCTTCTTCCACTGCGAAGAGAACATCGAGGAGGAAGAGGGGTTTCTCGCGGGGTCGCGAGAAAGAGCCTTTCATTAAGGGAATTCCAGTTGCCGCTTCAACGTCGGGACGGCAATCAACTGTCTCCTCGGCCCAGGCTCTCCGTGTAAAACCCAGACGAGAATAAAAGAATTTGATATCGAACGGAAGAACTTTTTCCGCTCGGATGGCACGGACAGCGATTGCACACCTGGGTTGACAAAACGTCCGCCGCCGTCGAGGCATTCCGGGACATATTTATTAGGGAAAGATGCGGTTTTACGAGGGAAACCGTCGCGGTTCGAAACTGACTCTCCTTTACAACCGTCCCGGGTGGTAAAGAGACTGGTCTTCTTGGGTAGCTTTGGTCCCGACGAGATCCCGCCCAGTGAAACGACCCTGGTGCCCAACAAGACTCTCCCATCGGCCCACTGTGCGCTCTGGCTGCAGCTACACGACTATACGTACCGTGTAAAAGCTGTGCTCCTGTGCAGACCTATAGCGGTGCGCGGGATATCCTCCAAGTTCAACGCTTGCCGCACGAACCGACACTGCCTACGGGTCTCGTCTTACTATACGACTTTGCAACATCCACCCCAACACCGTATACATGCATAAATGCCGCGGAGGAGAACCGGGAGTGGGTACGCAACTATAAAGTTGGTCTATACACATAGACAGTATTTGTGCTCCGTGTAACATAGATGTTGGCTATGCGGGACGCGATTCCAGGCCGCAAGGGCATGAGAACGTACCGCGGGTACACACAGAGCCAGTAGGCAGAGCGAGCAGCGTCATGGGGTCGTTTCGGCAGGCTCCCTCCACCCTCAACACTCTATTATGTATAATAGGGATACTTCAACTCCTCGCAGACGTTGTTTGCCGTCTACCTGTCTGCCGTTTCAGCCTCTGCGGAATGCCAAACCTGCCCCCGCGACACTCAAACGGTGGCGTTATATCGGGTAGGACGGTGAGCTTAGATGGGAGCTGGGGGAAGAAATCTTCTACCCGGAGGCGAAAGCTTCGTGAATGTATACATACGCATGGTAAAGCCGGACGTTTTATCGTTGCATCAACTTGCCTCTCCTTTGGGTGTGTGTGTGTTGGGAGACCCTTTTTGGAACTATGGTCTCTCCCTCGAGCCAGCATCAAGGGTTGGACGAGGGGGGTGTGGGCCGAGGAAATTCGAGCCACGAAGAAAACGCGCTCGTGACGAATTTTCGGGTTGGCCTACCCGATGGCAATTGCCTGCTCTGCCAAGAGGCACCGACACCGGCTCGATACATTCTTCGGGGAATCGCTCGTGGACATTGCGGAGAAAACTCGGCGGGACCGAGTCAGCCGGGGAGAATGAAATTGCGATGGCGAGAATGAGAGTATAGCGCACGGTTAGAAGGGTGGCGTAAACGCGTCCGCGCGCATCCCAACCTCCGCCCCGACACGAGTCAGGGGTAACCTGGCTACGAGTAATTTTGCACGCTTGTGCGGATCGATACGACACGCTATCGCACGAACGATTACACCGTCACGCCTGCTGATGCGATTTTATCGAACAGCTGATGTTACAAAGCCGTTCTTGGATATCGTGCGCGTACGGGGCAGATGAATCACGGAAGACTACTTTTTTTTTTGACTGGCGAAAGCTTAGTGAAGTGAGTGGTTATCATCTATTGAAAGGCAGCTTCTTTTGTAGTTGCGTTTTTGTAATATTGAGGGAATTGGTACAGGACCTTTTTAGGAGCGCAGCGAAGAGCTCATTCCAACGAACTCCTACCGAGCGGTCGGAGAAATCGGCGAAAATTTCAGGAATTGTTTTCGTCAGAATTATAAAAGTTTGTTAGTTCGCAGTTCGTGGCTATCGGTTATTGAAACGGAGCTTTTTTGTACTGGGTTTTTAGCAATACAACGGGAGCTCGATTATCCGAATCAATTGGGATCGAGCCCAGTTTGGATCAACGGTTATTCGGATAATGGAAATTTGAAGACGAAAAATAAATAACACACCTACATCATCGCCGTCACTTCCAAAATATAACGTATCCGAAAAAAGTCTGCAAAATCCCTGTGAAAAATAGGAAGGGATAAAAAAAACACAGTTTGCGATTGTCATAGATAATAGTTACAAAATGTTGTAGAAGGTGAAAATCTGCCCGGGAAAAATAACCGAACATTTTATTTGAAAATATATGTTTGTTGCAATAAAAGTTAAATTTAAAAACAACCGATGTTTGGTCGTTTCTGATAAAGGGAGTTGACAAAGTCCTGCAATGGTCAAAAGATAGAAAATATCTCTGTCGACGACCGAACGAAACATTTTACTTACCCAATTCTCTTCAACAGCTGAAAAAAGGTACTCTCGTTTCAGAATTACGTAACTAAACCTTTGGTAGCGACCTCTAAAAAGACTGCGATTTCGTAGGGATTTTTGAAGAGTTTTTTTTATACGTTATACTTTCGAAGCGCAGGGTGACTCCAATGAAATCTCGAATCTTTCACTTTGACTTTAAATTTAAATGTTCCGAAGTTCTTAATTTTGTAAATAACCGGTAGCGACCTCTAAAAATGCATTAATTCCGGGGACCTTTCGCACATCGCATTTTTATTTTATACCTCACGATAATACGGGGTGGCCCCCAAAAAATTCAAAATTTTTCAATTTAAGAACCACCCTACTCTGCGGCCTTAGTCACGCGATATACTATATCAGATCAGATCAAAATAATTGAGAAGTCCTTCTAGAAATATTTTTCTTACTTAAATTAACCTTGCATAACCTTGACATACTTTGACCAGCTGATTTTCACGTTTCACGCAATTGAAAGTATTTGAAGTAACGAAAAAGAACTTTAAGTGCTCTTAACTTTAAGTATACTTCAAGTACACATGTACTTTAAGTACTTGAAAAAATGGCAGTACTTAAAGCACGCCTGTACTTAAAGTCTCGGAATCAAAGTACCAAATAAGTATAATGTACTTAAGTACTGCTCGGCTCTCCGTAGGTGTGATGCGGAGCCGGTCCCGCCGCTATGAATGAACTTAAGGTCCTAGTGTATTCAACGAATTGATGAAGGACCTTCCTACGAGCGAAGCGAAGAGCCAATTCCAACGAGCTCCTATCGAGCTCGTTGTAAGGGAAATGTCAGGAAATGTCAGAAAATGTTTTCATCAGAAATATGAAAGTTTGTACTTGTACATGCTTCGTGGCCATCGGCTATGGAAACAAAACTTTGTGTATTCGTATTTTTGCAATATTCGACGAATTGATGAAGGACCTTTTCACGAGCGAAGCGACGAGCTTTTTTCCAAGGAGCTCCTACCAAGCCTCAGAAAAAATCAGGAAATGTTTTCATCGGAATTGTAAAAGTTTGTACTTGGACTTACTCCAAGGCAATCGGCTATTGAAACAGAACTTTTTTGTGTTCGTCTTTTCGCAATATTGGACGAATTGATAAACGACCTTTTTACGAGGGAAGCGACGAGCTTCGTTCCAAGGAGCTCCTACCGGGCCACAGAAAAAATCAGGAAATGTTTTCATCAGAATTGTAAAAGTTTGTACTTAGAGTTACTCCGAGGCCATCGGCTATTGAAACAGAGCTTTTTGTGTTCGTATTTTCGCAATATTCGACGAATTGATGAAGGACCTTTTTACGACCGAAGCGACAAGCTAATTTCAACGACTTCCTACCAAGCGTCAGAGAAATCATGGAAATGTCAGAAAATTATTTCATCAGAATTATTATAGTTATTTATATGGCATGGGCGTAGAAAGAGAGTTCTTGACGAGTGTGAAAATTCCGCACGAGCCGAAGGCGAGTGCGGCATTCACACGAGTCAGAACTTCCTTTCTACGCCCTTGCCATACAAATAACTATTTCCTAACAAATTCACGAAAATCACGCTCTTCGTTCCCGTGAAGTGTGTGTAGAAAGGCACTTTCCCGCACTAGTGCTGGAAAAAATACCATATTGGGTTTCTACGCATGCGCAGTATTTTTCCCGCACGCGATACGAAAAAGTGCCTTTCTGCGCAGACTTCACAGGAACAGAAGGCGGGATTTTACGTGTATGCGTTAGGAAAAAGTTAGTACTTGTGTACACTTCGTGGTCATCGGCTATTGAAACAGAGCTTTCTGTATTCGTATTTTCGCTAATATTCACTAATAGTGCGTGATCGGAATTGATAAAGGACTTTTTTATACGAGCTAATTCCAACCAGCTCTTACCGAGCCCCAGAAAAAAATCAGGAAATGTTTTCATCAGAATTCCTTACAAAAGTTTTTACTTGTACGTACTTCGCTCGTAGCACCGCGCCATCGCTACGAGGGTACGCGAGACGCCGCAGTGGTATGAGATTCCAGCTGTAGGAGAGCTACTGGGCTCGTACGGGATCGTCGGTGGTGTAGCTGTTTTTAGGCACCGACGATTCGGTGCCCCGCACGGTGTACGATATACCAGGGACGAGCCGGGAGTCGGCACGCTTCGCACCACGAGAGGAGCATCGGGTCGTAGTCGATGGTTGTTGCAGCGGCAGCAGCGGGAACGGCGAGAGCGGCAGGCAACAACCCTCCGACCGAGCGAACGAACGGTCCACGGAAATCAATAGCCACGACCAAGTCTAAGTTCAAGGGGACGCGCTTCCCTTATAGGCACGAAGGAAACCACCCGGGTCACTCGGGCGTCTGCCCTCGAAGTTATTTATCTGTATCAAAGAAAATTCCTCTCACGATTTGACCTGGCCTGTTGTCGACCGCACCTCGAGCGGAAAAGAATTATTAAAGCACGGAAATGAGCGATGGCAAAGTGGATTTACGCTCCCACGTACCGTGATATTGGCTGTCGAACGAGAATTCCACACTGCACCGGTCACATGCATTCTGCACCCAGAAAAATTATTTGTTTGAAGGGGGCCCTGCAAGTAAACAGCTATTCAATTAAAAGAAATATTCATTTACTTTAAATAAATATTTATTTGCCGTGTACTCGTCAAATAAATTATTTTGCTGAGTGTGTTTCGGGGCGCAACAAGTACATTGGAATTTTGGATACTTATCCTCATCGCGGTAATGCTTTGAGAACGGAAGGAATCTTGCTTATCTGAACTGAAACGAAAAATCATTAAATACCAGTAGTCTATAAAAACGTTACTTGTTCATTATTCGCTCGGAGAGGCAATTAATTTCGATCCATGGAATCTTTCTTCTTTCATAGGAAATATTTCCCGAGTGAGTTCTGCCGAAATACCGAATCCGAATATCGACACCGATAATAATGTTACCTCTCAAAATCCTCTGCAACGAATTTAAACAAATCTGAACGATTCGCGTAAAAAAAAAAATAATAATAAAAAAAGGGAGATTCGTGACTATAAATGGCTATGACCGGGGCACGAAGCTGGTGCGAGTCAACGCAGGCAATAAAAGTTAACGTTAACGTACTTGTCTCGCATACGTACCGGGGGTGGGCGCGCAGCTCGTCGTGTAACGGCTGGTCGAACGTCCTCTCATCGACTAACGCCCCTGTACATTTGCATTTTTTTTTTTTTTTCCAAACGTTTAATCCTGCGAGAGTATTCACGTGCGTGATCGGAACCTCGGCTGTCGAACGAATGCGCAGTAACAAATCGGATCGTGAGCAAGCGCGCTCATCTGCCGTATGCAACGATGCGTTTTCATCTCGTTTACCTCTCGTATACAGGCGCTGCATCGGTTTTACTATCCACGCATCGAATAGTCCCAAACACCGCGACTGTCTTTTTAGGTACCCCGCTTCGCTACCGTCATGCGCATGAAAAATAATATTCGCGTGCTCCATTAATCTATCGAGCTTTTGGGACAGATTTCGCCTGCAGGGATTTCGTCAATGAAGCCTGCGCCGTTAACAATCCTTTGACTTCGACGACCGAAATATTGCACCAAATAACAAAAATTTCAAAATATATTTCAACGACCGAGCGAATGAATAACGCTCTATTCCGGTCATCCATGTAATATCGTGTGTATCAGAAAATCCTCATCTTTATACTCGTTACAATATGTGTATATGGGGAATATATGGGGTATATGCGGCATATATATGGAGGATTTCCTACCATTACGACCTGGATCTAACCCTTCGCACCTTTGATTGAGCCCGCGATTTTTTGTATGACTGAACCAACAGTCAAAAGGACTCAGATTTTTTCAATCGAAATTTAAAAAAAAAACTGGAAAAATCTGAAAAAATTCTTAAAAATGTAGTGCTGCATATAAAAGTGGTGAAGCGATAACACATAAGCGACTGATTTTTTCTTCTTTTTCCACTCCGGCTCCAATCTTATTCTTTTTCCATATATCACACAAGATTTTTATATACATTTTTATATATAATACAGAATTTTTTCAGATTTTAAAATTGTGTCGATCATTAAGTTCACATTTTTAATCATAAATAATTATAAACAATTTTAAAAATCTAAGAAAAGATCTGATTGCTTTTGAAAGTTAGTTCGGTCATATAAAAAACCATGGGCGTAATGTGAGATGCGAAGGGTTAGACTCAAGTTGAAATGGTAAGGAAGTGTCAAATATATTGTACTGAATATAGAGAAACCTTTTTTTTACTTGGAAAACTTTGAATGGAGCGCGAGTGTAATACGCGGTAAAAAAGTGTTTTAACATTTCTCAACGCGCCCACAAATGTCCGCAGTGTTTTAAAAATTTTTTAAAGTGAATGTTTTTTGAAAGGTTTTTTTACTGTATAAAATTTTTCTGATGCGTGTATGAAGCGCAGCTGGGCAACGTCGAGTTCCGACTTACCTGGTGCGTTCTTCCAGCCAAGTGTACGTGCTGGATACACACGGCGGACGAAGAGGAGCCCCTTAGCCTTGTAGAGTTTCTTTGCGTTTTTGTGCCGGAGCCGCACCCGGTCGGCGCGGACTACCCGGCCTCGAGAAACACCGATACCTCTGGTGCCTCTCTCGTCGGGTTCTCGGACATCTGAATACAATGTCGAGCGGTTCATAAATTTTTCACCATAAATTAAAAGCGAGGTAGGACAGTGAACCGGCGAGGAGAGTATACTTGTAATGTGCTGAGAGGAGCGAGAAGCAAAAGTGGCGGGGAGTCTGCCGACAGTGAGCAAGAGTCGGCGCAGTGTTCGCCTACAGGGTGTATCAAAATAGCATATTACGACACTAGTGCGAAAAAACTTTTTCGATGCGGTTTGCGATCACTGAGTTAAGAAAACGTTTTTCGCACGATTATCGTACAAATTTTTATTACACTCGGCGCGAAAAAGCCCGAAAAAAATGCTTCCCGTGCGCAAAACCCCCTTTTTCACACTTTGTGAAGCAAAATTCGGTACGATACTCGTGCGAAAGACTTTTTCTTAACTCGTGTGAGCGCACCACTTGTCAGAAAAAGTTTTACCGCACTAGTATCGTAAATTACTATTATTTCGCAAAGTGTGAAAATGGGGATTTTACACACGCGTAAAACAGCCAGTTTCGCACCAAGAGAAATAAATTGTCTAACGATACAGAGTGTATATCTCGGTCCGAAACAATTCGAGTTCTTCGACGGCGTATATAAAAAATAACACTGTCTTAAAATGAAAAACAATGTAGAGGAATCGAACAATATTACGTGATCATTCAAGAAAGTACACACACCGGCAATATTATCTATATTGTCTTTTTATTTTGTTGTTTCAACTAATAGTAAGAAACCTATTTCTATATCTACGTATGAAACTGTAAAGCACTGCCCAATATAGCGTAAGCATCCAGGCTGAAGGACTTCGGTCATTGGCCCACCATATGTCATTATTGTATGGAAGGTCAATAAATATCTTTTACTACTACTGAAAAAATGTGAACATATCGAGGACGAACAATTCAGTTTAATTATTTAAATTCTCCCATCTGATTTCCGCATATAATTTTTAATTTTCTAATTTTTTTTATGGAGCTTATGAAACACTTTTCCTTCGGTTCTCGATGAACCAGCCTGTACACCCGGCTCGTCGTGAACCCGTGCGTACTCGAGAAATAATTGTCATCCGAGAATTCCCTCTTCGGCACAGAGGTTTGCACGATGTGCCTACGTACATCGCGGCTTTTCTCCCTCGCTTCCTGCTAGCGCGAGAGATCCCTCTTCGTCTAGGGTCTCTCTTTCGCTCCAAGGGCAACCAACTCGACCACGTCTGAGATATCCGCCTCGTCGCGTACATCCTATACACCCATGCACACACATGTATGCAAGTGTCTCGTTCTCTTGTGCTCGCCACTACAGAGGTCGGTGATGCATCAGCGAGGTGTGACTCGACTTTAATTAATATCTCGTCTCCGTTGTTGTCTTCTTGCCTAATTAATTCCATAATAATAAATGTCTGGATGAAAAATCATCCTGCTCGGGCCTGCCCACTCAACGTTTTACGCCTACACGCATCTTGCACATATCCCCCTCCCCCCTTCCCCCACCAGTATACATGTAAGTCACGGCGCTCGTCTCCCAGCCTTCTTCAATCCTCCCAAATTGCCTCCCTCGGTATGCGAATACTATAAAATTCACCGACTGGAAGAAAATCAGCTTCGGAAACTAGTGTGTAGGGAAATGGAAAGAATTGCGGAGGAGCGAGGCATTTCGCAAGCTTTTCATACCCCCCTCCCCGCTCGACATATATTATATACATATATATACATATATATATACATATATATACTTATATATACATATATATACATATGTATATGTATATATATATATATATATATGCATATAGTCTCCGACTCTCACCCCACGCTCGTGCATGAAAATTGTAACGGGTGGAATATTTCGCAGTCCCGGAGAATCGACCCTATTTTTACAGGGTCTCCCGTGCAATATCCAGAGGTATAGACATATACATACATCAACGTTGTTCCAGGAAAGAAAAACATGCGAGAGGGCCAAATAAGTTGGTTCGCGGTGTGTAGAGCCTGTGGTGAGGGGAGCTCCGCTATCGCGTTCCGGATAAACGTACACGCGAAGAGTCTCGGTTGAAAAAAAAAAAAAGAAATGATAAAAAACCATGAGGCGAAGAACGAGACTGCGATGTTGAAGTTTTTTCGTGGGAGTTTGGGGCGAAGTCTCGGGGGCGCGTGCCGCTCGTCTCTCCTCCTAGCTCGGGATAAAATGGACTCGGAGAAACATAGCCGAGGCGGATGGAGGGAGTGGCACGCGACGCGCTCACGAGGGCTGCGTCACTTTGGGATTTCAATAACCATACCATAAATAGCTGGAAGGAAGGCGAGAGCATAGACAAGAGAGATGCCCGTGGACCGCGGCAGAGGGGTGGAGACAAGCGGTCTATTAGGTTTTTCCTCCAACTCGCCTCCCCCGTTCGTCCATCCAGCAGGAAAAGTCCAACAGGCAACACGATCTCCGCAGGACACGACGCTCTCTTTTGGCATGGAGCCCGCATGTAAATGAAAACAAATATTTTCCCCCGCGCGTGCCTCCGGTGCTGCTACTCGCTGCACGGGCCGGTTATTGCCTCCTTGATGCATGCCTTTATAAGCGAAACGAATGGTTATTACCCGCACGGTACCGCCTAAAACCTATACGTCCAAATACACAGGACCCTACGTGCGCAAACTCTTCGCACAAATTATTATACCGGCTATCCCGAACCGGCAGACGGACGAAATTGGGCCATTGACGACTTCATCCCGCGCCTCGAACTCCACCGGTAATGCAGTTTTTTAGGCATTTTTTAATTTATTTCTTTTTTTTGTAATCGACCTCGCGAACCGTGTTGTTTCTATAATTGTTAGCGATACATTTTATTGATATTCATCGCACGGCTCGAGCTTGGTCGCTAATGCGGACTTTGAGGAATTTTTTTTTAATTTCATTTTTTTTATAATCAACCTCGCGAACCGTGTTGCTTCTATACACCCAGAAAAAATTTTATTCCAATCGAAGGAAATTTATTAAGGACAAAGAAAAATGTTTGTTTGCTTCATACCCTAATGGAGCGTTTATTACTTTTTAATGTATTTATTTGTTTGATAGTATTATTGTTATTAATTAATAATGTTTATTTGAATCTAACAAACAGATGTTTCCGTCAAATATGTTTTTTTTTAATTTATTTCGTGGCAGACCTGCTACTTTTGATCGTATGGGAATAATGTTATATATGAATTACGCAGGAACAAATCTTTTGTTGAATAAGTCATGTTTACTGTCAACAAAGCATCAACAAGCAATATTTTATTATTAAATAACTATACAGATCCATTATCGGCGCACAATTTCACTAATCATGACGCACATTAATTATACTCAAAACAACCAATCTCGAAGTTGCTTCTTCCAGGACCCATTTCACAACCACAATTTGATCGAGCAACACAGTTTGAAGTACACAAAGTGTCATAAAAACAAACCGATGAGTTGCCTCTCTATTACAATGTAGTAGCGGTTCCCTGTTGTGAATAAATATAGTCTTGTATTATCGGCGCGAGACGTTTTGAGACGACTGACGTGTTAACGATTCTGTAATGCGCGCTACCGGATAATAGGCGCGTTTTGTCTTGACGGCAAATATATATAATTTCCTTGGCGGGAATAAACATTTATTTTATGGTACACATCTTTGAATACAATTTTTAATCACACTAAAGAATATCAGTTATTTGAATCTAACAAGGATTTTGTTAAGGCAAGTAAACATTTTTTTTATCTTAATAAACGTCATTCGATGATCGAAATTGATTTGATATTAATTAATCTTTTTTCTGGGTCTAATAGTTGACGATGCATTTTATTCGTATTCATTGCTTACAGTTTCAAATATTTATGTATAATGCATATATATTTTATACGAAATTAAGGGATGAAAGAGGGAAGGATCGGAGCTGAGGGACATTTGCATCCCGCGAAGCGCGAACGCCCGCGCGAGTATATATATTTAGCGCAATGTCCTATTTCACAAAGAGCCTCGAGCGCGTTACGTAATACAATGTTATACGGGAATGGCGCGAGAGGGTTTGCACGGCAGTGTGGTTCCGGTAACGATGAGAGGAAGCAGCAATGCTCTGGCCTCGGATCTACGCGCGCAGTGTAACCAACCCCGAGCAGCAGCAACAGCAGCAACAAGAGGGGTATAACGGAACGGTGGGAAGTTGCGGGGGTATAAGTTACGATGGCGTACATTATCCACGGTGGTTTCGAGCCCCGGCAGAGAAACTCGGCTCGCTGGCCCCCTTCGTGCTCGCCGACCTGGACTCGCCGAATCCCCTCTGTCCTCGTAAGGAATTGCGCGCCCGTCTACATCTGCGGGGTCTACCTCGACTGCCGCTTCCTACGGCTCCGCGCAACCGCGACTTCCTGCATATCATTCGGAATCGCGCCGACTCTACGTATCTCTCGCGACTCCGGCCGCTGCCCCTCTTCATCTCGTCAACGCTCACTCGGCTTCATCAATATTAATAGCGATGTCGTTTTAAAGAATTTCGTTCCAGCATTGAGAATTCACTGTGAGCATCGGTTATTTTTCGTCGTTTCGCGTTGCTTTTTTTTGTTTAGTGCACAGAGAGAGGATAGTGAGATTTCAGGGATCTCCACAGAGAGAAAAATATAGTAATATCATCTAAAATAGTTTGAGAATAATCTCCAGAGGGTAGCGCAAACGCGGGACATATCGGAAATCTGGGAAATTTTCGTGTATCGTATGGGACGACAAACTAAACCGACGAAACTATTCAATCGTGTGATGCGTCCGCCACAGTAATCGTTACTAAATCGAATATATGTAGCAAGAAATTATGACGCGTGCGCAATCTATTACTGAACTCCTAGTAGTTTATACCGAACTAACTTGGGGCATTTTATATGCGTTTGGAGAATAATATTAAAAATTTGTTTGCGCAAAGTATGGGAATAATTATGATTTGCCGTAAATGGTACAGCGGCCTATGCATAGCGAGATTCGCGATGCGGGTGGTTAAAATCGTAATTTGTCCACTTCGTCCTCGAATTACTATACGAATCTGGAGATTATTACCATACTTTTCTCTCCGTGTAATGACTTTTTACGTTTTTGCTCTAAGTATTGTCATTCACATAGACGGTTGAAACAAGGATTTGTCCACATTTTTTTTCTTCCGATTTCACGATTCTCTTATTGTTAATTATAAAACTTTTAAAAAGAAAAAATAAGGTTCTTTGACAAACAAATTTTAAGTTGTAAGATTAATGAAAAAAAGAAAACGATTGTAGGTTTTTGGGAACGGGAGATGTTTGTTAAATGTACAGACTTTTTTTTTATTAAAATTCAATTAGTAGCAGTAGTAAAAGAAAATTTATTGTCGATGCTATACATTTTCACAGCTATCATCTTATTCTAAGTTTATACCTAAAATGAATTATATACATTGCTAGAGCGCCATCGACCTGAGTCATTCAGCCCAAAAATCAGTTACCATTCACCATCTCGTTACTTCGATACCAAAAGGTCTTGTGTCACAACTTCGCCAGCGAAATTCCGAAACTGCCGAGAATGATTATTATTCCAAACCGTTATCGAATTTTGATAAACGTAGATGTGCACTTCCGGTCGCGGGAGCATCAATTTCGTCCGTCGTATTGCATAGACTCGGTTCGTTCGAGAATCGCGCCCGAATCCGGAGAGAACGAGACGAGAGCTATTCAAGCTAGGCGATGTTACACCGAACCGATGCAGGTGGAGAAACTCCTTCCAATTCGGAGCTCTCAGTCCTGTCGCCTACCGTTTTACGGGGGCATGAGCTCCGACGCTTGGTATTATGCAATTAGAGGTAAATCTGGTAATACGGCTCCGTCGTACCGCACTCGCTCCGATTCTTGTTCTACGAACCAATCGCATTAGTACCGGTTCCGGATGTTCGCTCTGTTCTACCTGCTGGCGCAGCATCGCGCACTTCCGCCGTTCCACCTATAACCTCCACCTCCACCATTCACATATACCCGCAGTTTCTATACACTTTAACTGCCTCTACGCTGTACAACTGGCGCACGCCAAATATATTTAACTGTTTAAACCTTACGCTTCCTCTTCCGTTCCTATTCCCCACCCACTGCGGTTCCGGTACTCCCTGTAACCAGGAGCGAAAGCCTTCGTATTATTCAAGCACCGACCCTAATTCCGAAAGGGATTTCACCCAATTGTTTGATCCCACTGCGGTACACTGAGCTATTTTTCTTAACCTCGACTGTTATCTCACAATTAGGATGGTAACGTCGCGTGATGCAACGATATCACGTAACACATTAAGGTAGCTGTGTCGGTACGCCTGAGTCATAGACATCAGCGTCTATATGACATAAAAATTAATTCTATTGAACATTAGTCCGGTGACTTCATTTTTTTTTTATTGCGCATCAATTCCTGACTGATTCGCGAGTCCGCAGTACTTTATATTTTTGCTCTATCTTCGATCTAAGTATGTTAATTCTCGATTTGAAGATAAAATTATAATATTTTTAGTAAAATACCTATTTAAAAAATCTAATTATTCATTGAAATGGTCGGTAAAAGCCTTCGAGATTTTGTACAAGTAAAATTTGATAGTTAGATTACAACATGTCAAAAGTTTATGCACATGACTCTGGATTGCTTTCGCGACGTAACTACCTTAACCCTTAGCGCAGCGGATCCTTGTTCAACGAGAACCTAGAATTTGACAAGACACAGCGTGTGAACGATTCGAATAACTAGTTAATGTGGTAAAGAAAATTTGAAAAAATTCATAGATGTACCCCGAAGTGTTGTTTTTTTCGTAACGGAGAAGAAAATCTATTACGAATATCCGTATCGTTTTTGTGCTTAAAAGAAGGCATGGTCGTTTGCGATCGGCAAAAAGTCCCCAGTAATTGAAGGGTTAATTAACGATATCTTGGAATTCAAATGGTAAAACTTTATGAAAGCTACTCGTCTGTCCGGCGCCTGCTCCATGACCAGCAGACAGCCTATCGAGGACTTTGTTTATGGCAGAGACATAGAAGACTCTTTGTGTGCCTCACCAATCTTAAGTACTAGGACGGGACGCCTCGCATCGTCGGACTAGCGAGACATTCTCCGAAGAGTCCCCAAAGCGTGCACTTCTGTCCTCAATATACGAACTCGTATCCAACAATATCATTTGTCGACCGAAATAAGATTATATATTCTCCACAGTCTGCGGTTTCTTACAATAAAAAAATAATAATTTTATGGTTTCGTTAGCACGATTCTCCAAAATAGTCGCGATTTTTATTAAATCTTTAAGTCTTCGCTCGCGGAACGAAAAACTCGAAAATATCTCTGCTTCGGATAGTTGAATCTTATGAAAATTAGACGAACCTCTGCACAACACATTACTCGATGCATTCGCCAATTTTTAAGAAATTCTATTTTTTTTTTTTTCAAATACCTCATTCCAGATAACAAAATTACCGATAAAATCCGCTGTAATTCAGCCCTCAGGGATTCGAATTTAACCCGAACGCAAATCATCTCGCCGATGTATCCAAGCCGTGGTTATTATTGTAAAAAGTTAAAAAAAAGGTGTAATTTACGCGAGCATGTGGAATCGGATGGGCGAAAGCCGCATCGGAGTCTATAAATAGGAAAGGGTTACGCGGCATTATATCAACAGCCGTTGAGCAGGAGCCCCGGATTAAGCCAACAGATGTTATGCACCGCGATATTTATGTCTTTATTATCCCCCGCTCTCCAATTAGCTGGCTCTGTATCTCGTTCTCGCTTCCAAAGCCTTTCGAATTGCTGAGCCTGTGAGGGAGGAGCGGGGGAGGCTTTCGCGACGACTGCGACGACGACGACGACGACGTCGAGCGTTGCTCTCTCCGCAGCGACGCCGGAGAGGGAACTCCCGCTGGCATTTCCGCTCCGTACGCTCTACGGGCTCGCAGACGTTTAAGTCTCTCGGATTAACCGCGAAATCCAGATTTAGGTGACGCGGTAACGTTACAGCTATGAGTTATCGTGGCTTTTTATCGTTTCGCCAGGAACGAGGCAGCGACGACGCGTTATACGCGATTTCGCTGCAGCCATCGCCCGTACGTGCGATATAGTTATCCGCACACGAGCTCGCTCGCCTTTCTTCCTAATAATAGGACTAACTTTTTCTTTCATTTTTTTTCATTCTTTGAACAGGGCTGAAAAGACTAGAGGTTCCTCCTCGACAAAGCTCGATGCACGACATCGCGATAACGAGCCACGACAATTTATGTATTCGTTGTCATCGCAGCCATGAATGGGGAGAGGATCGCCCCGGCGCGTTTCATATCCTATATTCATGGTTGATCGTCACGATAGCGAGGGTGAAAACGGCAGTTAAACCCGCGCATCCCGCCGAGTGTACGGGCAGACACGAATATTTCTTCGATAATCAAACTGTCCGTGGAGCGTCGGCGGAACGGGAATTCCGCATCAAATGAGAACCGAGAGTCGGGTGAGGCTTTGTATACACGGCACTCGCAACCCGGCACACATCGGACCGATGATCCCGGGGCCCACATTCGACTAACGAGAAACCCAACGGGATCGAACTATGGAAATATCGTGATAAATTCACAATTTCGCACAATGCACGAGCGCAAACTCTGCAGCTCGATGGCAAACTGGGGATTGCTATTCTCGTAAACAAAACAAAAAAAGAAAAAAAAAACAACAAAAATCCGCTTCGAACCATCGAGTGCGAAATCACGTTCGAGTACGAAAAAAAAAACAAAAAAACGCTTTGAAATTCGAATGTTACGAGCCCGATGAGTCGGTAAGTTCAATGAAGCGAAGTCGATAGACGCTGCTTGGAATTAAGAGAGCAAATCTCGGGGAAAAAATGAATAAAAAAAAATTACTTGGCAAGCTGAGATGTTCTACACGGAATTGGTGCACGTGTCGGTGATCATATTGCGCCAGATCGATATTGGTGGAACGGTGTGCTTCCGATTGGGGATGGACTCGTTCACGTGCCGTCGCGAATAACACGTCAGGCCTGTGTATCCGGGTCACCGATGCTCCGAGTACCCAAAACCTTATCCCGCTATCGGGTTCTCCGTTGGCCTCCCGACGGGATCCGTTCGATCTCGATAAGGAACTCGCCGAAGGGCGCTCCGGGCGAAGGGGTTTCCGTACTCGCTTATCGGCGAGTCTCCAAAAGTCTCCGGGTCCGCGACGACGAGCTTACAATCTCGCGTAATTGCGTCTATCACGAAATGTATATTCCACTCGGAATTTCTCTCTCCATGCTCAACGCTATCTTATGCACTCGAGCCTGAGAAAATGGTGTCCCCGAGGCCCAGCGATAGCGCGGGCCAATAACGGATATGCTGATTTTTCTAGAATCGAGCATTGACGTGGAGATTAGTCTCGATTCGTTGCGCACATTGAAACTAAACGTTTTAGTTTAATTTAATTTCATATAAAAAAAAGATGACGCACAGAAATAGTACATTAAAAAAAATTGATATTGGAGTAAATTATTTTCCGTTCAACTATCGAAGCATATACACTGATTAGAGAGAGATCGAGTATTGACTCGGAGATGAGTCTTGATTCGTTGTGCACGTAGAAACTAAACGATCGAGTTTTTTTGCAGAGATGAATATTTAATCCAAAAACTTACGTCGAATGTGAAGAACAAATTTTTTATGAAATTCAAAAAATTGTAAATGACAAGAAATGTAGACGGTTCGATCGATTCTTCTGAATTTATAAGGACCATCGGTCGATCATATTCCATCCGTGTACAACTTTTCGCCCCGATTGCAAACAAATTGTAAACGCTAAAGCGCAAACTGACATTTTTGAAGACCTCAAAAATCGTCTAAAAAAAAGACTGCACATTTTTTAATGAAATTTTCAAGAAACATTGACCATTAACCACACATACTGCGTGCGAATTTTTAGCTCGATCGCTCGAGGGATTTTCTGGTTACAGCGGTTTGAATTTTTCGCGTCATACACAGACCCATACACACAGACATACATCCGGACCTTTTTTCTAAATGTGATTTTTCAACGTTTTGGAACATTTTGAACGCGCTGTCACAAATAACTCGATTTTGTTTTTTACATCGAAACAAAGCTTATTCTATAAGGGAGCTAATAAAAAAGATGCACAAAATATGCTTGGTAAATGTTCTATTTTTTAATACGGGAATAAAGTATTTTGTATTTAACGTATCATGGATACGAACAATGTCACAACACATAGTTTCATCGCTCTCACGGCAGCAACAGCTCGAATCCCGCTTGGCAGTGAAAATGTCGATAAACATCGTTTGTCCAAGTTCCACCGAGACACGTGTGAGGTGCGAGGCGTGAGCGGCCAAGAACTAAAGAGCGAACCGAGGATAGTGTCTAGGCAGTGGCAAAGCAGCTAGGAGAGTCGATGCGGACTGCGGAGCGGCGAACATTACGACGAGGCGGTGTGAGCTCTTCGCGTACCATAAAACTATTCAAGACTCATTGCCACCGAGTCGACTTGTCTCTCCGAACTCCGAAAACTCGGCTCTCCTGCGACCGAACGACCGGAGGAAGTTGTTCGCGCTGGAGCATCGCTGCTGCTGCTCTTCTCGCACCATTCGGCGTTTCGCGCAGTCTCAAATTTATGCTCCAACTTGATATAATCCCATCCAATTTATTTTATCGTCACCCTGTCTACGCTGCAAAAATAAATTATAAATTTAATGTGCTGGAACTTAAAATTTTCCTACATTATTTACATTAATTAAACATTAACCCTTCACGTACGAGATCCTTGTTTAACGAGAAACCAGCATTTGCCAAGACTCAACATTTGAACGATTCGAATAACAAGTTGATGTGATAAAAAAAATCTGTAAAAATTCACAGACGTATTTTGAATTGTTCTTTTTTTGATAACGCAGCAGAAAATTTATTACGAGCATCCGTATCGTTTTTGTACTTAGAAGAAGTCCCAGGTACTTGAACGGTTAAGCTAGTCCTTGCGTCATATCTGATGCCTCCTAAGGTGAAAGAGGAATAAGAGAGAATTACGAACACTTCCCGATCGGATAAAAATCTGAAAGAAAGCAAGCCTATGGAAAGTGCCAAAAAGATTGTGCACAATGATAATAATTCTAAAAAGTTATCGACACATTACTGAAATAAAAAATTATGTAACAAACTACCCGGCAGGCTATTTTTTTTCGTGAAAATGATTTGTTACTTTCTTTTTTAATACGTATGAATTTTTTAAGAATTTTATGTAATGTTTGAAAATTGGGTTTTTTTGACGTTACAATTTGTTTAAAATAGCTATTTTCAAACATTACATATAAAAAAATTCTGAAAAAATTCAAACGTATTCAGAAAAATTGACAAATCCTTTTCGTAACAACAAAAGAAAATTAGGTTGACGGGTAATTTGTTGCGCAATTTTTATTTTTCAGTAATTTGTAGAATAACATTCTGAAATTATAATTATGCAAAAACAATCTTTTCAGCACCTTCGATATGCCCGATTTTTTTCAGACTTTTATTCCATCGATAAGTGTTTGTAATCTCTCTCATTCCTCTCTTGAACTTTGGTGGCGTCAGGCATGACGCAAGGACAACCTTAATATACGTTTTCGTAAAATTAACATACCAGATACTAGAATTACAAAATAAAAATTTTACTGAAAAAATTGCAACACAAATGTCTTTAAAATTTCAGAAACAGTCCATGCAAAAAAGCTTCCAATACCGTCCATTAATATTCAAACAATTGTTAATTGATTGTGCGATTAATTTTATCTAACGTACTTTCCTTTTTTTCTGTTCCAGGTAAGCACGAGCTTAACGTTAAATTATCCTCGGGAAAAATGCAATTGGCCCGTTGGCCGAGACTGTCCTGTTGGATTAGATGCTCGACCGAGGGAGAGGACGAGACGCAGTCGAGAGAGGTATCGCGAGTTTGCTATTCTCGTCGGTCCGTTCCCACGGGAATAAGGTAACCGTCGTCGTCTTCGTGTCGCCGGCATTGAAGATGTCGTCGGGAGTGGCGGAGGAGCGGGAGCGAGTAGTGAGTAGCGTTAGCTGGCCGTGGCAGTTCCGATAGAGGGAAGCTCTTTTCACGCCAGAATCGTTGCCTCTTCGGAAGGCACGGGCCTTTTTCCGGTAGCCGACGACATCGGCTTCGCACAGTCGCTTTCGCTGAACGAATAGTGCGAAGACTCGGTGAAAACTCTGGGCGACTTTCGATTACTCGATCGACGGCAGCGGGAGAGATACGCGCGAAACCGAACGGGCAACTGCCGAAGGAGAGTTCGTGTCTCTGACGTTCTATCGGGATAAGTAGATACGTAATTCACGGGTCATCGATCGTGTGAAATTTATTTTTCTGAAAAAATAAAAATAAAAACAAAAATAAATCGTATAGTTCTATTACTTTAAAATAAAAAAACACAAATCGGGGATCTTTTGAAATGTATATTTACGAAAAACAAACGACAACAAAAATCGTGTATTTCCATCGTTTTAAAATTGAAAATAAAAATCGTGCAGTTTTATCCCGTTAAAAATAGAATAAAAAAGAATAAAGCTTAAAAATCGCAGGTACTCTCATGGAGCATAACAAATCGGAAATAGTAGAGTTCCGATGTGGGAGATACGTTTCCGCCGAGTACGATTTAATGCACGGACGAGTGAACAATTTTTTAAAATGAAATGAAAAAAGTTGATTTAATTCTTTATAGTATTTCTTTTTCGAACATGAAATAAAATAGTGTAGTTCCGACGTGTTACAGTCGTGTACCTCCATTCGGTGCAATTTGCCAGACGGTCGGTCGATGATTAACGATCGGCTAACGACTGTGCCGGTCACTCGTCGAAGTCGCGAGCGCCGAGGGTCGCCCGCTCCTTGTGGACAATCCGTCGTTAGGCGTGGCGCAATTATCGAAATTATAACCGAGTGGTGTGTATAGTTAGGGCAGACATTGGGAGGCAGGACAGCGAGGACGACCCGGAACGGGATCACGATTCGCTGCTCTAATTTGTAACGTCCAGTAGATAGAAGGGAGGGAGGACACGCACCCTTGGGATATCTAGCGGGTTGCTGGGTGGGAAGGGGTTGATTCGACGCTTCGAATTACAACGGTCCTGCTATATGGTCTATGGAGATCGGTTCGTGAGCACCGACGGCAGTGATCAGCAAAGCTCGGAGACGCGAGAAATGCATGGACAATTCTGAAACCGACGTCGGGCTCTCTCCTACGTTCTAATAGCTGTCTGCCAGTCTCGATTCTCACACACACGTGCAAACACATATATGTAAATGTATCCAGTATAGAGGGCTTACTACATAGAGGTTGAGAAACTATGCATACGGCAGCCGTTCGCGTATGCTCTCCCGCAGCCCGTCTATATTTCCCAGGTGAATTGAGCCGGGGATGCGTTGGCTCTCAGATGCGCTCCATCAGATTTTGGTCCTTCCACCGGGTGGAACGAAGGGCGCGAATCGGACGACGGGGAGCGACGGGGACTCTCACGTCGCTCAGAAACGCGAATATCGCACTTCGAGAGGTACGTGACAAGCTAGCCCCAGGTCCCGGAACTGGGGTGCGATGACTGGCGGTCCAACGCCTGCGTCGATGATCGGGGAGCCCGTGTAGAGCTCGCCGGATCGAGCTGGAAGTGAACCGGTGTTCGAATTATTATCACATACCAAGTACACTGAGAGATGGATCTCGGAAGAACCACCAAGTCATATGGGAAATTTCGATCCGGGAACATGGTACACCAGCGCCATCGCTAGCGATATCCGCAAGTTTCACAGGAGCCACTGCAATTTTTACCCGATCCATGTGGTATTTTCTTCCAGAAGGGGAGTTCGCAAAATGTTGCGTTTCTGGTTAAGAATTTCGTGCGATTAAACTGACAATTCTGTGGGTGAAAAATGAGAATTTCGTCGATAAAGTTTTTTTTATGTATGCATACGTAAAATGAAATTTGATAGGCATAATATGCACTGAGAGAAGGATCTAGTAAATATGATCATATCGTTTGAGAGATATTACCATAGCACATATTCGTAGAGAACTTAGGGATCCACTTATGACGGTAAGAACCGGATTTATAGGAAGTTTTTTTTGGACATTATGGTAAAAATTGTTGGAAAATCTGGGACTTTCTGCCATAGATGGCGCCCTAGTTGCGCACTACCATGAGCTATGGTAATTTCTCTTAGATGGCCGGTAGTTTTAATATATCCTTCTCTCAGTGTGCCGGCATAACCTATAGGGCACAACCTAACAAGACAGTAACAGATTTATAAGAATTTTTCTTAGGTATTGGGGTAAAAATTGGTGGAAAACCTGGGACTTTCTGCCATAGGTGGCGCCCTAGTTGCGCACTACCATGAGCTATGGTAATTTCTCTTAGATGGCCGGTAGTTTTTACTATAACCCTTCTCTCAGTGTGCCGGTAAAATCTACAAATCAGCACGCGGTTTCGAAATCGCGATACCGCCGGTTACTGTATTTTCTACTGAATTTTTCTTAGATATTAGGGTAAACATTTTTGGAAAACCTAGGACTTTCTGCCATAGGTGGCGCCCAAGTTGCGCACTACCATGAGTTATGGTAATTTCTCTTAGATGGCCGGTAGTTTTTACTATAACCCTTCTCTCAGTCTGCCGGTAAAACCTACAAATCAGCAAGCGGTTTCGAAATCGCGGGACCGCCGATTACTGTATTTTCTAGTAAGAAGAGCTGCGTCGGCAACGTGTCTGCACAGCATCGATTTATTCTCTCAACCCTTTCTCACCTTCAGTAAAGATTTACAGTACATCATTGCTCACAGCTGTCTCTACTAATGTCTAGGATCGGCACATCGGAGCGAGGCTCGTCGTCCAGGAGTCGTCATCCGAATCGGGGCGTCGATTGGAAGAGCTAATTTCTTTTCGTCGAAGCAAACCGCGTTAACTCTCTGTACGGCTCGTACACGGAGAGTACGTCCGCGTATACCGACCCCCCCCCCCCTCCTCCCCACCCCTGTGCCTCTGTACCAACGCTACCTCCTCGTTGCCTCTATCTCGTTTTCGTCGGTTCCGACGGATACACTCGACGCGTACGATCGGGCCTCTGACAAAAAAGTAATTGGGGACCGGTGCTCGACGAATGGGAAAAAAAGGTGATACGGGAAAAAAAACATTTGGCAAAGGCGCCGGTACGAATTGACGGCGATGTCTCTTTGACCGTCGATGCGCTCTGCCGATGCGAACGCTCATCGCGACTCCACACAGGTTAACGCGTTGGCAAATATTCGTCACCGAGATTGATAACGACGCTCGTGAAAAAGAAAGAGGCAGAGAAGAAAAAAAAACCATGAAAATCAAAAATAGAAAAATGCAAAAATTGTCCACTCTTTGGCATCGAAATGTCAAAGACCGCGGTGATGTTTTCACAGCGCGACGCGTTACGGTACACTTGTGCCGGTTCGAAGTTGTGCGGTAATGACGAACTGGGTCATAGCCCGCGGATCGATCAACTTCCCTCCGCGAAATTAATTGCCCGGCGAATACGGTGCACCAATGAGCCGCCCGTGCTACGGAAGAATTGTCACGAATTTTCGTGGCGCACCCGTTAAGCCCCGATCGGAGAGAAGCGCCGGACTGAAACGAACCGGCAGTTGCCGGCCGCGACCGCGAGAGCGTGGGACACTTAAATTGAATGCAAATAGACATCGCTGACCAATATTTAAACGGCGCAACGTGTCCAGTGTTCCGAATGGGTGGGTCAAATTTTTACTTTTTTTTTCCTTTTTTTTTATTTTTTTTTCCCCACGCATATTTGCTCGACTCGCGAGCGTGTGTGTGTGGCTCTGCAGAGACCCGTTGCTCTACCGACCGAGATTGATCGAACACAGAAAATCGTGCGTATTTCACGACTACCCCCCCCCCCCCCCCTCCTCTGACCACCTCCCTCGTCATCATTTTCCCGCCGATCCTATATACGGTACGAATTTGAATCATTAACGCCTCCGCTCGGCGTTAATTTTCGGTAGAGAACCTGCTTGCCTCGTTCAATTTTAATTAAAGTGCTGAAATTCAATTAAGAGCCGCTTAACCCGCGGCGTCGCGCGGAGGCTCTCCCGATACTCCTCCCCGCCCTCTGCTTTACAACTTCCGCTCTGAGGTAATTTAAAAAAAAATATATTTTCTTTTTTTTTTCTTTTTCTTCTGGGAACGGAGATTTTTATCGTTGCCGGTATGGCGCGCAGGCGAGAGTGAAACTTTATTCTTCGACGTAGCTGCGAGCTCGCCTAAGCACCTCAACGGATTTAGTGTCGCACTTTTCTTTTTTTTCTTTAATAATTAAGGATACAAAAAAAAACGGTAAAGACGTAAATAAAAGCTCGCTCGATCGGATTCAAAAAAAAAATTGTTAACCAACTTTCGCCGTCCGCGAACAGTAGAGAAGTTAATTTGTATAGTTTGGGTGGGTGGCGAATGGCGAGTTCGCGTTTTAATTACTTAATAAAACTGAGAAGAGGCGGGTCGGAGGACACCGAGAGAGGAGCTCCGGGTGGCGCGAGGGGACACGGACGATTTACGAGCCAACGACGGACTCGCCGCGGTCGCGCTTATCCCTCCGTGCTCTACTGCGCGTTCGTTATTTTATACACTCGTCTCTCTCTCCGTGCACTCTCTGTGGGTCAAGAGCTCTCGACTACTCTCCGTTTCGCTTGTCTCGCGGCATGCAGCCCGTTTCCTACCCGACGACGAAAGCATATTTTATTTTATTTTATTTTATTTTATTTTATTTTATTTTATTTTGTTTTATTTTATTTTATTTTATTTTATTTTATTTTATTTTATTTTATTTTATTTTATTTTATTTTATTTTATTTTATTTTATTTTATTTTTTCATTGTTCTGGGGAAAGCGATTTTTTCGCTGGCGAGTTTCGTTCATGCGTGTGTCTCCGGAGAGTTTAACCAAGCGGTTTCTCGTGCATCGCCTCGGACAGTCGACCCGGTGTTTATCATTCGGAGAGCAAAGAACTCGCGGCGTATACACGGTCCCGCGCGATACGACAACAGGCCATTAAATTGCGTCATTCGTAGCCGCACACGCATCAAGGGCTCGGCTATATTCCCAACGTCGTTATTCCATCCGGGCTTTTACGGGGCCCTAACTTCTCGTCCTTAACTCGTTAATTAAGGCTCGGTCTGCATAAACGTACGCGGGCCTGTGCGTCGACGAGCGAATGACTCGCGCTTCTCAACCGCCCTCAACCGGGTCCCTCGTCGCAAAATTTCTCATTCTCGCGACACGGAATGAGTTCCGACCTCCCGCACCCTCTCCTCTGCCAAGACGAGTTTTAATAACATTACCGTAATAATAGCGTCGCCCGCGACTTCCCATCCCCCGTAACGACCCTCTAAAATATCAAAAGATTGTTCCTCCGAGTTATCGCGACCACGTTTCGTCGTCTGCAGACGTTTCTGCGACCGCAGATAGGAAAGCACGGAATATATTTCATTCGGGACAAAATAAATACACACGGGGGGAAAAACACCTAGCCGACCCATACCAAGTGTATGGTCAGAGACGCTCCGGATGATTAATTTCATCAAAAAGTTTGTCTCGTTAAATAAACATGATTTTTTTGGTCCGACCAATTGTCTTCTTGGTCCGACCAAATTAATCGGATGGAGCCCATTTAAGCCCATTTAAGCACTAAAACGGGCTGATGTTCAACATTTTTTTACGCGGCTATTAGAAGGACAAGGTCGGGTTTTTGCACACAGTTGGTACACGGTGTGCAAAAACAAAGTTTGAGTTTTTCTTTTTTAATTGAAAAATATCATTTAACGACGAACTTATTAACAATCAACAAATAACAATTAACTACGGACATCGTATCTCAAAATCTATTCGTCTGATTGAGTCGAAATTTGGACACATCCTTGATTATAACATTTTTCTATCTAATGACTGGACCGGATGACTGGATGATTTTAAAAAACGTTCATACATTTGTTATTAACAAACGACCTTAGACTAAATTATGTGTAAAAACCTGAAGTTAAAAAAAAAACGGTTGAAAATCTACCTTTTTTTTTTACCAAATCCTGATGCTAGTGTCGTAACTGGCGCATTTAATTGTATTTATCCGTCCGCGTTCAACCAGCAATAAAACTCGAGAGATTTTTAATGCTAAGTGAACTTAAAAAAAATAAAATAAAGGCGCGCGCTATATTCTCGTCAAATTGTTACGAGAATTTGCATGAACTGCTGTAGTTTGAGTTTCCGAAAGCCGGGAGATGCGGAGACGCCCGAATAATAGAAATTTTCGTCTTGGCGCGGTATTTGCGAAGTAAACACTGTTCCATTATGTAACCGGGTGTATCCGCCCTGGCGTAGTTCGCCGGGAATCCTTTGCCGTGCCTGGCAATACCCCCCGGGTCGTCGGTAAGGGGCTCAGGGAAGATTTCCGATGGCGTAAATTCGAGCCTGAGTAATAAAGATAAACAGGATCGTGGAAGAGGGAAAACGGAGGTAGAGAGACTGTTGCCTAAGTACAAGGGTGTGGATACGTGTACGCTTGCACGAGTTGCCGTCAAACAATCGACTTCGTAGCCTCAAGATTATGAGTTCCGTTATCACTCCGTACCAATGAACCGGCTGCCGTGCGGAGATAATCGACCTTTCTCACAAAATTTCCATTTATTTTGAGCATCCACGACGAATAATAAAACCGCGGTTATTACCTTGCCTCGGTGTGAACAACCGACGCTTTAACGCGACGAGCAAACTTGTTACACGCTCCGGCGATGACTGCTAATTGTCGAATTATTAGGATCGAATCGTTCCCCGGTCGCTGACCTGGAAACACGGTTTAACAATTGCCGGAGGTTGGATCGGCCACTCCCTGCCAGTGCTCTAACGAATGAGGATCCTACGCTGAACCGAGCGCAGCTTCATCGCGGCTCGCTCTCTCTCTCTCTATGCATCCTCGTACGATCGGTTTTTTCCTCCGGGAAACAAGCCCCGGCGAGCCTTTTCATCCCTCCATTATTCGACGCTGTTCAGACTATTTATTGAGTATTGGAACGTGGAGGAGGGACGGAAGGTGTAAACCGCGCTTTTGTGAAGGATCACCCGCACTACGGTGGTTTATCTCACGGCGATAAAATTGATTAACGCGGTGAGATCGCGTTGAAGGTTTTCTGGTCTATATTTATATAAACATATATGTATATATATAATTTTTTAAGCACTTTTCTGGTGGGCCATATTCAACACTTTTACTCTATATATTATGTACTCTATATACGCGGTGTCGACCATCCGGTACCATTATTAATAATAAATGGGACCGGTGGAAAATATCGCTTTTCTAGGAACAAAAAAATACTATCTTAAAGCGCACATGAGACTAAATTCCATATCGATAGACACGCCTTTGATATTTTAACTTACTATTATATTCTAGCTCGACGTGCCTCGAATTGCAATTTATACGCAGATCGTCGCTGGAGAGCCATCGTCGATATACGAAATGCCGTTGGGAGATCTGAACGATATTCGGAAACGCCTCGCTACCCGGATGGGTTAACTGAAACGGGAGCCTTGATTATTTCGATGGGGGAAATGTGAGCCGTTGCAGGATTTTCGGACAAACCCTCCGGTGTCGGTGTAGCTTTGCCAACAGGCGCGTGCACATACATCTACCAAATTCAAATGATTCGACACGTATTGCGACTGGGGAAGACTCCCGGGTTAACGTGACTAACGAGGCCAAAAAACGCTGCGCTTTCGTCTACGCATCAATCGTGTTTACCGTGTCTCTCTGTGTCGATTACCCGAGTCTAATTATTTCCGTAATACGATGTACGCAGGTACCGGTCGTTAGCAGCCCAATTTCAATCATCTTTAGGGCAGTGAACGCGTTTTTCCATTATTTATAAACTGGTCGTATTGTCGGCTTGAAAAAATAGTTCTTTGCGATACTAGTACGGCAAAGCGGTCTTTCGACGAAGGTTGTGGAGTGGGCTGCACGAGCCGAATCGAGAGCTACAACGGCACGCGGCGAAGCCGAGTGACGTTTGTAGCTCGAGAGACGGCGAGTGCTGCCTACTTCCCAACCGCCGACGGAAGACCGCTTTTTCGTACAAGTATCGCATACTACTTTTTCTATTGCGGTTTATTTCATGTTGTATTTTTTGGCCACGACTGGTTTTTTGTATCTGGGCACGGTGTCCTTAGGGGACTGCGGCCTCAGAACACGAAATAAATACCTCTATCTATCTATCTACTTATCTACTTTTTGTGAAAAGTGCACGAAAATTCCCGCTTTTCGTCCCTGTAAAGTGCGTACGGGAAAATAGCTAGAGTGTCAGATAAGTATGCGCGAAAGTAACCAGAGTGTTAAAAAAGTGTGCGCTAAAGTAACTAGAGTGTTAAAAAAGTGTGCGCAAAAGTAGCTACAGTGTGACAAAAGTATGCGCAAAAGTAGCTACAGTGTGAAAAAAGTGTGCAAAAAAGTAACTAGCGTGTAAAATAGTATCCACAGCATTATCGCGCATCCTCTGCTAGAAAGCAGCACTTTCTCCACACTTGACAGGCACGAAAAGCGGGACTTTTCGTGCATGTGTTACAAAAAGTGTTTTAATATATGCATCGAAGCCTTCTGAATGCGATTTAGCCATTATTGAAGTGAATTCAATAGGATCTAATTATTAAATTATAGTTTTAACACTGACTCTCTACTGCCGAGGTTTCCGTGACTTTAGTCCTCAAGCTGCAGTTTACGTCATATCGCGTACCCAGTATCCGTCACTTATATTGCACTTTTCGTCATCACCGTGTACCTTATTTCCGTCACTCGTGACGCAGTAGGTCGGATCGCCGAGTACCAAGTTTCTAGCTTTATACCAGACTTCATCGCACCATGGTACATATATCATTATTTTTCAAGATCTTTACGGGTCAAGATGATATGAAAACATTAACTTCAATTTACAATAACCGCGATGTAGCAGGCGTCGGAAAGTACAGCATATTTTGTAGAACTAATTTGGCATGACGTATTTTTTGTCATGACAAATGTAATAATGCACGTAATCAAAAAACAAATTATTACCAATCTGATTGCTAATATTACTTGTACTGACACCGTTGGTATAACTTCTATAATACTTGCAAATTAATGCATTCGAAGAAGTCGCAATGTGCTTCGGCAAGAACGCCCTGACAGGCAACTGCGACGCGGAAGTACCGAAACGCGAGTTGCGCCTCACACTATTAAAATATTAAATGAAAATATTTATAAGAATATATGTATTGCGGGAATAATCAACAGCGAAATCTGCTCTTCAACATGCCATCTGTATTTTTCTTGTATATTAAACGAAAACTGTATGTATTATTAGTACAAATTGCGTTTGATGACCGTAACTGGGACAGTGACTGAAACTGGGCCGTTTATCCTGTTGACAATAATGATATCGATACTATCAATATCTGTGTGTCGACATTTTGACACCGTTATCGATATAAGAGAAAAACTTTCTATCGGTATCTGTTTTACCGACCGCATGAAAAACAACCGGATGCTCTGGTACGCCAACGCGGTGCACACATTGCTTGAGCCGAGGATGTGTCTGGGTTACAGAACCGTATGCCCATGGCAGATGACGCGAGGCGTGCGTGCCACTCCTTCCTCTCTCCATGTCCCGAAATCGTTGCCCGAAATTCCGGATGGTTGGATGATGGTGGTCGAGGTTGCGGTGAATGAACGATCTAACCCTGTGGCTACGTAAAGGTACGTGTCGGTTGTGCTTGCGTTACACCGCTGTTATGTATCTGTACCTTCCAACTTTGCAACGAGAAATGCCTCCGCCCTTCCGACCGACAATCCCTATACGACCTTCGTGCAATTCGCTGCGCACATGCACATAGAAACAGAGAGGAGGGAGGAACGTATCGGTGCGCCCACGATAGTCGGCGATCGCTTTGGAGTGTGCGTCCCGACATAGCGAGAGTATATCCATTAGCGAATAGTGGTTTTGCTATAGGACCGACCGAGAGCCCGAACATCAACGACGTCCCTCTGTAATCCAAACGCGCTTGACGCCCAATATCACCGGCTAGAGTCCGTATCTTGAGGGCTGAGAGCCAGGAGATTACCATAATAGCCAAATTGGTTATTACTGGCGTAAGCTCGCGACGAATCTCGCGTTCAAGCCCTTCCGTACAACTCCGGTTCTCTATGCCTTACCCATTGCCCACTAATTTTCTATCGGCTCCGATCGATCCTCTATGGAATAGGAGAGAATTGGGCGAATACCGAACGGTGGATTCCACCGGCTAAACCGGTTTTAATTAATTCAGTATCAGAATGAATCTCGATCAAACTTATTAAGCAGATCTTGTTTTATCGATTCAGCTGGTCCAGAAATGTTGTTAGCGCGACTTATGGGCTCGGTCTTTTTTCGACTTCATCCGTTGGCGATTCTTGGTCGAAACTTTAGATTACATCTGGGACTAACATTTTCCCTTGGATGTCTGGTATTCGGCCACTCTTCGCCAACAATCCCCTCAGTTCGAGGCTGACTTTCTTCCTCGAGCAAAGACATCTTGTGTATTAATGCTACTGCTAACGCATTCTGAGGAACTTTCATCCCGACGTCTCTTTGAAGCTCACCGCGTGCGAGGCTCGCTTTGCAAGGTACGATAATGAAAATAAATCGTTCATTGTCTCCGTTCCATGGATGTGCCCTTGGAGTTCTCCCCGCCAGCCGCGTCTCTCGCATTTGATCTTCGCTGAATCGACGAGACAACAGGGTCGGGATGCGGGTGTCCGGATAGCAAGGCAAGACGACAACGCGGCGTCAGAGCCATCGGGTCGTAACGACGTCGGGAGCTCGCCTCGGCGAGAGTGTGTTACCGGTAGAGAGAATGAAAGGAGAGCGAATGAGAAACGCACGGCGGCAAAGCCCCGAGGGTTCTCTCCACGCAGGGTTCGCAGTCACCCCTCTCGCCCGAGACTCCGGTCGACCGGAGCAAAGGGGTGGCCCGCGGCCTCGCCGACGCCCTGCACACTCGAGGGGTGAACCGGGGGGGAGGGGAGTTTGACGCTGAGACGATAACGTGGCCCTGGCTCCTGGCGTGTTACTAGACGACGTGCCCTATGTGAGTTGAATCTTGAGTTCCCGGGGTCCTAGGGTCTGTACAAGAGCCAGAGGCGAGCTCGCTGTAGCCCTATTGTTCGGGTGCGCTCGGGGCGCAAGGCAGCGACATCGAAGGGCTGTGCAGTATGTAGGTGTCCAGCATTGGAAATTCCGACGAGGTCGAACCACGAGGACGACCTTGCCAATCGATCCGCCATCGAACTCTGCCCATTGCCTTCCATTCTGGCAGCTCTGATGTGGAGAAGGAGACCTCCGTCGATGACATACATCCCGCAGGAATTCCCTGTCATGCGGTACAACAATCAGTAAGGAAGGAAAACTGATAGCAAGAGAGCGACGATGAAAAACAAACGGTGAAGATGGTGGGGTTAAAAGATGTTCTGATGTGAAGAAAAGAAAAAAGATATCTTTCGTCACACAAGCCCTCGGAGTCCGAGCTTCTTCCTCCGGGGCATAATCTCTTCTACAATGGCAATGTCCGCTCGGCGAGAGCCGAAAGATTTTCTTCGAGTTCCGCGGCGCGCAATCCTCGTGAACCGCGTCGACCGGCCCTCCCCCTCTTCGGACTCTACTTTATGGAAAGTTAAACGAGCCATTTCGTTCCGCGGGGAATCGCTGTTGAACTTACCGGAGCGCGACTGACTCTTCATCCTGATGGTAGGTAAGTGTGCACGTGTGTCCCACGCACGGCTTATGTAACACACACGGAACAGGGCACGAGAATCCCCGGTGTTGACCTCAGCAACAGTTCTCCGGGGATCGCGTTCCGTTGACCTCAGCTCGTGGACGAGCTACGTTTCTCTCCAGCCCTCTCGATGGCTATGAGGATTCCCCGAACTGTTGTCTTGCAGTGGGAATCCGTGAGAGTTTAAAGGTCAGGATCCGCGCTGAGCCTGGGTCATCGAGGCGGGATAGGGAATCCAGCCTGAGCCCCGTTTTGGTGCAGGAACAGGACGATGACGTTCAGGATGATCAACGGCATCTCGTAGATCCTCCATTATCATTGGGTATCTTTCTGTCCAAGAAAAGAAAAGCTCTCGTAGTCATCGAAATATACAAGCCTCTAGCCCTCTCAAAGATGGGTATGAGGATTCCCCTAACTGTTGTCTTGCAGTGGGCATCCGTGAAGCTTAAAGGTCAGGATTCGTGCTGAGTCTGGGTCATCGAGGTTGGACAGGGAATCCAGCCGGAGCTCCTTCTTGGTGGGGAACAAGGACGATGACGTTCAGGATGATGAACGGCATCTCGTAGGTGCTCCATTATCATTGCGCATCATTCTGTTCAAGAAGAGAAAAGCTCTCGGAGTCATCAAGATATACAAGCCTCTAGCCCTCTCAAAGATGGGTATGAGGATTCCCCTAAATGTTGTCTTGCAGTGGGCATCCGTGAAGTTTAAAGGTCAGGATTCGTGCTGAGCCTGGGTCATCGAGGTTGGACAGGGAATCCAGCCGGAGCTCCTTCTTGGTGGGGAACAAGGACGATGACGTTCAGGATGATGAACGGCATCTCGTAGGTGCTCCATTATCATTGGGCATCATTCTGTTCAAGAAGAGAAAAGCTCTCGGAGTCATCAAGATACACAAGCCTCTAGCCCTCTCAAAGATGGGTATGAGGGTTCCCCTAACTGTTCTTTTGCAGTGGGAATCCGCGAGAGTTTAAAGGCCAGGATTCGTCCTGAACCTGGGTGATCGAGACTGGACCGGGAATCCAGCCGGAGCCCCAGCTTGACGGGGAACCGGATTATGATGTTCAGGATGATCAACGGTACGTCGTCGGTGCTCCATTATCATTGGTCACCGTTCGGCCCGCGAACAGAAAAGCTCCCAGAGTGATCGAGAGAAACAGGCGGCCTCCCAGGAGCCGGAGAAGAGAACTTTGCTAATTGCGCCGGTAGGAACAGCAAAGGCAGAGAAGAGTAACGAAGTCAATTTGCGCTACCGAGACAAGGTGAGATCGGATTATCCGGCTCTACTCCTGACGGACCCATCGCTCGGTCCTCCGTCCTCTCTTTCACTTATTGCCCTTTTACCCCATATCCCCGGGTCAGCCGCTCTGTATTCGTATATATCCTGGGATTTCTCCGACTCTCGTTTTATCTGTACCTTGCAAGAAAACTCGTCGGCGACGAACACCTGGCTAACCCGTTGAGGCCACCTGGCTCTATCGTCCGCTCCCGAGGAAGTCCGGGGTAGTAGTTCACCGAGTCGCCCCAGCAATCTTTTCTCTTTCGGACATTGATCGGACGTGCGAAATCGACCGGGAACGAGGAAGACTGTCTTACGTGTTTTCGATTCTCTTGTCCCGCAACGGAGGACGATAAGTTCTCACCGGAGGCGATTTACGCTACTGGCTTGGGAGAGGAACGGCTGTTTTATTCCATCGCGTCGTCACGATCGCTCTCATCCCTCGCCGGGAACACACTTGAGCTCGTTCACCGGCTCTTCGCGCGTCGAGAAAAATACACACGGTGGAAGTGGCGAACACGGATTTGTCGGTTAACACGTTTACCATAGAAAGATTTCAACAACCCTTATATTCGAAATATTTGTATAACCAACCATTATTTTATAGTATTACTACACTACTATATTTATATATATGACATATATATTTTATTTTTTCCCCATAAAATGTTTGTATTATGTATTTTATGTATATGTTCGAATTTTACATGCCTCATGTTTTCGATACACCACTTGTAATTTCTGTCTAAAGGAGTTACTCCGTAAAATTACAATTACAATTACGATATTTGGTGCTATTATAGTGCTATCTGAATACGAATTGCTGGTGTCAATAATATTGGGAATAAAACAATTGCTAAAATCTCATTGGGATCAAAATGGCCAATAATGGTCCGGTTCATCCATTTCATCTGAGTGATAATTGGGTGTGGGCCGTACCCGCCACTTTCACCCCGTCCATTCTTTCTCCGCCCGAGAGTGGAGAAATGTACGACGAAGAGGTGTCCGACGGATCGTTTATCGCGCGAATGGATGGTCCAAATAGGCAGTTAGGTATGGATATCCGTCCCGCGCCAACATACACGAAATAGTCGACGGGACTTGTCGTAACCCGAGGGTGTTTGCAACTTGGCACCCCGGTATCGTGCGGTGTGCCGTAGCACTTCGCGGCGTGGCCGTAGCCCCGAGGAAGTAGAGCTACAGGGTTAGCCTAGCAGCCTGCGTTGTTATAGCTTTGTGTATACGCGTGACGAAGAGAAACGAGGCGGCCGACCCGGACCATAAATCCACGGGCGGCGGATTAATCGCGGCGGGTGAGACTCGTTGCGAACTAAACTAAACTAATCTAAACTCGTCGAGGCCGGGCCGGCGGGAGCCCAGAGTCGGCACACAGTGCGTCGACACCGAACACCCGACGATCTCTCCCAGCTATGCGCGAAGTGCGCTGCAAGCTCGCTTGCCGAAAAGTTCAAGATCCTTGGGAAGCGTACGGAAAATAGCCGAGAAAGGCAAAGATATCGTCGATGAGAGCTTGCTGTACGGATACAGATCGAGGGATGGACAAGTTCTTCTTTTCGAGCGGAGTGGTGAAATATCGAAAAGGGTGAACTGTTTAACCAGAGTATACTTTAAATAGTCTATGTAAGACATGACTAGGCGAAAGTGCCGAACATGGGCCCGGTTTACACTGCGAAAAAAAATTGTTAATTTAATGCACTGGAATCGAAGTGTTTATGCAAAAACTGGTACATTAAATTTAATGTACAATTGTGATGAAAAATTAATCGACTTTTACAGTGGAATTAAAGTAAATAATTGAATTATCAATATTTTTATAGTAAAATTAAAGTAAATTATTAAAAGTAAAGTATTTCCTATGATTTTAATATACATTAATTTACGTTACGTACGTTAATTTTTCGTCGCAATTGTACCTGAAATGTAATAGAAGTTTTTATACATAAACTGGTATATTAATACCAGTTTATGTATAAAAACTTCCAGTACTAGTACGTTAAATATCATGCGAATTTTGTTTGCATTGTTATGGATTTATGGATTAACCGCGGTTCACCACTTGTACCTCCATATGTGATTCCTTATCCTTTTTAAATATGAACTGATTCACTGTCGTTGATTTTATTTGATTACTCCAAAAGCTACAAATCCCGTTTTCCCTGTTAAAAAAATAGCCATATTATCCGGGATTCACTTATCTCGGGTGAACCAGCTGGTCCAAACGGGAGACAACGACCCGGCCTTGACCCCGAAAAAAAATCCCCCCTTTCAGAGTTCGGCACTCTCGAGCTTGGCGAGTGAACCTTTCGCACTTCTCACTTCTCGTTCTCCCGATTCCCACGTTCTTTGGTCTCCTCTCGATACCCCTGTCCTCGACTCTCTATTTCTCTCGACCCCGGCGTCGAGAGTCATCGGTTCGCCGGTGGAATAAATCCTTCGCCGAAAGAATCGGGTAGACGGCTCGAGTTTCGAGTGTTTTTTAGTCAAAGTACATTGGGACGATTCACTCCCTCTCGAGCGGAGGTCCCGTTGAATTATGCACGGCTCGGGTTCCGAACTTTACGTCGAACACGATGAAAGAAATACAAGTTGATTTAACAGTCGAACCCGTTGTACAGCGTAAAATCGTCGAACTTACGATACAGAGCAATAATGAAAATACAAACAAAATGTATATATACATAGTATATATCTAATAAAAAAGATTTCATTCGGCAAAGAGAATCTAGTTTCAGCAACATTTCCAATGCGATCCCGGGACGGTATATTTCTTTATGAAGAAAACTTTATGGTCGAGGAATCGTACGATAAAAGTTTCATTTAGCCTCGGGTCCAACTTTTCAATCGGGAATACCAGGCATCTGCCTCGTTGATTCGTAACGATAGCACTTATCCGTTCAATTGAGAATTCCTCTGGAGTGGACGGAGAGAGAAGTATCCGGTTTCGGGGAGGTCGTGCGGAGGGACAGAAATGAGGGAAACTTCTATCCTCGTCCTTCGAGCCTCTTCCGGCAGAGCCTGAATCGTGCCACAGGCCGCGGAGAGCTTCCGGACGACGGTGAACGTTACTCCGCACAGAAACGAGAACGTCGAACATAGCTGAAGCTCCGAGACCGGCATGGAGGCCCAAAATCCTCCGTCAACTTTATTCCCAACACGTTGGATCGAGCCAATGTTCCGAGGCGAGTGGCAACGGTCCCCTGTCGAGCATACCGGCGCACTTAGCTCTCCCCCTCGCCATCTTCGTCCAGCCTTATCAATCCCCGAAGGAGTAGCCTTTCGAGATCGTTCGAGAAATTGCTCGGAGGAGAACAGAGCAGAGGCTTCCGGTCTGCTTCGTTAACGCTGGGATAGAATCGTTCGGAAGTACTGCCCCGAGTAATCGCAATTACCCTCACGGTTACTAAAACCCGAACGCCTCCCATCCTACGGACCTGCCAGCCGATCATTAAGAAGAGTGCGGAATTACGTGCGGAGCTGAAGAAAATTATATATATACACAAATATATATTTTTTTCTTCTATATATAAATATATCTATAAATACCCAGATAGCATTTCGCTAACAAACCGCCATCAAATAGGCTGCATATGTCTGCACGGGATGGCGGCATGTACGTCCGCATTTGCCTGTTTTTGCCAGTATTCAATGCCAAAAATTCATACGAGCATATTGTCAGCAAGTTTTCAACAAGGCTTGCTGGTGCTTTTCGTCTCGCTGCGAAGATTAATTTACTTGAGTCATGGTTATTTGGCTGAAATTTTTAAAAATTCGATTTATTATATAATTTAAGTTCCTCCATCGATTCTCACAAAAATTCAATTCCAAGGACCGTTAGTGCTAGTCCATTTGTGTATGATATTTTAGAAATATATATTGACAGTAAACGAACCTACAATTTGACACAATTTTCGAATAAATTAAAAATCCTAATACGTGCATTCTTTTTTATGGTTATAGAGGTTGAATTTCGGCGAGTCAAGTCACATCCATACACTCGTCATTGAGCTATAATTTACATCGTTCGTAGTCCAATTAATTCACTTTCATAAAAAAAGTGCATTGTAGAGTATTATAAGTAATACAATAATTGTTGCATTATTAATAATCAATCAAACATTACATTTGGGCAAACAAACTCTTAAATAACACATCATCATGTAACGTAATTCATTGTCAACCCATTATCGAACTCATTCATCGCATCAAAAAAATAAGCTTTCGTTGTTGTTAGCAACAGCCGATTGAGGAAATGTCTAATCAGAGGTCGGCTTCTGACGAGGAGGAATTTAGATCTCTTTCACGGCTATTAAGAATAAGAAATCAGCTTATAGCAAGCGTTGTTGGAGTTTTGCTACCAATATGCTGCAATCTCGTGCCAGAAACTATTGTTGCAATATTGCTGGCAAGTAAAGCTTGGTGGCAATCAATTGCCCTTGTTTGCCTTTGCTACGGTTGGCTATCTGGGTATATATTTATATAGATATGTCTATAGATATATATTATTTTTCCCAGACCTCACTGAGTCCATCACCGGGGTGGAAAAAAGGTTGTACAGTGTACAGCAGGTAGTCGGAATGTGCCACGTACAATTTTCGGGGATTTTCGATTTTTTTCCCCCGGTTGTTCCCGACGGACGGACGGATGGAGAGAGAATGACTGCTGGCACTTTCCCAAACGAGAATATATACACTGTATAGAATGGCCATGGTTTGGAGAGGAGCGTAGTCCCAGCGGCAGTGCCAGCCGGTCCGCACCCGATCATTTCCATTACGCTCTCGCCTCGAGATAACGCAATTAAATGTCGAGCTCACTCTCTCTCGAACCACGTTTGCCCCAAGACGTTGCTTCTCCACCGTGCACGTTTCTCCTCGGTGTCTCTCCCGCTTTTCCCCTCGACCGGCTCGGGTCTCGTCTCCTCCTCGCTCGCTGCACTTTGGATTTAAATAAAATCAATTTGCGTGAGCGTAGGCAAATGTTGACTCAAGGCATTTCAATGTGGCTGACTGAACGGCTGGGAGGGAAGAGGAGCGAGGGAGGAGACAGAGCGCGAGAGACCCAGCGAAATCGAGGGAAATTGTAGGTAGTATAACGGGGCTCTACCTAGCTATCCCTCCTTCGCCGGCGATGCCCCGACGGCCCGGCAGACTCGGCCGCGTTTCGAACGATTTGCAAACCAAATTGCCATTATTGATGGTAATAACCATACAGTCGACGAGAGAGTCTCCAGCGTGGTCCTCACTCGCCGGTTACTCTCGTCCTCGCGATCCTATCTGCCGGTATGCCTCTCGTTCTCTCTTCGACAAACTGGCTATAGGAATGGTTCCCGCAGCTTTCGCTGCTCGTCCAGCTGACAACCACCGCTCGATTCGTTCGATTGTACAGCTTCGACGAGAGATGTTCTAGCCGTCCAGCTTTATCATTCCTCCGACGATCTATAATATGTAGGCATATATATATATATATATATATATATATATATATATATATATATATATATATATAAATTGAATAAAAATCTGGAATGATCGAAATAATTTTTAAGGATCGATAAAATAAATAAGCCGATACACTGAGAGAAGGATCTAGTAAATATGACTGTATCGCTTCAGAGATATTACCATAGCACATAATAATGGTATGTAAGTAAACAACTGTACACGGAGAAAAAAAAATTGTTGGAACAACAAGAATTTCGTTACCATAACTGATATACCTGATTAACATAGGGCTAACAATAGTATATTATGCTACAAGGGAGGAAAGAGCGTTTTTTCACCGAGTGTGAAGTTTGATGCCCGAGCGAAGCGAGCGCAGAAATTCACACGAGGTGAAAAGGCACTTCCTCCCTTGTGCCATACGATATTTTTTTTCCGACTTCGTTAAAATAACCGCATTTCTTGCGTCGCAAAATCGTCATATTCGCCAATGACCGTCTCTCCCCCGGGAGTAATAGAGCTTGCAGAGGGAGTAATGAGCCCTATTACTCCCTAGGGAGTAATGAAATTGTACTGCGCATGCGCACTGATTAATAATGATCATCGGTCAATAATACGCTATTTTCCGCCCGTATTGCACGTAAGGAATGTGGTTATTTTAGCGCAGTCGGGAAAAAAGTGATTTTGGAAAATCTGAGACTTTTAGCCATAAGTTCCGCCCTGGTGCCCTACTACTATGTGCTATGGTAATTTTTCTTGGATGATCGGTAGTTTTCACTAGAACCTTATCTCAGTGTAACCATTCCCCGATGCATCGCGTACCGGCGGCTCGATCCACCGAAGCCCTAAAGAGACAAAGCGCTCGAAATAGAAGAAAAAGGGAGGAAAGAAGGGAAAATAAAATAAATAAAAAAATGTGCTCAGTCGATGGGCCGCGGAACGTTGATCCCCGTGAGCGCTCCGTCGCGGCGGTTCTGGCAAATCTTGATTAATCGGGAGAATGCGTGGCGTCGTCGTCGTGAGCGAGGCGTCGCCGGGGAGACGGACGCCCGGGGAGCGGCAAGAAAGCCAAGCACTTTGTATCGGTGGTAACGTTGCCGAATAAATCACTGGTAAACGGGCGTGCAAGGCTGAGAGGCGCGCAGCCGGTAGTACAGAGGATTCGATTCGTCGAGAACGACACCGATGTTTTTTCACCGGGTCTGATGTACGAAGCTCGGAAAAGCCTCTTGCGACGGAGGAGGAAGGGCGAAGGAGAGAGAGAAAGAGAGAGAGGAGCCGGTGTTTGCCGGAGGCAACCGAAATGCCATCGAAATCGACTACTCGATTTCGCTCCGAGACTGTCCGTCCGGCGCCAAATTGGGCAATTATTTATATTCCAACTGCGGCGCGCGAGCGGTACGTTGGGGTATACCGAGCTGCGTCTAGATCGACTATAGCCTCCATACACCGAGGCCACCGTCTCTCCGGTCGACCTACCTCCGGTAAAAGCCCCCATACAAGAGCCGGCCATAGTACGCCATGGTCTTGCGCCACGAGAGGCTTGATAAATCGATAGGGGGCTCTAATAGGAGCGATTTGCCGAAATGGCATAATAAAACGTATCTTATTGGAAATCGAACTCGTTTGGAACTCGTTCGTGAACTTTGTGCCCCACTCTCGACAAAACCCACCCCCTCCCGCCCCTCGAGGGCTCGCAGTTTCTTTTTCTCTTAAACCCGGCAAAGCCTCCGCTGTCCGTCCCGCTAGAAACTTTCGCCTACAATCGGAGCTTACGATAGAGTCGGTATATCTTACTCTCCTTATCACATCTGTTCTCCATCCAGACTTGATGGCTCCCTGATTGATAGATTTTATGTTAAACCTAGTTTCTATATACAGAATGAAACCCCACCCCGGAGATATCGAAGTGATGAATGGATGCCGGGAATTGACGAACGAAAGAGAAGGTAGAAATCGAGAGACGGAGATACAGTCGCTCGGGGCTTTCGTCCGATTCGAATCCGCGAGAGCCAAATTGGCAGAGAGCGATTCGAATCGCGTGCTGGTCGGTGCCTCGTAACCGTATCGGCCCCCGCGAGCTGCTATCCTCCCCGTCAGAGAGAACCGCTACACCTAAACGCAATCTAAAGCCGTGGCGTTCGAGAATTGCCGTTAAATCCGGAGTATAATCAAAGGCCTCTGTCGCGGTGCGGGGCCGGGAGGGGAAATCATCGCAGCATCGACTGCGCTACGGGATTCGACGAGCTGACCGGATCGAGTTTGCCGAGCGTGGCGGCAGTGACTCTGGACCTACGGCAATGCAGTGTGCAGCTCCGAGCATGGCCCATCGTCCATCCTCAAGAGCGTCTGTGTAGATCCGAACGTACCCGAGGCTAAGTGGCAGAAGCAGCAGCCTCGGCCGGAGCACCACCGATAGTGGATGGGAACGATCATGCATACGGACCGGGGGCCGAATGTTCCGTACACCGAAATCCCGTAGAGCCTGAAACGATTCGAAACGCCCGAGGCCCTTCTTGTTACATACGTTGTCCCTAGGTGTGGTGGTGGCACGTTCACCGTATCCGGGACCGGGCAACAGCCTCCGCATCAGGATTTAGTCGGATGTGTATACGCGGTGACGGTGATAGGGATATGGCGAGGGTGAGATTTCCTCCCGGACGAGCCGGAAAATACTCCACGAACGAGAACTCCTCCACCTGCTTGTGCTTCCACCATTCTATCGCTTTGCTTCGACTCGGCTTTCCTGGCGACGAACAACGGAGGATGCAATTTAACTCAGCGTCACTCCGCGGAAACCCTCGCTCGGACGTTCCTTTCTCCCCGATACCGGGCTGTTCGGACCACGGTACGATTCCAACCGGCGGTTAGCTGAGAGTAGAGCCAACGAATACAGCCTCTCTATTTTCCTACGTCTCTTCGATGCCACGGGTCTCCCCTATTCTGATTGAACATTCGGCGACTAACTTGGAGATTTCCCTATTTGCATCGAACTCCACCGTTCCAAAACCCCCACCCAGCATTTCGTACCGTTCGTTTGTTCTCCCAGGTTCGCTTCATGGTTAGACTTTAAATCGTGATTTCCCGCCCCGCCACCCATCCAGGACAAAATCCGTCGGAGGGCATTGTTCTCCGCTCGGGAATGGCCGAGATTGCGTGACGCCTCGCCAAACGGAGTTGCAACAACGGAGAAAATCTAGATTATTAGTGGGTTCAGAAATATGGCCAGGGACGCGCGAGACGCGAGAGGTGGAGATAGAGAGAATTTCTCGCCTCTCCCGGAAATCCCAAACGTGGATTACACTAACCGTACGGATAGAGATACATGCACCCATCCCCATGGAGTGTCGAGACTTTCGACGGTTCGCCTCTCCACCAATTGTAGTTTCGGCGAGAACGGAGATAGGGCTGACGGAGGATCGTGCGGTGCGCCAGAATGCGACGACTCTTCTACTATATGTATACGGGGCGCATCGCTGCCAACAAATTCTCTCCGGTGCTCGATGCACAGCGACCGCACGGGTTCGCTCCGTGTGCGTTACGTACTTTATATACACGACTGCAAAAGCGCCAGCGAAAGGGAAAAACGCCTCCGCTCCGAGACGAGACTTTACGGTGCTACAGAATACCCCGTCCCGTCGTTTCTGTCCCGTGCAACCGGAGAAACAAGAAGAAATAGTGAGGAGAGCAGAGTGCAGGGCAGCAGAAAATGCAACGGAAAAAAAAGGATAAGAGAATATGGGTGGGTGAGATAGTCGCGCCGAGTTCAAATGTCCGAGGCGAAAAGCATAAAATCCGGAAGATCGTCTCCATTCACCTAAGGTGAATGGAGACTTGCATTCCCGACTTCCATCCTGTGGTTCTCTCGACTGCAATATACATATTTTTTTATTCGTCTTGTCGAACCGAGCTTCAGCGATAAAAAGTGCCCTATCATGCTAAATTTGACATATAAAAAACTCCCGGTCGTAAAAAAATTGTATTACATATTTCCCTATACGAAGAATAAATTAATAACCGTTTGTTTATAATTTTAATAACAGTCGGGCGACGTTTCTCGACTGTTATTAAAATGATTTTCTATTTTATTCTTTTTATAGCGAAATATGTAATGTAATTCTTTTTACAGTCGATAGTTTACTTACTTTTTTTACTTTTGCATTTTGAATTCTACCATATAGATTGATTTATTTTTAGCATTTAAGAGATACAACATTTAGAAAGTTTTTTCGGAGATAATTATATCGTTGACATTGCAAATATGACGTTACACTACAGCGTCGAGTTGGAACTATAGAATTGTTTGGGGTTATAGTACACGTTAAGTGAGTTCAACGGACTATTACATGGCACACTGAGTACAGCATTTTTATAGCGGACGACAGAAATCATTGCACAGGCAATAGTTTCCTTGGTGTTCTCATCTCATTGGCTCGTCGACATGACGAGTCGATTCGATTGTTTATCCGAATATGGTCAACTTAATTTTTTTAGCTTATTAGCTTAATTTCTTTTTTCCACAAAAACAAATAATTATACAGAGAATCTATATGCCAAATTGGGTTGCATAACATTTCGTCTTTTCAACGAATACTGTCGCCTCCAAAGACACGCCAAAGTCAGTCATCGCAGTAAAACGCATAACTCCCGTCTTTTGCCTAGAGGGCAGTCTGGAGTTGAAAAGTGGTGAATATGGCCCAGTCCCAGTGTCATCAATCCTGTGGTCCATATTTTCACTTGCACCCTGCAGATGACTTTGAAATTATGATCTTCGATATCCAGAGCGATTGCTCTCATCGGTCGGATTTAATTCGCCTTCTCCACGTTCCCGGCGTCAAGTCACGTACGAGGCTTCGCATTGATTCACACCCGGCTACTCGATACTTTAATTGCCACCTATAAAGATACGAGCTATCTTACAGCGGCTGCTCACGTTCTAGCGGCGCCGCTCCCGGGCTCGCGGGTTCGCGTCATCCATGCCATCCCGGTAAGCCGATACCTTCATACGCCGCGCGATATGACGATGCGCCGGAAGCCCACGGAAACGGGAACAGAAACGGAGCCAGCCGGGTTGGGGGGGGGGGGGGAGAGGGCGAGACGTTCTATCGTTTTCCTCTCACGTATCCAGTAGATAAACGAGGATACCTAACGTCCTGTATCGATGAGGTAGGATGGAGAAATTGGCAGTGAAACGAAACGACGCCGCGAAAAGGATCCCACCACCGAACAAGCCCCGCAAACCCGCCAGAGAGAAAAGAGTTGTTTTCCCATTGGACGATCCGTGCAAGCCCAGGTGCGATGTATGCTCGGAACGATCTCTTGCGTTATCGTCTCGGGTGCACACGAGTCCGGCATGACCCTGGATTTAACCCCACTTTTTCAGCCCCCCGCTCTAACCCTCCGGCAGAAATAACTTCTCACTGTACTCAAGGAGGATATATCCGACATCGTTGCCTCTTCGAATCTCGAAGGAATACATTCGATCGTGAAATCTTTGTTTTTTTTGGGCTCTTTTTTTTTCTCGATACCACGCGATAGGAATTTCCATCGTAGCGGCGCATTGGCTCGTCTACGAATCTGGCTTCCAGACATGGTGTATATATATGCATATATGTATATAAGCATATATGTATGTACACATATATCGGACCGTATTACGAATTGAGAGAGGTTTTTGGCTGCGAGTTCGTACCACAAAAGAATATCTCGTGCAAGAGTAGCAAAGTCTGTGGCCCAGTCACGTCGCATGCCGCGGTCAGAGGGCGCCCTGGAAAATGGTCGTTCGCCCGGGTGTACTTCTCCGTCAAACGTACATAGCCCTGGGGCAGCGGGTGTCTATCTGTCTTTGCATGCTCGTCCCGCGCAACGACCCGAGTTCCGGGGGAGTGGGCTCCGAGGCGTTTGCACGCGAAAAATAAGTCCGGCCAAACGGTCGGCTTGAATACGGCCTGAAAGTGCAAACCTGTAGATATGCCGCTCGTCGGAGCGCCGGAGCAGAGAGATGCTGAACTCCGGGGAGGTCAAAGTACCCCGGCGCGTCTAGCCACGGTTTCTTCGGATTCGACGAGAGTGGAATGTAAAAATAGCGTGGGATGGTATCATGCCTTAATGATAAAAGCTTTGTTGTATCTGTAAGGCCAGATCTGGTTCGTGAACTTAAAGCCCTGGGCAATGTTATAGCGATTAAGCATGTCGCCCGGAATTAACTTGAAAAATTACTCTACTACACTATACTATATTATTTATATTTGCAAATTTTTTTTTAAATTTATTTACTCATTTTTTTTTTTTAATAAAAAGTTTCTCATACAATCCGTGTGATCCACGGTCTATTAACAGTGAAAGTGAGCATTCGGCACTGGCGCTGTTCTGTTTCCGGATCGCAGTTGCGGCTCCGCGCGACCGGTGAGTGCACTGAATTCTCTAGTGACTCTGGCACAGTTGCAGCAAAAAAGTGTATGAAAGAAAAGCGGCAGAGGCAGTCAAAAATATCCGACCATTGTTCCCGTCTATCGGCCAAATGAAAAAACAAAAAAGGAAAAAAGAAATCCTCGAGACGTAAACAATCACGAGAGAGGTATAAAGTAGAATGGATATCGTGAGCTTCCGTCGAGGAAACTGAGGCTTTTACTGGCGCGATATGATGAGGGACACGAAACGTTGAACCCGAAACTGGCGAGTGGGGACGGAAGGGAAAAACCGGCGTCGGGGATCGGTGAATCCCGGTAGCAGATGGGAAAAGGATTCCGGACAAATCCTTGTTGGCTTCAATCCTTCCAATTTCCGACGAGTAGATAGTTAACTGTATAGCGTGTAGGATGCGAGTGCAGCTCGGAAGGGCGACGTTGGAGAAAAGCGAGGCTCTTTCTCCGCTTGCTCTTTCCGGGCTTATACTGCCAGCCCGGTAACGCGACACCGCGAGCTCTCGGTCCTTGAATGAAACCATAACATTATCATACCCTCTTCATCGGTTCCTCTCTCGTGTTCGAGCCGCGCGCATACCCGCCCGGCGTACTCGTTTCTCGACGAGCCAACTTAAAGATCCTTGTTAGATTGCGCTGTGAGTTCGAAAAATAAATTAAGGAGGTTGGACCGCTTCACAGTAGTCAAATGTGTTCTACGTTTTTTGAGCCGTTCATACACACTTTTGCGCATCTATTGATTATAGTGGATGGTTATTTGTATTACAGCAATGGCCTACCTTGAAAAACATGAATTGCAATGGTTTTGCGAAAATATTGACTGGCTTGTGCTAATTTTCGAAAATGTACATATTCATTCAGTTTTTTTTTTTAAGAATAATCCTTAATTTTTGCTGTATTTTCATGTATCACAGCTTATTCTCCTCCTTGAAAGATGCTCTACACATTCGCCGTCTAGATATTTGATAGCATTTTCCGCTTAAAAATGGCTGCCTTTTGTTTGTCTATCGACGAAATTCCTTCATAAAAAACAGCATTTACTTTCAAACCGAAAATACTGTGGAATGTCTAGATAGTGAATTTGTAGACTACACTGAGAAAAAGGATGGTATTTCCTACTATAACGAAAAGTTCCCAGGGGGGACGTCTATATTTGATAGTTTGTAATAGTATATATTCAATTGATTACACTATAATTATAGTTACAACTACAATTTTTGGTCATTGTCGTAACTATAAAATATAGACGTCCCCTCTGGGTACTATTTACTATGTAAGTTTTTCTCAGTGTATCTTTCAAGGAACAGAATGAGTCATAATACATCAAAATCGAACAAAAATTCCGGATTATTCTTTGAGAAAACTGACCGAATATGTAGTAGCCACGGTTTCTTCGGATTCTACTTCTTCGGAGTACTTCTTCGGAAATTAGCACAAAACACTTAATATTTTTGCAAATCCATTGTAACTAATGTTTTTGTAAGCTAAAGACATCAGCCCTAATACAAATAACCATCCACTATGATTGATACTTTGTATGTCTTACCGTGCAGTTTTTCAATCTCCCTCCTCGACAAAATCCATCGCGCTCTTTTCCTTCACCCCTACAAGTCTGCACGAAACTCTGCACCATATTTTCTCAAGACCTCGTCTAGTTTTTAAAGTATAAATTTCCTTTATTCTTTTTTTACTTATCTTTTAAAAGTTTCCCGTCGTACGGTACAGACTCGCGTCGAACTAAGGAGAGCACAACACGGTACACAGTCGAGGGTAACGCGTGTAAAAATTTCACTCGGGGGTACAGGTGAGCCGGAAAAAAATGTTAGCTACTCATACATAGGATACGCGTGTTTTAGCGTTACGAAGAAAGACGAGAGGGCGAGAGGGGGGGGGGGGATGGAAGCGGTGACCGCGAAAAAGCACGAGAGTCAAAAGTAATTTCTCCCGGCAAACGGTTGTTCGCCGGAGTAGGAGGAGGGCAGGAGGGAGCTTGTTCACGGGAGCTTGGCGTATGAAATAGAAAATAATACCGCGTGGCGAACGCGCAAATAGAGAGGTAGCCGGCGGAGAAAACGGGACGATGGTGTGCGCGAGCTGTGGTACATGCAAGCCCTGTATGCAGCTTTGGACCGTGAAGCATGGGACGGGAGGGTGTCGGGGAGGAGGGGGGGGAGGGGGGGGGGGGTCAGGATAGAGGACCACGCAATCGTTGAAGCCTCGTCGGCTCACCTTCCGTCGTGGTCCCTCTCACTCTCTTCGAGGCAGATCCGGCTCCGGTGCATGCACTACATTCGATTTTCATTCTTGCACCCTCCCCCCTCTCCCGTTGCCGCCTCGATAAATCAGCCTTATCGAGAACGTCGGCGTACGTACCGTGCATACTACAACGCCGACGTGTGTGCGTCCATGCATGTACAGCCGGACCAGCCTCGGCTGGCCGGGCTTTAAATTTATAGTCGAGCACCCGCCGTTGCACTCTCGCGTCTTTCCCAACTGCCCTCGCACAGACGCTCGGTACGGCGACCGAAAGATCTGTTTTCCCCGAGTGTTCGGCTACATGTATAATCCGGCAACTGTACGGGCAGGAGAGGGAGGGAGGGAGCGGGATAAGCCGGTGTGATGGAGGCACGAAGAAATATCTGGCAGACGTTCAAGAACACTCCTTCGAAACTGGATACACGGAGGAGGCTGCCGGAAGTCGTTTTGTTGGGGAAACTCCCGGGACACTCGCCGGCTCGAACTTCCTAGCAGTCGATATTCCGATGGGATGTATGAACAACGTTTATTGGGATAGCCTGTGTTGTATCGTAAACAACGGATAAACATAGGTGTTACACAGGCGTATGCGTATAGATACGAGCGGACTGAATTTAACAGTTCGGGACCGGTGCGGGCGCGGGAGGGGCGTTATGGGTGTTGTACGTGACTATGATCCGCGATCCTGCTGGGGCTCGAAGGCGCAGGCGATAAAACAACAATTAACGATGATCGCGATCGGTTATCGCGGGGCATTGACGGTGTATGTATAGGGGTGGAGTTTTCATCGCGGAGGGCCGCTTCGCTCGGTGGGTTTGGTACGAAAACGAGGAAAATTATTGCAGAGTGCCCGGGCAAAGTGCCGGACGGACGCGATGTTCTCTCGTTTTAAATCGCCAGGGTATTATGGTAGTTTCCACCGTGACCGCGGGGTGGGGGGGGGGGATTCTTTCCGGGGGTGTGGGGCGAGTGTGTGTGGCCGCGGCAGCAGTCGCCGACGAGACAGCACCGGATAGCGCGCGGAGCTCCATCCAGATACGTGTGTCACGTCCGCTAACGAGGGGGCCAGCTCGTGCCCACCCCACGCCCTCGCCGACAGACCGGTGGTTTGCATTTTACAGCGTATAATATGACGAACCGGCCGACCTACGCGACGGAAACCCCTAATGGGATACCGAACGCGGACCCTCCGAACCGATCGTGCACCAACTGTATCCGCGTCGTACATGCGGATCACTACTTTTATCTGCCGAATAACGCCGGTTATGGAGCTGAGGCGTTTCTGGTTCTTTCACTGATGCGGATATAATGATCGCCGATGAAATTTGGAAAAAAGAAACGCTCGATCGCTATTTCTTTTTTCTCTTTGTAGGTGGCGATGTAGATCGGGACATTTCTTGTGATAAAAATGGTACCCGTTATTCACGTCGGGCTTCGGGAATTCGAAAGGCTGTTGACAATTTAATACCGATGTATTCGCCTGGCGAAAAAATAATATTTTTTGGTAGCGCGTGGAATTTTAATTAAAAACAAAAATTGGAGCATACTTCGCGAATAGTAATGCATTCTGAATATATTTGTCGATAATTGCGTCAAATGATCAATTCGGGTGTAAAAAATAATTGAAAAAGGTACTTTGTTCACATTTTACATGAAAAAAAAATTTCGTTGCGAACTCGCAGGTAAATCTCTGACGTATATATATATATATATATACATTTTTTGTCCATTGATAAAAACAATGCCGCGTCTCCCGCCGTAATCGACGGAGCGGCGGTAATGATATACGTGGACAACGAGTGGCCGCAAAAGGGGCGCCCGGCAATTACGCGATTTTTCGCGTTATAATTAATTGGTGGGACATTTAACGGTCGGAGAACTGTCAGAGGCAGAGAGCGACCGGTGACCTGTGCCGGAGACTCAGTCGGCCCGACAATGCGAGAGAGAGCCCGCTAAAAGAATAATTAACGCGAGTCCCCTCACCCCCCCCCCCCTCCCCGCCCCACTCTATCTCTCTCAATTACGGCCTCTCGGTGTTCTCCAAAATGGATTATGCCGTCGAATTACTATACGTATATTACCTACGAGGGTACGCGATAACAAAAGCCGGAGGCATTTTACCCGCGCCGCCCTTCTCACTCCACATAGTCCTATCTCTACCCCTATGCGCCCCACCCCCTACCCTGTTATACGATAACACAACAATTTCTTTCATTAACTTTACCGGCTCATTCGTCCCTGGAATTAAAAAGGACCTCGCTGCTGGCCGCTGCTGTTCCGAAACCCCGAGAAATATTTCACCGGTCTCTCCTTGCTTTTGCTGCTTTGGTATTCTTTTTTTTTTTTTTTGTAAGTTTTTTTTATTTTTTGTTTTGTTTTTTCCTCCAATGCCAGAAACGATGAAATTTATTCCATCTCATTTGCATAACGTCCGTTTTATTACGGCTCGGGCGGGGGCGGCGAGGCGAAAGCCGATAATATATTTCTCTCGATCAGCGGTAAAGAGCTTTTCGGTTTATGTAAGTACCCGTTGCTCCGTGTACACTCGTTTATACAATGCGCCGTTTATACTGAATGGGCTCCCGGTCGTTCGGAGTGATGTTCGACCGTGCATCAAGCTCACGTGGACCAGCATGACGATCTGACTTTTTTATCCACTCGACTTTGCCACCGCAAAGCTCGGACGATATGTTTTTAGGGCAGTTAACAGTTTGTAAAAAAAAATGAAAATGGAGTAAGGAATGATAGAATCTAGGACGAAGAAAAGGACGACGAATGGTTCGCGAGAAGTTATCCGCGTGTCCGGGAGCCGTTAATATCAGAAACTATGTCGCGAAGTTCTCGTGTCTCGTTACCCGGTCGGATCGACAACACGGGAAAGAAAAACGATAAATTAAAAAAAAAACGTACCTTCATGCAGGACGACAGACCACTGTTGCAAGTCCACACGGATAATGAAATTCTGATATCGCAATGTAATGAATTTTGGTATACAACATTGTTCGTTAATTGGTTTCAAATTACCTTTTTGATCACGCTCGTTCGAGGATGAAACTCGTGGTTATCAGTGGAGCAAAATATTTGAAACATTCACATATTTCAATTTTTTCTCCACTAATAAAAAAAAAATCATAAAATCATACAATTATTTATTGCCAGATATACACATGTGGCAAATTTATATCCATAGCACAACTTAACGGAGCTTATACAATTAGATTCATATAAACATCGCAAATTGGTCATCGACCAAAGTCCTTCAGCCCTTATATTTCTCAGTTAATTAGAATTAATTAAATAACGATTTAATTAAAATTGAAACAGTAAATTAAATAATTTTGTAACAGCTGTCACACCAACATTGTACATTAAGGCCTTGAGAATTCAATCAAACGCAAAAGCTCGCAAGCTTCTGGACGAACGTATCGGTTGTCGGTTCGCAGGGGCGCCAAGTGTCTCGTCGAATGTCGAGCGAATAATCAACGAGCCTAATATAATGATCGATAGGTAATTTTGGTAGGTGAACCACACGCCAACCGACGACGCCCGTTGTGGATTCTACGGCCTGTTATGCATACAAACATCGGGACAGCATAGATCCCGTGAGGCAGCAGGTATAGAGCGTGGATATAACATCGACCCTCCAGACGGTGTAGGTAATCGTGGCTCATTAAGCCGGCTATTAGCTCATTGAGCAATAAACCTACCTAGTCGGCTAATTGGCGACGAGCCGTCTCCGTTCACTTCCGGTTGGATGCTCGGCGTGCTAGCGAGCGGCGGGCAATCCGACCCCTGCGCCGACGAACGCCGATCCTCACATTTTGGCCGAGGGAAACAAGTTTCTCGAGCGAGTGTAAGGACACGGGATGGGTACTATACGGGCCCTGCGGAGAACACCGGGCCATTCTTCCAAACCGTGTGCCATGGCACTGCGGCCGAAGCGACGTAGTCTCTCGTTAACTTTTTTATTTTTTTATTTTTTTATTTTTTTGTTCGGTACCGATGAAACGACTCTTGTTCGTCTCATTTGCTCGGTCGCGTCGCTCATACGAGAATACTGGCGGAGGCCCGGTACATGCCAAAAAGCGAAGCTCCAAAAACGCTCCCGGGCCAAATTAGACGAAGACTCGTACTCGGCCTGCCTCGGTTTATGCTTTGCTCGCACGGTTAAGCGCGATAGGATTATGTGGATATGTTGCTGGGGTCCTTTTTCGTACATAAACGAGTCAAATCGCAGGATTACTTCTTTTGACGGCAAACGAAGGACAATCAATTCACGAAAATTGCCTTTTTTTTATCTTCGAATTATTACTGACGCGATTTTCTTTAAAGTACTTAAAATAGCATCGGCGCTGGAAAGAAGTAGAATAATGTTTTTTTTAAATGAACAAGGGACACAAGTAATAGCGAGAAAAGAGCTTTATTTAATTTTTGCTTCCGGTGCGCCTGAAATTTCTTACGCATGACTTCGGCCGGTGAGATTTTTTTCATAGGATAAAAATTTCACGAAGTTACAAATCCGGGACGTGAGCCATAAAAAAAAGGAACTTGGACCGCAGCGAGCTTTGAGCTTCGCGGAGGTTGCGAACTCCGCGCAACTTTCTGACGAGTGTACGCGCGGAGAGCAGCGGGGAACGCGATTTCCAAGGAGACTCTTTTAACCAAATAATTGCTCTCGGAATGGGAGTAAATTTTTTCGCTTTCTCGCCACTCGAGGCGGGACGAAAATTCGAGTAGTCGCGCGAACATACATCTCTCTCACCCGCCGCCTCAAGCGGTTGAGAGCTTGAAGGGAAAAACCAATTTTCAGTCTTCGACAATAGAAACCGACTGAGCATGCGCAGTGCGCTAGAATCGCTTCCGTCCAGTGATATTTGTCGGAGTTTGACAATGTCCCTCGGGATTAATAGGAGAGAGCGGGGCTAAACGGGACGGCGGGTCAAAATGGGACCGACAATTGGGATGCATCGATGGGGCAAAATGGGTCGTCCCAACGATGCATGGCGATTGTCGGTCCCGTTATTCCCCACTGTCCCATTTTGCCCCGCTCTCCCATAATCTATTTATTTTCATACCTGTACCGATAATAAAAAATAAAAAAAAAAAACTATTACAACCAGTTACATTTTTCTTCCGATAATCGCCACAATACATTTCTTTGGATACGAGGATATAACTTAGCGAAATAAACCTGAACATTTTTAATTAAACTCAATCCTCTCGAACCAATGGGTTTAATTTCATTTCAATAAAACTCACCCTCCTACCAATGAACTGCTATATGGAGACCATTAAAATAAAATAAAAAACCTTTAATTGATTTCCGCAATTATATTTTTCACCGCGAATTTACTGCAACGCGTGTTTCCGTCGCGACCTTCAACCACCGTGCGCCCGGTTATTGGGTCACTTGCAGCGTTTAATTCTCGGAGTCATCGGCGAGGTCATCTCTCCGCGCGCGAAGTGTGCATGAAAGTACACGCGCGTGAGCGCCCAGCTATAAACGGGTTGCAGGTGCGCACACCGTACCGCAGCTGTCTCCACGCGAGCGTCTCGGATTATTTATGCCGCCTGCAATATGCCTCTCTTTGTTCGCAATTTTATTTTTACTCTTTTATTTCTTTATTTACTTTTTTCTTTTATTTTATCCCCGCCGGCCACGTGAGACGGCGCTGCATCGCTCCGTTTCTCGCGCAATATCTGCCCGGTGCATCGTCGCCCCGCAATCGCTCGGATAGCTCGTATAAAATTTTTTGCGTCTCATATTTGCCGGTGCATAAATGAAGATTAGTTGGAATTTTTTAAGTGCATCGCCGTGCGATTAATTCCGCGAGTCGTCCGTCCGATGTGCGGTCGCGACAGGTTGACCAGCGTGCTACCCAACGCTAATTTTTAAAAATTCGACCTTAATTATGGTTAGGTGCCGACCTACCCATAATTAGGGTCGAATTTTAAGACATTCGTTTCAACTTAAAATCGCTATCGCGATCGAACTTAAGATCGAAGTTTAGCCCGAACTTCATTGTGTGCTTAAGATCTATCTTGAGTTTGAACTTAAGGTCAAACCTCAGTTCGCACTTAATTTCGAGCTCGAACTGCACTCGGATTTAAGTTCAGACTTGACTGAGAACTGAAGATCAAACTTCAGCACGAAATAAAGTTAAAACTTAAGATTGATCTTAAGTTCAATCTTAAGATTGATCTTAATCACGCAATGAAGTTCCGGACAAACTTCGATCTTAAGTTCAATCTCAAGAGCAATCTTATGACATTAGTTTGACCTTGCGATCGAACTTAAGATGAAATTTAAGATCAAACGTAAGTTCGAACTTGAGATCAAACTTAAGTCCGCACTAAGATCAAACTTAAGCACGCAATGAAGTTCGGGCCAAACTTCGATCTTAACTTCGATCTCAAGAGCGATCTTAACTTCGATCTCAAGAGCGATCTTAACTTCGAACCGGTGTCTTAAAATTCGACCCTTAGAGCCGTGTCCCGCTTCCCCATCGGACCCCCCATTAGATCCAATCCGTAATCGCACCGATAGCTCGTATTAAATTTTTTGCATCTCATATTCGCCGGTGCATAGTTGAAGTTCAGTTGGAATTTTTTAGCTGCATCGCCGAGCGATTAATTCCGCAAACCCTCCGTCCGATGTTATCTCCCAGGGCTGTAACTGGTACCAGCGGTCGACCGTGCTGGTACGAACTGTAGTGCCGCGACGATAGTACGGTCGCGACACGTTGACCAGCAGCACACCTAACGATAATGACAGCCGTGGAGCGAGGCTTCCCCATCGGACCTCCGATGACCCAACGAATCCCTCGGCCGCTCGGCCGTTCAATTAACGAAGGTCTTCGCGAAATTGCCAAGCGCCACGTTGATTAAACGGCCGACCGCCGGCCGTTCCCGCTCTGTGTGTATCCTTACCGTCCGAGGCGCGGCGGGCACCAGGAATTTTGATAAGCTGATTAGGAACTCTCTCTGCGCATCGCGCTCACTCCTCCGGCATTTTACCTGTAACATGTTCTCATCACCCTTCCGTTCCCCTCTGGATGGACTGGGACGCCCTTGTTTTCCACGGGTCTGCGTAAAACTTATGCCCGCTATTGAGACAACGATGTGTGCTGCGTCGAGTTACTTTAATCTTTAGTCTTTTGGGCGAAAAATAAAAAATTGTGTGGCTGAAGGACCTAGGTCGATGGCCAATTGACAATATATTTATATCCGTAGGACAACTTACACTATGTAACGCTATGTATAAAAAAAAAAAAAAAAAAAAAAAATTGTGCTATCTGGAATATTGTCAATAAATCCACTACTACTACTACTAAAAAATTGTACACGAAGAAAAGAAAATTGGTTGGTGTAACCAAAAATCGCAGTGACATACGTTCAAAGCTGCTACTTGTTTAGTACAAATAAAACATTGTTTTGTTAAAGGATTATTTGCTTGACTTTATTCAAAATTTGCCGATTGAGACAAACATTTTTGTTCTACCAACAAAATACACCTTTGAACGTATGTAACCTCGCATTTGTTTAATCCAACCATTTCTTCTTCTCAGTGTACTTAATACTTTTTTTTCGGCTAAAAAAATTCGGTTGGAATAGTCGGAAAGGTCCTTAAATTTCTTCCGTGGATCCTTCAAATTTGTATTTCTTCTTCGTTCGATGAAATCGTTTATTCAATTTTCTCCATCGATTATCATTAAGTCCTTGGAACACTCGCGAAATTCCTTGAAACGTGAATTTTTTATCGCCAAGAAAAAAAGAGTAAACTTTTGTATAGGTGTTTTTTTTTCAAATCAGTGTATCGAGCCTTGTCTTTGATTCGAATAATTTCCGCAGCGATTCGAATTTGTATGCGTGTTTGCATTCTCGGCGGAGTTTCGTAGCGGAGTAAAAACAATTTCCACGCTTCCACGGACTTATCCTGCTCCGCCGGTCGTACGGAGGATGTTTTCGATGCGGTTGAGCTGGCGCAAGAAAAGCATCAGAGAGTTCTCGCGTTCGGCATACGCTAACCCGGTGTGCCTCGGCGGAACTATCGCAAAGACGAATAAGCTCTTCTGTGTGTACTTTATTTTTGTTTATTTTTTTTTTCTCCTCGGCCCTACGTGCAAGACATCCCGCATGGCCCGAGCTCCTCCGGGTATTCCCACGAGAAAATACAAATTGTACTTTTACAACAGTTAATACGAACTCGCGACACGGAGGGCGGAAACATATCCGTCGAAGAAATCAAAAGTTTCGTCGGATATCTTGCCATCCCGGCCGGAAAAAACGAGCGGAAGGATGTCTCGGGCGTTCTCGGCGCGGCGATAAGAGAGTCCGCGCTCTGCCGAGGACGGACCAAAGTCGAGCCGGCGAGCGTGTGTGTGTGCGTATTACGCGAAGATAGTTTGCGCGAGGGATGCGATCGCGCGACTCCGGGGGATGCACTTGAAAGAGAAGTCGCAACGCTCGTTTTCCAGCTAACAACTTTTTTACCCTCCCCCTCCGCGCTCTCTCCAACTCTCCCGCTGGCTCTCAAACAAACTTGGTCCAGAGTGTTTTCCACCCTCTTACTCTCTAGCACTCGCTATGCATTTCTTTTTCTTCCTCGTTCAAACAACTAAAAAAAAAAAAAAAAAAAAAAAAAATGAAGAAAAAAATTTTAATGGAGGGAATGACGTGTGAAGTCCGGTCGACGAAGTAAATATCTTGAATAATGTATTCATGATTATCATCCGCGGCTGTGTACCCGATGGAGCAAACGAACGAAGCCCCGCACACATCGCTGTCGTCGATGTCCTCCGGCCCAATGAGAGTCTTTTACCTAAAAGCGCGTTAAAATTTGACCCAAACATTGCAATTCTCGTTCGGGCATTGGGCGAGCAATTTGGCGGTGCGCGAAGGGAGGTGAGTCATGAATATTCTGTAAATTCAACAATGCATTGAACAAACGTTGGGGCATGCTCGTAAATTAATTGTACTGTACAAATCCTTCAAACAGCTGAGCCTCGGAGCGGTTGTCGGACAGCGGCGAATCTCTCTGGATACGCAATCCGTTCGTTTGTACAATATAATGCAAATTCTGTGTCATGCGGGAATAAAAATCAGCAACAATATCGAAACGACCGAAGCCCTCTCCCTCCGGCTGTAATGTAATCTAACGGAAATCCGTTAATACACGTACTTTTCCCCATTCGTCGAGCATCGCTCCTTTTCACCGCACACGCAACGTTTTCCGGCTCAATCCTCGTTTTATCAGTTTTTTTTTTGTTATTATTCATTTTTATTTTATTATTCGTTCCGCCTGCACAGCTCCGCCCGTAGGTTCGGCCGCGAGTTTGTACAGAAGCTTTACCAATAAACCGATCCTGTATCACCTGCTCCTGGCTTTCGCGCCGTCTCCCCGCTTTCTCCCCTTTTTTCGGCCCGATCGCTCCCTCCGTCCGTCCCACTCTTCGATTTTCACGAGATAGCAGGCAGTCCGACGAAATCCTCGGCCGGCGGCGATCGGGCAAACCGAAACGGGCGCTGGCATGCGGGATTATTTGAAAACATAAGAGAAATGGGGAAAGGGCGATCGGGGGGGGGGGGGGGGGGGCGGTTGGACAACCTTTAGGAAAATTGAAAAAAACTCCCCCCCCACTCGTACAGGGAATCCCGACCGAGTGGATCATGCAAGGCGCCGGTATAGCCGTTTAAAGCCGCCAGGCGGCCGGGCTATTTGGGTTAGTTGGATTCGATAAACGAGGCAAAGGTATGCGAGCGAGATGGCAACCGGCAAGCGCCGTCTGATTTATCTAACAGGTTTTTTAAAGCTTTTTTCCGGGAATACGGAAAAGTGAAAAAAAATGTCCCTTCGTTTGCCGGGTACACCTGATATCTGGATACACGGTCACATCCGTTCAATTCTGACCGGTGTTTGCGAAAGCTCGCGGCTCCGGCTGTGCAGACCCGTGGGAAGCATGGGTGAGATGGCGGGGAATCAATTGCGGCGTCGATGCGATGAACATTTTTTTTTACTCTCGACCACCGTCAGTTTCACTTCGTCCGATGCGCGTATATGGTAGGTCGGGGCAAAACGGGGTGGGACGGAATTTTCAAGTATCATCACAAGTAAAAAATATTTATATAAACAGCATAAAATAAATTCACAGGTAACATAAAAAAATGCATCAGTTGTTACTTATAAATTTTTTTTTATGTCACCCCTTAATTTCTTTTATGTTGCTTATAATTTTTTTTTTTAATTATGATGATACTTGAAAATTGCGTCCGAAAAAAATGCACAAGTAACATAAAAAAATTTCACAAGTAACAGAAAAATTCGTCTTCAGCATCAAGTCCCTTGAATCCCGATGTAATGAAAAGTCCGGATGTGAGTAACGGTGACTCTGTTACATCCGCAGATGTGTTAGAAATTCCTCTACCAGTCGCCGAGTGCGATTGCGAGTGAATAATAAATACCGAGCTCACTCGCATAATTCGGCACTGAAGCAGTTAATCCGAACGCGCGCAACGAAACAACCCCGCAGAGTTTCGGTGTTTCGAATTTTCACCGTTGCCACCGGTCGAAAGCGGTGGTAATTAGCTGATTTCCGGACGCGCTCAATGGGGCCGCGCGCGAGCGCGCCCGGATGAGTGATCGGCTCGGTTGTGTGTCATTAAAAGCGGTCTAAACACAGTAAAGCGGTAACGCGTGTTTGCGTCGGCTCGTACGTGATAATCGTGCAACAGTCAGTTGCAAAAGCCGTCACCGGCTCCGGAAGGATAATTGCCGAAGGAGAAGAGGCTTACGCGCAGAGCGGAGCGCGCGAGCGAGCGCACCGAACTTCGCTTTGCAACAAGCCCGTGCGGATAGTTTCGCGGTGGGTTTTCCGGATCTCGCTCATTCGGGCTTTGCTGCATGATCGCGTGTGGCTCATTTGCATTGCCGGCCGTATCTATCATCCGAAATTAACACTGTCAGCCGCGGCTCGCACGGTTCGGTCTCCGAGTTCCCGGTAAACCAAGAGATCGGCGCACCGCCGCGCGCTTCCGTGCTACGATTAAGTCGCGCAGCGCCCTCGCAAAGAGAAATGTGACGTAACAAGTCCGTGCCGTTTCCACGGGTCCGACCGCCCCGTGCCCCCCCCCCCCTGCTACGTTCTGATATTAACATCGGGCACGTACCGAACCCGCGAGATTTGATTCCGCGGGGTAATAACCGCGGCGGGCACGTTCCTCGCGAAGAAATCTCTCTCTCACCCTGCGCTCACGCGCGGCCCGAACGTTCTCGCCGGCGAGCTCACGTTCCGACGCCCATCACCTGCTATCCCTTCGCGCTCACCTTCGACCTCCGCCTTATCGCCCGAGAGCGCGCCCAAAGAGCGGCCCGGCTACCGCCGAACGAGCTTCGCACTCCTCCGCTACGAGGGCCGCTGACCCGGGAACGGGGGATTAATCGGAAGCATTGCGATTCGGGACGACTGCTGTTCACTGTCCGTACGCGGTGCAACAAAGCGTCTAACCTCCGTGCGATAGGTCGAGCTGCGGAGGTCGAAAATGGAAAAAATTTGGGAGAACCGACAGTTTGTATTTGGAATAAGTACGTGAGGAATACTTGTGATTCTTTGTACATTGTACTAGAAGTATTTTTATGGTTGTTTGCCCACCTCTGTTATTATATTATATATTAATTCCATTACATGGGTTAAATTTTCTACTGGTTCAATCTTAGCTCGTGCAATGGAAATTTGTTGTTATCATTATCGTCATTATCATTTCATAAAAAATTGATTGCGCCAACCAACTAATAATTTTCGTACTAATCATTGTTCCCTTTGCTGAAAGACGCGTTGATATCGATGTTCATTACGCGGTTGTTCGGTCGCATCGATCAACGCGCAGTTCTTTGTTCCTTCCTTTATTAATGAATACATTAAACCCTCGATTGATTCAAGGCCTATTGATCATGACTCGTGCATCAGCCTACCACCGTGTAGGAAGCTGGCACGTGTCACACGCGTCGTTCGTCGAAGCATATCCCCACGAGGGGCCGCGCGAGAGTCACGCTTTTCTTCACGGGACGAGATGACATTGTTAGCGCTAACTAGAGTGTCCAGAGTCAATAGAACGTCGACCGTTCACGGAATAATAAGAGCTCCCCGTTCTGTACGTGAACTGGATAATTCACGTTCTGTGGACAAAAGACTCAATTTCCAATATATCCCATCCACTATACATGTGTATATACACATATATACACATGCACACCTATGTATTGATTCAAGAGTGAGATCTTCCAATTCCCAATAAGCTTCATCATCTCTTTATTTCTCCAGTTTAGTATTTTCTTCTATTTGACGCTCGCAACCGGATCTCGCGGTAATCCAGCTGCCCGCCGAGCTTTCATTTACATGAGCACGAGCACGTAAGCGGATCCGGCGGTCGAAGGACAAGCGCGAAAGCCATGAGTATAACTCGCGTCGGCGACCGCACGATAGATGATGCTGCGGGTAAGATGATCGCACCGAACGGCCGACCAGACTCCAATGCCACCCACTATTATCGTTATTATTATTATTATCATCATGCTCATATTTTATCGGTGAAATTGTTACGAGAATCATGGCGAGCGCGGTCGCGCACGTAGCAGATGCAGCAACGTGAGAGGGAGAGTTTGACGTTCGCCGGGTAACTGGCCGAGGCTAGTTCTATCTGCGCTATAAAACAAACGGACGGAGTGAGGGGGGACACGCAATCTCTCGGTAACTCGAGTCACGTACCACGCACAAACTGGGGGTGGGATGAGGCAATGAGAGCAGTACGAAGAGCACATGCAGGCTACCACGTTGCCGTGTACGCGACGGGACATGGGTGGGTACTTTTCTCGTTGCGTCCTCCTCCTACGTCCGCGTGAAGTTTTCGTCCATCAGGGTTACGCAGAAAACTACCAACTACGTACGTGCCCTCGTTTCCGCCGCTATCACCGCGGAATGATAAAGAAAGGACGGCCGAGAACCGCGCGCGCGGGGAGCCCCGGAGAATAACGAGAGAAGCAGATAATATGAAGGTTTTACTTTATTATTTTTTTTTTTTTTATGAAATTAAAAAATTAATAAATTCTCTGTGCGTAGGTGGGAGAGGGGCAAGAGGGACTATTATTTAAAAATAAACTACTGCGCGCGAGGCGATACCAATAAAAAGCCTCGTGCCAGGTCCGTTTTGCCGCACTCTACACCCAGAAAAAAGTTTGTTCCGATCGAATAAAATTTGTTGAGTTGTTGTTTGATAGTATCATTCTTATTATCTAATAATGTTTATTTGGATCTAAGGAACAGATATTTATGTCAAATATTTTTTATTATGTCGTGACAGACCTGCTAATTTTGATCGTATGAGATTAATGTCATATATGAATGACGCAGAAACGAATTTTCTGTTGAATAAGTCATTTTTACTATTAACGAAGCATCCACAAGCAATGTGTTATTAAATAAACATACACATCCGTTATCGACGCACGATTTCACTTAGCACGCCGCACATTAGTTATACTTATAACATAACCAATCTCGAAGTTGGTTCTTCGAGGACTCATTCCATAACCACAATTCGATCGAGGTACATAGCTTGAAGTGAACAAAGTTCCATAAAATCAAACCAACGAGTTGCCTCTCTATTACAATGTAGTGGTTCCCTGTAAGGAACAAATATACTCTTGTACTATCAGCGACAGATTTTTTCAGACGACTGACGTGTTGACGCCTCTGAAATGCGCGCTACCGGATAATAGCCGCGATTGTCTTGACGTCAAATATATGACTTCTTTGGCGCGAATCAACATTTATTTTAAAGTAAAAATTTTTTAATGGATTTTTCTACTTTCCTTGCAGGATAGTCGTTTAAATCTAATAAGGATTTTCTTAAGGCAAGCAAGCATTTCTTTTATCTTAATAAACGACATTTGAAGATAGAAATTTATTTGATTTTGATCAACCTTTTTTCCGGGTGTACCTCTATCACTTGTTTTTCTCCCGCATTGCCACATGAGCAATTTCACGAGAGTGAAATTCTCCGGACGCGAGAGATACATCGGCGAGGAGGGGGAGGGGGGTGTGATCGATGTACGTCATTCTGTCTACGGCGGCCTGTCGCTCACCTGTCGGACGAGCGTTCGGCCCGGACTCGCTGATCATGTGAGCCGAGCATATAGTCGTCCGACTAGAGAGGAGCTACGTTCCGTCGTCCGTTTATTGGGCTGACTGTCAAACGCGGATTAGTCGAAATATTGTGAGTAAAAAAAAGAAAAATAACATAAATAAATATCCGAAGGAACACGCACTGGTGGTCGAAGAATCTTACAGAGGGAAATCCGATGCTGGATTCACCGAGAAAGCAGGAGAGAGAAAGGGATCGGGAGTAAAAAGAATCGTAGGGTTGCGCGAGGCATTTTACACGTTTCTGCACTTCGAGTCGCGTGTCGTTTGACCAAGTCGAAAAGGCGCCGCCCGGCAATGCCTCACTTTGCCGAACAGACCCAGACCGCCTCTGGAAACTCGCGAATGCGTTCACCTCCGCTGGCCCGAGCTCGGTCCACGCAGACTCCCGCGTATCCTCGTCGATCTTGTTCGCACTCGCGCCTCTCTCCCTTCTTCGCCATCCCCTGTCTTACTTCCGCACTCACCCGATCTTTCTCACAACAGACGCCATACTGACGCAACATTTTTTTCTTTCATTTTTCAGGTAAGTCCGAGTGCACTTCAGCCACGATATTCGGAGAGCGCAACGATTGTTCGTGAGTACCTGCAAATCTGGCATAAAAAAAGCAACAAAAAAAAAAGACGGAAACTCCCGCACTTCTTTTTTCTTTCAATTCTACGGTATACTTTGTAAACCGGTATTCACACTTGATGATGAGCAAGGCGACGAAGAAGAAGTGTTATAAATGTGAGGATATATATATATATACATTACTATACATTATACATATACATACATATATATATACATATATAGTATATGTACGAAGTCTGGACTATCTGTCTCAAGCAGCCACTCCGCCTCTTTCTCCTTTTGAGGCGGCAACATCTCTTGAGGAAGGGCATTGTTTTATTCCGAGCGCGTACCAGACACTCCTCATCCTCTTTTCCTCTCCCTTATACTCTTCCGTCTTTCCTTCTTGCTCACTTACAACACCCTCACCCCCCATCGAACCCCCCTTCGCGCGGCCCCTTCGAGTTTCTCATCGTCCCTCACCCCGGCCCTCCTTTTACCTCCCTCGCTCTGCCTACTCTCGACAATTTACCCCCTCGCGGTCCTACCGTAGCGTCGTCGACGTCGTCGTCGCCACCGCCCGACGCTCACGGTTTCCAACGTCGTCGACGGCGCTCGCTGCCAGTTCTCTACGTCCAACCTCGTGCCCTTCCTCGATACGTGCCCTCTTTCTCCCACTCGATCTATCCGACAGGCAGTCAACGGCGTCGAGCCAAAGCGCGCGACTACCCGCGGCCACAAACACCCCCCCCCCCCCCCCCCCCACCTCCGATAGTGCTGGAGCTTAATGACGCTGCCTCAATATCGTATCGCCGAGGTACAACCGACTCGTTTCCCGTTACGGACGTTCGATGCATTTTTTTTTGTTGATACTTTTTTTTATCATTATTATTATACTTTTTCTCCCGTAGACCCGAAATATTTCGGAAAGCCGCGGGCCGTGCGGCGGTTTAATATGTGGAAAAGCTCGTACCGGCTTATTGCCAGTTGTTATTTTCGGTCTGGAGGTAGATTGTCGACGCTCCGGGAGCCGGTGAGGGACGGGATAACGTTATTAGCGAGCACTGGAAATACGGGGCTATATCGTTTTTCCCTTCGTTCCAAAACGTATATACCGCCTCGCTACCCCTTTTCATTCTTTTTTTCCATTTTTTTTTTTTTTGCGAAATATCGATACGTCGAGGGTTCCGCGACGCTGTCGGGTGTTCTGTGCGGCCGAGGGATTCGTCTCTTTGCTCCGCGATGAAATACATGCGTGTATGTGTCTCGGTTAATCGCGTTCGGAGATTTTACCCGGAAAAAAATCCCTCGGTTTTCTGAAATATACGATACAGCTTAGCGGTAGAGGGGCAGGGGGGGGGGAGATATTTTCATCATCCCCGCTCGGCTTACGCAGTCGAGGCTGTTGCGCGCCCCGACTCCGTCCGGCGCGAGGGGGGGGGGGGGAGCGGGGGGGGGGCGAAGCGGACGAGCGCCTTGAATAACCATCGGAGAGCAACCGCGATTGTGTACGGACCAGGGTAGAGGAAACGCAATTAAGAGTCAAGCCTTATGCGACAGGGAACAGTCAGGAGTGGCGGACGGATCGGCAACAACAGCGACAGCGTCGCTACAGAGCTCTCGGCACTCTCGTTTCAACTCGCGAGAGCCCCCTCGCGCACCGTACCGAGAGCAAACGAAGGGATCGTGCTCGACGAATTAAACAGCCGGTCTGACGTTTCCGGTATAATTAATCTCCTAATTATAGGAGAGCACTCGGGGAAATTGGCGAGAACAATAAAAATGGCGACCAACTGGGGTGGCCCCTCGTTCTGGCGGAATCAGCACAGCTGGAGTGTCGCTCGTCCTTCGTCACCTCGTTCTTTTTTTCTTTGTATTCTCATTACCTCACTTTCGGAGATATTGTCTATATGCGAAAAAATATCCTATATAAAACGAATGCTAATGAGTAATCGGCAACAAAAAAAATAATAACCGCAACGAAATAAACAATATAAGTATGCAATAATTATTTACTAAAAGTTATAATAAATCAGTATTACTAATCTTGGGTAACGTACAGCCTAGAAGAAAAATTATTTTTAAATACATAGTCTTTTGCTATGAGTCCTTACACTCTGTAGAGTTGGGCACGCTTACGCTTAACCATGTATCTCTCTGCACTTCTGTCACTGACTCGTATGAACACAGGAAGGTGGAACTTTCGCATTTACCTGACGTACTATACAATAGAGTGAAAATCGATCATATTATGAGAGCCTGTACATGACCTGACAACGAGAAACACAATATAATTTCCGTGAGTACCAAAGTATCATCGAGTCCACATTTGTTCTGCGTGCTCTGTCACGTACTACGAAGTCTCAAGTACCATCTCAACGCATCGCTCATATCTAAGGCGGCGGTGTTCGGCGAGGTCTCCGTACCTGATGTAAATGTCCAACGCTTTGACGCGAAAGCGAGACCGACTGTTACGATTCATTCAGCGTGAACTCACCAAGAGCTCGTCGGAACGTAATACACGGATAAAAAAAATGTCTTCGTACAACAAGATTTTTGTTACCGTAACAAATTAAGTTTCTTAGTATCGGGATAAAAAAAAACCAGCTTGTAACCATAGCAACATTTTTTGCTTCGAGCGATTTGGCACTCAACAAAATAGCCTCTGTTACTGTACAAAAAATTGTTATATGACTGAGTGGGACTCGTATACGTGTCAACAACGGCGACGAGCTCGAGACGCTCGACGCGCAAAATTGAAACAAAGAGACGCGGGCAAAAGTTCCTTTGTATTCGAGTAAAAATAAAAATAGAGTGGAATTGCGAATTCTTGAAACTTGCTGTATATGTATATATAAACTGCGAAAGGTTTGAACTGCGAAGTACCTTTCGCAGTTTAGTACATCCATATACGACAAATTTCAAGAACTCTCAATTATAAATGTAGGCATTATTTTCAATATAATAAAATGATAAAATACAAACGCAGTGAGTTAATCTTCAAGTAAATGTATGTATCTGTAACTCTTCGATTACCAGTTATTACTCAGCCGTCAAATTACACCAGACGTCGTTTGTTCTCATAGCAAACTAAATAGTCGCAGTAACAAGAAAATTTTGTCGTGATAGCAAAACCAGTTGCTTCTACGTAGTAATCTTTTTGCTGCTTTTACTAATCTTTTTGCTGCTATTGGTAATCGTTTTGCTGCGGGAACGAGGTCATTGTCAGCAAAACTAATTTTGTTAGAGCAACTAAACCATTTTTCTCCGTGTATCAATAATTTTCTTATGGCAATTTTTTTTGCCTACGATCGATCTTCTCTTACGAAGTTAAGCCTTTTTTCTTGGATTATCAGTAATGACGTTTAAAGAGTATAGAAGTACACAAACAAGTGCAAAAAAAAGTTGTCTCTTGGTGAACAGAGTACGCTGAAAGATGGTTGCGGTAGAGCATGGAGGCATCCAGTGCAGCCGGCGCTGGAGCCGCAACTACTCTCGAGTCTGTGCGGTACGCGTGCATCAGCATCCATCTCCACTTAGATCCGTGCGTGCGCATGGGTCAGTCTGCACTAGCGCATGGCGTTGCTGGCGAGCGGTGAACCAGCGCGCCGTTACCACTGCTATCCGGCGTGCACGGCGTAACACCTGCGTTCTCACGTCTGTACCGACACGGTCCTTTTCTACTTAGAGCCCTCGTGTGCGTGTGTGTGTGTGTAACTCTCCATCCCCCTGCTCCAGTAGTGCACTCGGGCACTCGGGCCGGCACTGTGCACCCGGTGGAGCTGCATCGCCGGAACTGCATGTACCGAGCGTCTTCGTGTGCATGCGCCGCCGAGGGTCTTTCACCTATCCCGCTTATACAGAAAAGTTACCTTGGCACTTGCTATTTTTCTATGCCATTAACGACCGACGCAAACGACCCCATCAATGACTTTATGGCGGTTTGCTTTTATACCCTCCCTAGTCCTCCCTTTCTTCGCTCCCGCGTTTCCAGAAAACATCGCAGTCTTTTTTGCACTTCGATACACTATTTTCCGCACATTTTTCACGCCGTCCTCGTAACGCTTGCGTTGGATGGCAGTTACGAGTATCGGTACAAGTGTCCACAGGGGATAGTGGGGCAAAACGGGGTACCCTGGAAATGGGTTCGAATGATTGGGAGCTACGAATTGACTGATCTAAAAAAAAATTAATAAACGTTTCGAGTATCCGGGAGAGAATTCCTTTACCGGAAAAAGTGATACCACGAGAATTGACATTTTTTAAATTGGTCCCGATGTACGAGGAACCCCATTGTGAGAGCTCGTCTGCCCGAGTGCTCTGACGAATTTTCGAACGTTTTACCCCATCCCATTTTGCCCCGCGATACGTTGTAGCGTCGCTTGCATCGAATTCCGCGGACTACAACCAAAAGACGAATATCGGCCCTGGCGGCGTGTCACAGTCCGACGATATTTGTCGATCGACCCGACGCAATATATTGCGCGAGTAACGTACGAGCCACCGGCAACGTCGATGAACCATCGATTCGGATGATCCCCGATATAAGCTCGCGCGTGAGCTGGGAGTCTATCGCCGTCCGGTAGTTACGTCCAACGTCCCCGCACGGATAACCGTAACGCAACCACCTTCGGCGTTTTGCCCCCGCGCCCGTCTCCCCAACGAGATCTACCGGCACTTTAGTTCCATCACGATTTTCCGAATGAGAAACCGTCCGTACCAGTTCGTCGTTTCCCCCATCGTGCTCGGAAAATTAAATAGCATTCCTGATTTACAGTATCCCCTCCGAGGGGTGATCTTCGAGTATCAGCCGTACGATTCATCCATCAGGACGCTCTCCGAGGTCTCTCCAAGATTATAATCCGTTTCCACTTGGAGCTCGTCCCTGTCGGGCCCAAAGTATGCACTTTGCCGATCTGATCCAACGTTCGAATCAATCAACCTTCGGATCAATGGGCGAAGAATAGAATCCGTGTTAGGTACCTCGTTTAACTGTAATCAGACGTGAATTTGCATGTGAATTAAGCCGCGCACGCGGAGGTATGGCGGGGTATGCAGGATGCACTATCCGCGCCGAGTCCGAACGTGGCGATTCTCGTGTAGTCAGATAATCCACGACGGCGGGCACGCTAGACGATACTATCTCCAAGATTGATAAGCGCACGATTGTAATATCGTGTTTCACGCTAATCTTTGGCACACCGAGGAATATGCCTCGGGGATCTTAGGCAGCTGGTGGGGAATGGAAGGGATCGAACCTAGCCGGCTGGACTTAATGCGACGGAGATCCTCGTGGCCAATCCCCGTCCATGCAGATACATGGACGAAGTAACGAAGGAACGAAGTAAGGAACACCCGAGCAATTAGGCTCGGAACAATTTATTCGAGAATGGAGTAGAGGCATTAATAAAGACTCGGTATTGCAAACTCCTTCTCGGCGTAGTGCGATATTAGCAGGCACTGGGTAAGAGCCGCCTCATACACCTCCGTACAGCTCCAGTAGATTTTCACGGTTTTTACCCTGAAAAATCCCGTCTGATTTATTTAAGCTTTTTACGCTCCGGTAGATAGTGATTTTTTCTACCTTTCTTTCCACCGCCGTTGCGCTAAAGAAATTTTATCGCTGGAATCGGTCCGCGAAAGCAATAATTCACAATTACGACGCTTTATGGAGGTGCCATAAAAATACGCGCCGACAGTGCGTGTCGGTTGCATGATGGCCGGCTACCCTAAATTTCGCAGTCGTAAAAGGCAATTCGCCGTAGGTTTACTTATCCAACTGTACCGGAGGATAATGCCGCACGTATAAGCGAGAGCGGGGGTATGACGGACTATTCTTACCGATAATTTCTTGCGGGACGTTGAAATAGGCTCGGTTGAAACGTAGGATCCGTTTTGCTCTGGGGTTCCGTTTTATACCTCACTCACACATTTTCTGCTACTCCATTTTGCGCCGCGTTTAGTTTCCAGCGTTCCCAATTTGGCTCCTTTCTCTCCAATTTATATATATATATCTCATGTATATATCTCGAGCACGCTCCGTCACATCGCGGCAATGTCACACACTCTCCGCTCGACACTCGCGGAAATCGCATGAGGCGAAATTGTCGTGAAATCTTCACGTATTGCCGTCGTCGAGGTTCGCTTCAAGAGCCATTCGAGGACGTCAATGCTGGGCGATGGAACCGCACCGAGAGACAGTAGGTCGAGAGAGTATGAAGATGGACGAAGGAACCGTGGCGCGGGGTAGAGGCGAAGAGGATTTCGTTGAAAAGAGTGATGAGTCGCGGCCAGTGGGGAAGATGAGGAAGTGGGAAAGCTTTGGGAGCTCAGACAGTGGTCCAGCCTTGCGGGTGTCGGGTGGAGGCTGGAGGGTGGCACACGTAGACACGAATCCAAAGATGGCCACTCGTAAACCTAATAATCCAGCCACTCCTGACAAACGATGCCGTCAAAATGTAATTCCGACGCGTTCTCGCTCCCTACAGCCGAGCTCGAATTCCAAGTGGATGCTGGGAGACGCGCACGGTCCAGGCGGCCGTGAGGGGGGGGGGGGGGCGTATTTCTCGACCGGCAACTCGGGGCTCCACGCTCGTCGGACCGAAGTTCCGAGCGGAGGCAGTGGAGCATCGTGGCAGAAGAGAAGAGACCAGGAAAGATCTCCCCCCCCCCTCACCCCCTTCCCCGGAACGAATCCGCTCAACTGTACCACCCCTCTCGGTGTACAACCGCGAGATTTGACAGCCGAACGTGACTCCACTCAACCGAGTAGAAAATCAATACCCACTGCTAGTTCGTCAGCTCCACCGTGTGCGACTTCGTCCATCCGAGGGACCAGAGGCACGTAACACTTCCATCTCCACTTGGAACGGCGGAGATGGTGTCGCGCAGCTTCCGTTTTCTATTCCGAAGTGACTAAAATTCCAAGGACCAGGGGGGTTGTCGGGGGGCGGGAGATCGTAGGGGAGAGCGGGGCAAAATGGCACGGCGGGGCAAAACTGGATAGTGAGGGCAAAACTCCATTTTCCAATAATTTTTAGATGCACCATTTTGTCCCAACGATACATCCGGACTTTCAAACCCGTTTTGCCCCACGTACCACCATCGCCACCATTCAAAAGCTATTGGAAAATTGCGTTTTGTTTCATTATCCCGTTTTGCCCCGCTGTGCCATTTTGCCCCGCTCTCCCCTACGCGGAAAGAGACTACTCCGGCTGGTGGGACTGTTATCCGCGTACGCGCGTTGTACACATGCATTTATGTATATGAACCATTTCGCGTGGGCGCGCGACGTGCGCGACGAGGGAAGACACGTCGAGACCGCCGAAAATTATAATGATTCTCCGGCCGGTTTTCCTCTGTTCGGTCGGGCGACATACACGGTGGAGGGACGGGCCGGCGAGCCCAGCTTACCCCTTGAATAATGCATAGAGACGGTCTCTTTATGAATTTTTATGCAACCCGGTGGAACGGAATACATTCGGGGTTTTGTCGCGAGGCACGCGAGGGGGCTCTTATCGCGACGGCTCGCATCGGGGTGTCGCCGAACAACCTCCATTCTCCAGTAGAAGCACCTGCATCGCTCCTGTCTTCTCGACCTTGCTTGTATCCCTTTTTTTTCTTTCCGACGTCAAAGTATTGTGACGTTCGGAGGAACATTCTCGTTTCTGGTGACGGTGACTCGATGCCGCTAACGAGCGAGGCTCTTTTGTATTTAGCGCAGAGCGTGTAGCTATGCGTTAGGCGTATCCACAAAAGATACGCCGAGAATCCCATCCCCCGATGAACAATCCTTGCGCATTATTCGGCATCAAAGAACCTCTTTTTTTTTGCGTTTTTCTTTCTCTCAATTTTGCTTTTTTTTCGCCTCCCGATCGTTCCAGACTCCCGGATGGACCGGGCGGGTTTCAGGCTCGGAGGTGGTGCGGAGAATCCGGCGCGTACAATGTCGTCGCAGCGGCATTCCTTCGTTAATTACAAGAGCACGATTCTCGGCCACGTACAATTAACGTGTGGCATCTCCGAGACGCGCGCCCGTCCTCAGACGCTCGCCGGAGACTCGTTCCGTGAAATTGCACATTTAGAGTTCCTTTTTTCTTTTCTTCTTTTTTGTTTGCAAGAGGCAGTTCCGAACTCTCGGAGTCATCAATTTTATTTTAACATCCTCTTTCGGCGATTTCCCTGCAGAGTTCATATAAACATTCTCCTATCGACAATTACGTGCATTCCTCAGATTTTAAACACCTCAGTTTCGTTTTCGAAATAAAGACCTTTATTTATTATTTATGAAAAATGTATAAAAAGAATGAATTTTAAACACAACTCTTCCGTTAAAAACACGTCGACGATTTAGTGTTCTACCGTGACTTCCGCCTCTACAGCCACCCCAAAAACCTGTGTCGGTATCTCCGGAGTTCACGATGCAGAAGCAAGTTTCGCAAAAACCTTTCGGCATATTATCCGGAAAAAGTGGAGTACGGTATGCAGTAGGGTGGGTTGTGGCTGTTGTAGATGGTGTACAAGAGTCCGAAGTAGAGTTGGCCGTTGTGTTTGGCCGAGGCAGAGAGAAAAGCGACACAAGGGGGTGAATGGCGAGAAGGGGGGTGGGTGGGGGGAGCGCCAATAAAGTCTAACTGCCCTCTTTACACCGAAGTTGGCGATAGCGAGAGAGGTTCTCGCGGTCTCGGTACTTTCAGTCCAGCGGGGTAGGGAGTGCTACTCACTTTTCTCTTTCCCTTCTCGTACCTACACGCGAATGCGGCAAAACCGTCGTTACCACGGTTCCTCTTATCTCCTCTTATTTCCCTCTCGCTCTCGCTCCTCCACCTCCGAGCCGCGGTTATCCGGCCGTGCTCGCAGTTTTCCCCGCCCGGGTTTTCACAGCTATTGTGATAACCCCTCGCGCGCTCGGCAGAAATTCGCCCGTAAGAAATCCCGAAAGGCATGGCAGTGCCAACTCGAGAACACAAGCCGAGACTGCCTGGCTCCCTCGCACAGCGAAGACCGTTACGCAGTATGTGTACCGAGCGTATTTGTATGTACATAACTGTACGGCAGTCGCGTATAACGTGGGACAAAATTTCGTCGTTCGAAAGAGAGTGGGGGGGGGGGAACTCTCCGTCCGTCTCGAAGCCGGATGCATAAGACTGTCGCGTCGTTTCGGCCGGGAGGAATATTCTCCCGGTAGCGAAAGCGCATCGCCGAGTGAGTTCGAGTTGCGGGTACGCGACGACTACGACGTCGACGAGACGACAACCACCTCGGGGAAATCCTCTTAGCCCGGTTCTTAACGAGGCCACTCAGCTCCCTCGTCCCAGCCTCGCATGGCGTTACATAGCGGGGCTACGGGCAAAACGGCGCATACCGTATACCAGGAGCGCGAGCGCGGGCGCTTCTAGTCGCCACCGGGATTTTAAGCTAATTGAATCATTTCAGTTTTGTGAGCCGAACGGCGAGGATATTCGCGGTGGCTTCCGTTACCGTTCGGTGCCGCGAACGTTTTACTCCACCGAGCGAATGTATAAGTCCCGAGAAAGAGACCGGGTATTTATGTGCGTATATGTATGTGTATAGAGACGGTGGAGAACGATGAAAATGTATAACGATCTGCACGGACTACTCCGTACAACTCCTGACTGCGCCAGAGAGCTTTCGTCCAGGGCATACAGAATCCACATAGTTAACACTGCGCATAAGCACACAACTGCCGTTCTCCTGCATTCTCGCTGGTAACACGCTCTGCCACTCTGCATCTGTATGAAAATTTTCCATCCCCGTTGTGTGTGTGTATATGTATATATGTACGTATGTATGTGACGGTACGGCGGAGTCGGTTGTGCATGTAGCTTCGCTGAGACAGGGATTGCCGGGAGTGGAGTGTACGGAAACTGCGGTGTCTTCTGTATGGCTGCTAGTTGCGGCAACTTATCCCGCTAAGGTCTTAGCCCTCGCTAGCTCAGCCTAATCCTAGTTCCTACTCGATTCTCCGCTCGCTGTGCTGGCCGAATTTCCAACGATTCTCCTTGCCCGAAGGCGGAGACGCGAATTTATCAAGGCTATAACTACATCGAGGCTCCGATCTCAAATTCGAATCACCTCCTATAACAGCCTCTGTTACTCCTTTAACAGCTTTCACCGCCTTAAGGATTCAATATTGTGTGACAAAAAAAATCCTGCATTATGTAATAATGTCAATAAACAATTTCACTCAGTTTTATAACGATAAACACAAAAGCTTTTTTTTAAATTGATAATAGACCTGAAAATTCCCGAAAGAAGGCGACTCTACACTTAAGATAGAGTGGGGCGAACAATGGCCAGATTTTAAATAATTGAGCGACGGTGTTCGGATAATCATTAACTTATCTTGTTACGTGAAAATTGAAACGATTCAGTCTAATTTACCGGAAACGAACAAGTCTCCAGAGCGATTTACGGATTTGGTTCCAGTTTTCGTATAAAAATTGTGAGAAAGATACATTTTTATTGCTAACTGTATCTCGTCTATATAAATTACGGTGACCAACACTTTTGTCGTTTCGCGGTAAAGCTCTCTACCTGTTCCAGATTTACCAATCGAAACTTCGCTTTACATCGCGATATTAAAAAAGTTCTCGCCCATCGTTCCAGAATTCGTCGACTCACTGCCTAGTCCACGAGCCCGGAAAGGCGTAGTAACCGATCATATCTACCTGTATGTCGGGCCAGATGACGTTGCAATTAGCAAAGGTCGAAGCCATACAGAAAGGGTCGTAGGCAGACGTGTCGTGTCTAGTACCTGACTGCCTCCTGTGTAGGGTTTACGCAGTGAGGCAGGTCGTGGTCGCGCGGGTTTGCATGCAGCCGGACACGTCACACGTTCCGCGTCACACACGGTACGATGAGGAGGGGGGTGGGGTGGGCGAGGGGGGCGAACGGGTTAAAGGGGTATCGGTAATTAGCAGCGTGTTAGCAAACAACGTCGAGCGCGCGCAGGGGGCGGAGGGGGGGGGGCGAATGGAGGGGGGTGGGGGGGGGGGGTTGAGGAGGAAATGTTCTGGCAACAGCAGCAGGAGCAAGTTCCCGTAATGGGGTATATGTGTATAGCAGGTACTCCGGTACTCATGCGACGTGCTTCATGCTCACCCGGTTGCTCATGCATCGCACCTCCGACCGAGCCAATGTCACTCTTACGTATACGCCGCGCTGCGTGCCTCAACTGCAAATCCTTCTTACTCTGCTACCACCTTGCACACCGGCTTCGCTTCCTTCCTTTCAGCTTTCCCATCATATAGACCTCAAACATTCATCGTGATTTTGCACTTGCCAAGTGCTTTCGTACCAGTATAAACAGCCATGGTACCAAGTCTCTTCTACATCTTGGCGTATATATATCCCCCCCGAGGGGCAGGAGGTTGGAGGACGTCCCGACGAATTGGTTCGAAAGCGAGGAAAAGCAGCAGTAGCGCAGCAAAAGCTCTCTTAGGACATCCCTAGGGGGGGAAAAAAAAGTAAAGGTACTCTTTATTCAAGGCCCGTACGCTCAACGACGGACTCACCCGCTGGAATACCAGTACGAGTCTATTCTACGTCGGTTAGAGCATAAAGTAGAATAAGAATTGAAGGCAACTGAAGGGAAGGAAATAAAATTATAAAGAAAAAAAAAACAAGAAAAGGAAGGAATGGAGATAAGGAAAAACTAATTTTACAGGGGACCGGCCGCTCGACTCGGTGGTTTGCATAATTGATAGAATTAATTGTGTACCGATGGTTGCTTCGATCCTGGAAGACGGAAGTCGGCAGCGGGTACGGGACGGAGTTGAATAAATGAGCGAGAGTCCGCAATTTGCCGCTCGATGAAGAGAAAAAAAAGAGGAAGATCAAGAAAGGTACGATGTATATACAGGGGAATGTGAGAGATGGATGATGCGGGACCGGGCCAGGCAAATTGCCAAGGAGCCATAACCCACCCCCGTCTCGTTCTACGCGCGAGGAACGAATCTTTTTTAAACGGCCCCGTTCGCATTCATCCCACTACCGAGTACGCCGTACCAGGGCCCCAGACAGTCTCACGATTATAAAGTGCAAATCCTTTTATTCCGTCGTTCCGTTTCGGGCGGACGCCCGGAGTTCCTTCTCGCGGTTCTCCGCCACAGCCTTCCAGGGGCTCCGTCTTTTTATTTTTTTTTCTTACTCTCGACACTCCATCTCTTCCGCTAACCAACCATGTACGATGCTGGCAAGGTGCCTCGTTCGGTGTCGCGATACAGCCGGAAACCGTGCGGGCGCACGACCGTTGTCGGTGGGTTGTCCTCTTAGAGCTGTCGAGGACGGCTCGAGAGGATCTTCCGTAAGGCCGTTCGGTTCATAAGTCGGATCTCCGCCTATGCATGTGTGTCGGCGGAATTCGTCGTCGAGCCCGAGGGCGCTCCGAGGAGATGTCTCGAATGCCGACTGGTAAATTTGCAAATCGCCGTCCGTAGTCCGTCAAAGGAGAATCCGGCGCGCGCGCTCGAAGCCCCTCGAGCGTCCCAAAGCGTTATCCGGCGCGTGCCCGCGCATCCTCCGCGTCGCTCGAGCCATTGGAAATTGCTTCGGATTGAAATCTGGTACCCGCGGAAAGTATTCGTCTGCGGCGAGGCGGCAACCTAGCCCCATTTAGACGAGCGAACTTGTCGCGGGACCGACCGAGTCGGCTTATCGGCAGACGCATCCCTCGGGAAAGCGGAGCGAAGCTCAGCCGCGAGCGAGCCCCGGGCTATGAATAGTCGTATTGAATCAACCCGGCTTCGCGACGATAAATATTAACGACGTTTTCCGACATTCGGATAGGAAGTGTTCGAGCCCGCGTATGAATATTCCACGAGTAAAAACGTCACTCGGTCGGATGCAAAGCTTCTCTCCGTCGTCTAGTATCAAAAATTTATTTGCCGATTTTCGAACGAGGAAATATCTTGGAATCCCACGAACTTCACGATCGGCACCGCAAACTTCGCGAATTGTTCGATCCCTCGGCGATGCAAAGTTCGGGCGTTCGGCCGAAGGACCATTCTGGAAGGTCGGAGCAATTCCAGCGAATGGTAAATCAATCGCCGGAGCTAATGACGGGAAGGATAATCTATTTGTCGGTGGAAGCAGGTCGTCTCGAGAGATAGAGTGTGCCGCGTGATTAGCGAGCGCGCTCCATTGAGTATTAATTGGAACGGTTACACCGAGCCGGCTAGATGGGCTCGGTGTATATCTGTAGCCGTGCGGAGTGGCCAAAGGGTCGTTTGGATTTCCGCGTTTCCTGCCCGGTTGGTTTCACCGCCCGCGCCAATGGAGGGTCCCAACGAAAAGCCCGTAAACTTTGGCCCCGAAAAAAACTGCTGCTGATGCCGCTCCTCCTGCCGTTGGTCCATGCGATTCTCCCTCGTCGCGCTCTGGCACGGGCTTCACGAGGAAATCGTGCGAAATTTTGTGCGCCTCTCGACGAGGGGGCACACAGAGGCGTGACGAGAGTCGCACCGGCGACTGCGGTCCCGGTGGCGCGCCCGTTAATGACGACTGCTTCCCGGGTCAAAGAGAATCCGGGGCTATAAATTCGACGGTGGCGGAAAACAAAAGGGAGCCTCGCGGCGGCTTCGCCGTCCTTCTTGTCGCCGTGCCCTTTGGCGCTGCTCCGGACTCGAATCTCAACCGAACCCCTCTATCGCTGCGGCCCTTAACGAGTGGACGGTATAATTTTGACGCCTGCCTGTATCGCAGCCCTGCGGCGAATTGCACTGCCACAATAATCTGCGCCTCTCGCCTCGGATTTCGATCCGCGTTTGCATCTACACCCGCGAATGGCACCGTTGCCACGGTGCCATTCGCGCTCTTTGTTCACCGGGCCGAGACCGAAATTTCCGCACGGTCGTCTTCGGCCAAAAAGTTCACCCGGTAAGAACAGCGGACCATTTTTTAAAAATACTCAATAATAATAAAAACAAATCATCCAGCCGATAAATGCAAAGGGTTAAATCTGAAAATGACTACAGATAAATAATTAATCAAAGATGAGTTTAGAAAAAAATAAATAAATAAATACATTGTTTGAGCAACATTTCGATACGCGAATTCTACATGATTTACCCACTGTCCGCTATTCGCCCGTTGCCCCCAATATTCGCCAGATTCTATAGCCCGAGTGTTGCACCGCCGCGGCGTTGCAAATCCGATCGCGCGTTTAACCAAAGAAAAAAAAATCAACAAGAATAAAAAGTAACCCAATATTCCAACATCGGCAATGAATTTTGTCGCCCCAACCGATCCGCACCAGTCGGCAAACAGTATATCCGAGTATTATTAGCCGAGGGATGACACATGCGTACCGAGCATTGGATGAAATGTGGATTTTGATATTTATCTACCAATAATGTCGCCTCATCTCGCATAATTCCCATGTGGGTACGCAACGCCCCCGAGCTATCCGAATTTAATATTCGCCGGGCAACATAGTCGTTGCAGCGTGGCTCGCCCACGGACAATAATTTTTTTTCATTTCTTTCCGTACAATTTTTATTTTTTCTTCGAAATTGCCCTTCGCCATCCGAGGAGCTGTTTGATCCTCGCCCCGTTACGAATCCGGTCTGCCTACAAACGTGCGCGGGAGGTGGGACGACATTATCGTTGGTTCCGGACGACCCCCGTTGCCGATCATGTCCTTCTCTCCTCCTCGTCCATACATACTATATATTAACGGAACCACAGCCTGCAGGCTCGTCCATTCACGCGTTATCGATCCCTCCGCGAACATTACACACGCCCACGCATTCCCTACAAACTGCTCTTTCCCAATTTTTCCTGACGCCACTCTCCACTTCCACGCTCTTCTCTCGCGAACTCTTCAAAGAATTATTAACGAAAACTGATTTCGCGACTCGTAAATTTTTAACGAAGAGTACCACCACCCCCCCCCCCCCTCCCATCCCCTCCCCTCTCTATCTCCCGTCCCCGGGGTTATCGTTACGGGCGTGAGGTACCGCGCGCCCGCCCGGGTATTAATAAAGCTGTCTGGCGGCGTTAGAGGGTTATGTTCCCGGCACGCAGAGGGAGAGCCGCGTGGGGGTCTGGAGGGGGAGGGGCGGGGGGGGGGGGGGAGGGAGAGTGCGAGAGGTGAGGATACGAGAGCATATAATAAAGCGGGAGAGCGACGCGACGTTGCGGGATACCCACGACACCCATTGCCGTCGCAGTACGCTCTATCACCGCCCGACGACCGACAACCCACCCATCCACACGCACGGACACACATACAGGGCCAGAGAGAGAACACGAGCAGCCGGTGGGTTTTGCGACCGCTCGATATCGCGCCGGAGAAAGGATCGTTAACGCGGAGGCAGGGGCGAGGGGGAGGCTCGTCGGATACTTGATATTACCACTTTTGAACTACCGCACACGAATACATTCGAGCCCCACCCCCGTAAATCCACGCTGTATGCGTTATTAAGCCTTGTAAGCTCATTAACGGAAAGACTCGACGAATAGTCAAGCGCCCGTTCGAACCCGATCGGCAGGCCGGTATCGCAAATTCCGTTCCCCCTCGGAGTCAATAAGCTACAAAGTCTGCGCGAGGCACTCCTCGGCTTCCAGGGAAATTAATACTTTGGGACTTATTGGCATACGGGAGGCGACAAGGCGGTGCGCATGTTTACTGACGATCCGAACGTGGCACGTATCGTGGTTTGGGCATCAAGGTTGGCCTTTCGTTATGTCTGACGCCGCCTAAGCTTGAGGGAGGAATAAGAGAGGATTACAAACGCTTCTCGATCGGATAAAAATCTGAAAAAATCAAGCATATGGAAGGTGCTGGAAAGATTGTTATCCACAAAGCATAAAGCATTATTATGCACAAAGCATAATAATAATTAGAAAAATGTTATTAACAAATTAGTGGAACAAAAGATTATGCAACAAATTACCCGGCAACCTAATTTTTATTTTCTCGTGAAAACGATTTGGTACTTTTCTTTGAATATGTATACATTTTTTTCAGAATTGTATGTAATGTTTGAAAAGTGCGTTTTCTTTATGTTAATATTTGTTTCAAATCGCAATTTTCAAACATTACATAAAATTTTGAAAAAAATTCCCACGTATTCAGAAAAATTGACAAATCATGTTCTTAAAAAAAATTAGGTTGCCGGGTAATTCGCTGCACAATTTTTATTTATCAGTAATTCGCTAATAACGTTTTAAATTATTATTATGCAAAAACAATCTTTTCAGCACCTTCCATATGCTCGATTTTTTTCAGATTTTTAATCCATCGAAAATTGTATGTAATCTCTCTCATTCCTCTCTCGTACTTGAGCGGCGACAGACATAACGAAAGGTGAACGCCTTAAAGTGTGAACGCTAAATCCTTTTTTCGAGTTGATTTCAAAAGCTTCCGATAATCTTTGTACAAAGAAGAATGTGTGGAATGAACAGTAGAAAAATACTGCGGTCATTTGCGGACGAGAAATGTTTGTCGGGTGTAAAAATCTTTAGCGCAAGCACGGAAACGTATAAGAAAGATGGCGGTACGACCGGCCGCGTGAATTGGACTTAATGCCATTCCGTAAGTTCCGAATGACACGCGACTAGCGTAATCAGCGCGCCGAAAGAGAGCGCGGGCGCGAAAGTGTATAATTAATATTCTGGGATATACCGAGAGAGATAAATGAGAGAGAAATATTTATTAAGCGCCCTGGAACATGTTTCCTCAAGCGCGGTACAGATTAATACGAGATACCAGTAACGAAGTATACATTGGAATTTGCCAAGAATTGCACATAAACATATAGACAAGTGCGATTAATTATAATAAACTAAGTTAAATTAAATAAAATCACATCAAAGCGAAAACAGAAATCATGATACTTAATCGTAAAGATAAGACCTTATCGTATGTGTCTGCGTATATGTACTGACAATCCGAACGTGACAAATATCGTATAATGGGCATTAAAGGATGAACGAAAAATCTTTTAATCAAGTTAATTTCAAAGCTTTTATTCCGTTAATTTTTCTACCAAAAATAATTGTTAAACGAATAAAAAAAATACTGCTAACGAGAAATGTTTGTCAGGTGTAAAAATCTTTAGCGCGAGAACGGAAACGTATAAGAAAGATGGCGTTCCGACCGGCCGAGTGAATTGGGCTTAGGCGCCATTCCGTAAGTTCCGAATGACACGCGAGTCGCGTAATCAGCGGGCGGAAAGAGAGCGCGGGTGCGAAGGTGTGTATAATAAACTTAGCCGGTGGTCCCGGTTGCCGGGCCGACCTTTTAACTCGTGCATACGCGACACGAGCGGCTGACACCGCTCGTAATTCCGTGTTAAGATAATTAAATGAATTAGCGGGGCTCGCACGAGGCGAGGTACGCGTCGTCTACGGGTTGTATATGCGTGGCGGAAGTACGGTATGAGCGGAGGACCGGCTGGTGTGCAGCTCGATGATGCACACTTACGACACGCGCGGAGGCCGTACGTACATAAGCGTTTACGCAGCCGAAACCGCACTTCGCCGGAGCACATAGTATACATGGGAAGGCGGAAGGTCCTCGTCGTTGCCGCCCCAACGCAACGCGGGAAGCAGGACAACCCGGTGTCGTGGTATTCCAAACCCCCCCCCTCGCAAAGCCCCGTTCGTGCTGGCGCATTTGGTCCCGACCGGAGAGCACTAAACTCCGTTTACGGTGAAATAGCGCTGCCGAAAGTTAACGCGACACAAGGCCGCGCCTCGGCCAACCCTTGCCTGCCCGAGAACCACCAGCCGCGCCAGGCTGAAGCGTAAGGGTGGCAACGTAAGCGCGCTACCACGAAGCTCGGGATAATTTCCGAGAGGCAACGGGACGGGGCGGTGCCATCCCGAAAGCTCCATCGAGAGCCCCGGATTACACGAGTCGCTTCCCCTAATTCGTGATTAATCGTGCGAAACTTTTCATCCACCGGGCCTCGGTACCGGCGAGTCTCATCAAGGGGTGTTGCGTCAATCGCGAGTGAATCAACCGATTCGCGAAGCCGGGGGCTGTTGAAGTCATTCGGGAGCTCCGATCGCAATTGCATTAATGCACTACGGCTGTTGTTTCTTCGGCGATTACATGCAAATGGCGGGTCGGCTCGGCTTCCGTCAGCCAGTCGGAGATGCACGCCCGGCTCGGCTCGTGGGATTGATACGACGGATGTAATCATAGCAACGGTACCGGGAGGCATGCGTTCGGATACGGCATCACCACTCTGGCACTCCGGTCGGCTAATACCCGCGTCTCGACCGGAACAATTCTGTAACTACGCGAAACCCTCGAACGTTCGTAACGTATGATATATCCGGGTGTGGAAATTACCTCGGTAGCTAATAGTTGTGGGGCATCCCTCAAGTTCGCCCGACGGACGGGGCCAGGAGGAAGGAGGCGGGATGGCCGAGACTGGCCCTTCAGACGAGAATTGCATCCTCCCGCGAACCTTACCGAGCACCGGCAGAAGTGATATGCATAGAGCCGTACGGTCCGAAACCAACCCCATCGCGCTCATCCTACACAGCCACTGACAGAGTTTAAAGTAAATTCGTAATAACCCCCAGCGAGTATGGAGTAATCAGGCAAACGGCCCTCGGGACCGAATACCAAGGGTAATAAGTTCTGCTTACGCGCGTTCGCTGCAAAGCCCGGAGTCAGGATTCCCCGGACCCCAACACACTTGTACCACGTACCCCCGGCGTCGCAGCCACGCGAGTGGCCGCGCAAATGCGTATACTGTGTAACCCTGTAACCAGTGGAATTAGAGACCTTTATATTTTATGGGCGGTGGCAAATCTCTCGAAATGCTAAGCTATGGGCATAACATTTTTTGTTTGTCTTGCGGAAAGATCTTTGGTGGGAATTCTAAATGAAAAATATGGCTGGGCAAGATGTCGAGCGAAGTAGGAAAATATCGTGCTGAGTCTGCACTGAGATTCCAAGTTTGGCTCGTAGGAGGAACAATTGGGTCCTGGGAGTAAGCGCAAAAAATTCTTATTCGGTGCTAAAACTGCCGAAATTGTGGAGTAGCTTCTCGAACTGCCTAGGAAAATCTTTCGAAAAGCTAAACTACTGGTATACATTTTTTTTAAATGTGGAAACATCTTTAAAGAGAGTTCTAAATGAGAAATATACTCGGGCAAGATATCAAGCAAAAAATTCGGAATATATCGTCTTGAATCGGAACTGAGGTCTAAGCTAGCCTCTTAGCTCGACCGGTTCCTGGGAGTGGACGCACAAAATTCCCATCTGATCCTGAAACTGTCGGAAAGATGCGGAGCATCTTCCCGAACCGCGGAGGCTACTCGTATGCATTTTTTTTATTATGTGGAAATATCTTTGGCGAAAGAGCCATATGAAAAACATGGCTGGGCAAGATATCGAGCAAAAAATTCAGAAAATATCGTCCTGAGTCGGCACCGGGATTTTAAGTTCTCCTCTTAGGTGGACTCTGAATAATTGAGTCCTGGGAGAGGAAAAAAAAACAGAAAATACTCATCCGTGAATGTACCCAGTAGTATTCAATGATGTTTGCCCGACGAAGACGAGATGGAAAAAAGTAAGATAAGATTGAATTGGGTCAAATAGAACGAGAGGGATATTTGGCCGATATACAATTTCGAGGCTCGGTGGAAATAAGCGTGGCCCGGATCAAGGCCGGAGGTGGTTGGGCGATCCCCGTCGCCGGAGCCAAGGCGTCGAGATGCTTCTCATCGCTGGCTCAAGAGAGGCTCGTATAGCTCTCCAACTACTTAGCAAGTAGCATCGACCTCAAAGGACGGATAAATTGCTCGGCTGGACAAGGAAATTTGCATCTTGATAGTGAATTAAAAAGTTTGCCCGGTACCGAAAGAGAGACGATGAGGGAGAGAAAGCGGAAGAGTGCCGGGGCAGCTCGTTCGCCCGGTGGATATGCCTGGATAGGTCGGATAGCCAACCAAAGCCTCTCTTCTCCTATTAAATGGCAGCGGAAGAGTAACGAAAACTTCGGCCTTCGTCGCCGTGTCACATTTATCAACGGAATACCCGTCGAGCGGTGAGGATAGCCGGACCATCGTTGGCCCGGCAACGGCCCGGTGCTGGGTCACCGACTAAAGTTTCCTCGGAGCTCAACGAGTGTCCTGTTTCCTTCTTCCGTCTCTCGGCCCCAAGATTTTCCTCCACGAATTTCCATCTGAATGCACGGTCTTTATTTCTCCTTTTATCAACTTCTTTTACCAACTTTATTTTATATATATATATATATATATATATATATATATATATATTTGTTAACCGGTAATACGATGCAGGTGATATACAATTTATTGTCAATCATTCGGCGATGTACGAGGTTGCGGGTATACCGGTGCACCGGTGTGAAAATGTTATTCCGATACGATCGTCAAATAAGAGCATACGCGGCAGTCTCTCCGCTGGAGTCCCACGGCGGGCAATACGGATCGGCGGACTATTAACGGTACCTGGAGGTCGTACCGGTTTGCCATATGCAAGCGCAGTCAGTGCGGCCGCCGTCGGTATAACGAGCCGGTTTACGAGCCATTATTTCTCGAGTACCTGAAAATATCATTGAAAAGCTCTCGCCCTATAACGAGAGTCAAGAACTCCGGGGCCAATCGCAGTTTAACGGGAAATCGATGCGGGGGAGCTAAACTTACGGCGTCACTATCGCGGGCGGCGACGACGAGAAAGCACCACGCTATTGCGCTCTCTCACCCTTATCTGCATGACGACTTTCCCGCGAAATGCATCCGCTTCCTCGCTTCACGCGCGAACCAAAGAAAAGTATGATAAAAATGCACTTTTTTACAAATTTTTGCCCACTTTTTTAATGTACAGATTTCGATCTTAAATTGAACCTGGCGAAAGGCGGTACATACCACAAAATTTTAAGAGGTGCTCCATTCGACGTTTGACTTAATTGTCAACGACCGACTTTCGCTACATTTTTTTATCGACGAAAATATATAGTTCTACGGGGTGGGAGCTTAACTTTTTGTCACTTTTTGTACACAAAAGACTTCGATTTTTTAATTCGCATAGGTATAAAAAACTGTAAAAGTGTCCGATAGAGTAAATTTGTTGAAAAAAATTCTTTCCACCCTCCAAAAGTATCTAAAATTGTACCTTGCGAACGGCAGACCTAAGCAAAATATCTTAAGAGCTGCCGCATTCGTCGTTTATACGCAAACGAAAGAATTTGTCGCATTTTTAATTGTCTGTCGGTACAAACCTTCAATGGGGCACCTCTTAGGATGTTTTGCTTGGGCCCGTCTTTCGCGAGGTTAAATTTAAGATTGAAATCTATACTTTTAAAGTGTGGAAAGGATTTTTTTTCAACAAATTCGCACTACTGGACATTTTTAGAGTTTCCTATATACAAAAAAAAAATTATAATTAAAGAATATGTATTTTGAGTTCACTACAAAAAAATAACAAAAAGTTAATCTCCCACCCCGCAGAAGTATATATTTCGATCTAAAAAAACATTTCGCGAAAGGCGCTCGTTGACAATTACGTTTAAAAGGTGCAGCATTTTTCGAGTACAAACGTCGAATGCGGCACCTCTCAGAATTTTTTTGTTAGGCACCTTCATTCTTGCGGTCGAAATCTGTACTTGAGATCGAATCATTGCTTGAGATCGAAATCTGTACTTTAAAAAGGTGCCAGCAAAATCAAAAAACAAATGTCCTTTCTGAGAAACACCCTAATATATATAAAACTAAAAACGAAGATTGTTGCGCGCCCCCGCAAGTTGTTTAACCGTAACGCGTGCCAGGTTTTCCGACGATGCATTCCCGGCCTGCATCGGCAAACGGCATGAGAATCCGTCAATTTTATTCGTCCTACGAATCAGTGAATTTGACAGTTTCCAGGTCTCGTTAGAATCGGGTGTGCATTCACGTTCTCCGATTCACCAGGGAAATTCCATTCCTCCGGAGCGAATTGGATAGAGGCGCACGTAAACTTTTCGCCGAGACGCCGCTGCCGACTCGCTTGCAAGCCCCAGCGCCCGTCGGGAATTCGTGCGCCGAGACCCGGCGGCGCCGCTCGAGCTTCTTCAGTTCTCTCCCGACTTCTTGCCCGGCTTCGTTCACCGACCAATAAATTCACACGTGTTACGATAACGCCCGAGTCTCCGCCGGTTCGCCTGCCATTTATCTCTATACGCTGCCCTACGGCTTCTTGCTTTTTTCTCATTTTTTTTACGCCATCTCATCCGTGTAGTTATTCATACAGGGTACACGAGATGAGGTGGTTTCAGGCAGCGACGCCTTCGACCCGCGACGGCACGAGAGAACTTTATTTGGATAGAACTCTCGCTCGCTCGGGTTGCCCCGGCGAAGTCGTCGACCGCGGACTCGGGGACGTCGACTTCCATCGTCGACCGGGCACGAAGCTACCCGGTGGATCTCTTCATCCCTCCGACGTAGACCCGCTACGCCACTTGGCCCCTATCTCCCGACCGGGGTAAGCGGGGCGAGACGAACCCCCGGGGCAAAATGGACCACTTTCTCGCGGCACACTGAAATTGGAGTCTCGTGTGAAACGGAAGAACCGTTTTGCCCCGAACCTCCCGCAAGTATAGACGACCATCCGGTACGTGTAGGCTGCTCGACTCACGCTCACCGAAGCTCTCGAAAGAGAGGAGTTTCTCGTGTGCCATCGAGTTAAGAAAGCCAAGCGGCATGCTTTCTTTTTTCCTCTTTTCACCGAGAAAAATCAGTCTACGTGGCTCGTTGCTCGGTTTCACACCTTGTTGAATATCGCTTCGGGTTTCAGATAGCACACGCTTCACGGCACGGATTGTAGGTCACACAGGGGAGAAATTATTCTTTGAGAGAACTGATCATAAATTGGTAACAATGTTTTTTTTATTATTTTTAAAAAATGATTTGCCTCAATTCATTATTGTTCAGCCAGATTTCTTTTTTAAGGCCCATTGTCTGTAAGTCTTAGGTATCTTTGGATTTAAAAAAAAACTGAGTTTCAAAACGAATTTTCGAAAGGACGGGAGAACTCGCTTTTGTAACGTTACACGGAAATCGAATCTCCGAGATGTTAAAAATGTTGTGTTTGAGGGTCACAGGAGAAATAATTATTCTTTGAAAGGACTAATGATTAAATAGTGACAATCCTTTTAAAATGTTGGGTTAATTGTCTTAATTCATTTTTAGTCCGCACGACTCCTTTTTTTACTGCCCATTATCTGTAAAATCGATGTAGGGGAGACCAGGTCGAAATGAGCCCCCTAAGCAAATAACGCGGCTACAACGGTGCCGAAACCATAATTCATTGTTTGCCATCCAACAATATTTTCACAGGTTTTATAACGCATCCGAAAAAAAATTGTCTAAGGGCCAAATGGGCTACCCTTAAATTGTTCACTTTTTTTTTAGCCCACGCCTGTATCCAAACATCTTAAGTTTTCCTACCTCTACCTATCAACGATAAAGTTCTTGATTATGCTTTTATGTTTAAACATTATCTTTCAAGTTTTTATACAAATTTTTTAATAATTTTAGGATGGCCCATTATGCCCCGCGTCGGCCTGAATTTTCACTAGCCCATCTCGCCCCGGTCTTCCCTACCTATGGGTAAAAAAAAACCCCAGTTTCAAGACGAATTTTCGAAAGGAGAGGGGGAACTGGCTTTTGTAACGTTGCACGGAAATCGAATGTTCGAGATGTTCAAAATGTTGGGTCTATTCCATGCACGTATCGGTACCGTCTGCCGGCTTGCTCTCCTCCCGCCGCGCTTTGTGCCCTTTCTACGCCGTAACAAGATCTAACCGCTCGTCGCGTAGCCCACCGACCCCGGCATATTTCCATCTATTTCGAAAGTCTCGCAGGACAGCCTGCAAATTGATACACGGCATTCCGGCGCGAGAGGCGGATCCTCTCGGAGTTTCGAATTTATTTTTATTTTTCTCTTCGCTGCGAAACATCCAGCCTCGCTTGCAAAGCAGGTTCGATTCAAAAAATTTTCCGATATCCGACGAGTCGAGAGGAAAGGACCGAGGCGGGCTTCAAATTCCATGAATCGCGAACTTTCAGAAAAAAAAAAAATTAAATAAGTTAAAAAATAAACGCGAGAGTACCTCCGCCCTGGTAGCTTCTTTGAGAATAAAAGTTGGCCCGTTTCGAGGGGTAATCGGAAGGTAATCATAACCGTAACCATCGCCGCCTTGGCAGGTCCGTTTTTCGCTCGAAGAAAAGTTGCTCGGCATCGCGCAAGGATCTTGATTGTCCCCGGCACCGGAGCCCGCTACATTCAAGCCACCGGTGTAAGCTACGGGAGGAGGTAAACTGCCGACAGTTAGTTTAGTGACGCGTACACGGCCGGGAGAGAGAGATTGCTTCGGACTCGCTAATTGCCGGGAACACTCGGGCTCTAAATCTTTGCGGATCTTTTTTTTTTCTTTTTAATATCGCTGCTCTCTCTGTGGCAAACGAGATCCTTTTGAGAGTGCGGCAGTCTTCGGTGGACGGAGGTCGGAGGAGCCGGAGCAGGGCGACCAGAAGCAACGTCCGAAAAAAGGACGAATGGAACAAGGCGGCGCGGGACGGAGGGCGTTATGAAGAAGGGCTGCTATTGCCGGCGAAGCTTTGCCCGAGATCCGCGAGAGAAACAGAGACGATGGGGAGGGCGAAGGGGGAAGAGCGATGAAGAGAGTCGCCGGCGTCTTAAGGCGCACTCGTGAAAGCCCCGGGCAAGTTGGTCGCCGTTGGCGTTTCTCGCGCCCGGCAAAGTTGGACAAAAATTAGTGTCGCGTAATTAAGTCCGGGAAATAAATTCGCATTAGTGTAGAAAAAAAAATGCCGGGGGAGGGAGAAGAAAAAAAAAGAAAGAGGCAGCGCGCCCGGTAACGAATTTCCAAGCGGGCAAAGGGCAATGAAAGAGAAAAAAAAAATCGCTCGCCGTCGAGAGCATAAAATCGCTGCCGTAAAAATTAACCATTTAACCATCCACCCACCCGCACCTCCCCGCCCCCAGCCTGCGCCGGCTAACGAATGAACCTTCAGGCGCACTCGTTCCGACCACCTCCGCGTCACCCTTAAATTACTAAGTCCGCGCGCGAACTGCCTCCTCTCCTCTCCCGTTCTCCGAAACCATAGACCGATATTTTTCGCTCGCTCGTTCAACCCCACCCCTACACACACACCCACATATATACATAGTAAACGCGGCTCTTTTCTCTCCCTCCAGCTTCACACTCTTCTTCCTCCCACGCTCCCGTCCACCCCCTCCGTTCTCCGGCCTCGTATGTTCACACGGACATTCGTAGCAGCCACACGCGACCGGGATTGCGAGCGAGCACCGGAGGCGAAACCGCACACTCCGTCGTCTTCGCCATTCATTCCGGTCCTCTCCCTCCCCGTTACTAACAAGTACCATCCTCTTTGTCGTCGCCTCTGCCTTTGTCGCTGAGCCACGCGGGACCCGAAGGTCAAGGTCCATCGGACTCTTTTCCCATGAACACACCCTTTCCGCATTAACGCCGAGCTTTCTCGTTTTACAAGTGAAAATATTTTCCCTTCTCTTCCCCTCCTCCCGATTGCCCGTCAACGCGATATCTTTGGGTCGAAATTGGAGTCAAGATTCGTCGGGCACTGAAGATAGGGAAAGATCGTTGAATTCCACATAGCGAAGAGATTCGACGTGTGGTGATCTAATCGGCGTTAGTCCCGCGACGGGGTGGGCGGGGAAGGGGTGAGTCGGGTCGAAGTGTGGAAGGGAACGCGGAATCTCTATCGGCCCGCTGATGGAGGTGCGAGTCACGTCGGGGTCTCTCCCGTACCATCGTACCGGGGCTGGAAAGTCTGCGCTCTCGATACTACGTAGCGCCAGTCGAAACACGGTCTCTATAACTGGCTGGTGCTCCGAGTGTCTCGTCACGAAACCCCCCGGCAAGCAAGCCGCAGACCTCGCTCTGCGGAATCCTTGGAAAGTGCTGCCTCGGGTATAACGACATTAAGCGCACAATCAACAGGATCCTCCGGTCCCCCCTCCCGGCGCCATCGCCCCACCTCGCAAATCGAATAAGCTTCCTCCCGAGGTTGATACGTACGTATCGTGTCTCGACCCGGGAACGACGGGTAACAGCCTTCTCCGTCGGATTTGCACCTCGCACCGCGGAGTCTGCTCGCGGTGAAGTAGCCGAGATATACTCAATAGACGACACGTACACCGCATTCGCTATCCGAGATGATACGTCTCATTACCGAAATCCTTCACGGTCTCCATTGCGGGCGTCACGAGCCACTCGGCTGGTAGCGCCCTGTTGACTCTCCTCATTCTTTCTTTCATCCGCCGCACTAATTAAAATCTGAGACGCGGCAACGGAGAGCGTCGAGTCTCTTTAATGAGGTGGCGCTTGGTTCACTCGAGTTTCTCTCGTTACCTATTATGAAACGCGCAGAGTGCGAAGCCCGGATGGACGCGAATTGCAACGAGCGTAGCTGACGAAACTCAATCGATTCCGATGCGGATTCTCGGGGTGTAAAGTGGAGAGCTCGAGTTTGGACGGAGCTTGCTGAATCGTTGGCGGAGACTGTCGGGAAGTCTGGAGACGGAGCGACCGCGGTCCCGATAAATACCGGACAGAGCCAGACGATAACGGATAGTCTCCGACAACCGATCGCTCACGGACACCTCGCACTGACCGGGATCGAACCCTCATAAGTTAGCTGTGATCGATCGCCGATAACTGGTTCGCCGTGGATAAATTTCGCTGGCTCAGTTTCTCATGAGACGGGACTGCGAACAACGCCGCTTGTTGAATCGCTGACGGAGACTCTCAGAAACTCTGGGACAGACCGAGATAGTCCCAATCAGTGGCAGGCGGAGTCGGACGATACCAGACAGTCCCCGACAACCGATCGCTCACGGACACCTCGCACAGAGCGCGATCGACCCTCATAAGTTAGCCGTGATCGATCGCCGATAACTGGTTCGCGGTGGATAAATTTCGCTGGCTCAGTTTCTCATGAGACTGGACTGCAAACAACGCCACTTGTTGAATCGCTGACGGAGACTCTCAGAAACTCTGGGACAGACCGAGATAGTCCCAATCAGTGGCAGACGGAGTCGGACCATACCAGACAGTCCCCGACAACCGATCGCTCACGGACACCTCGCACAGAGCGCGATCGACCCCTCATAGGTTAGCTATGACCGATCAGCGATAACTGCTTCGCGGTGGATGGATTTAGCGTGGCTCAATTTCTCGCAAGACGGGACTGCTAACCGCGTCGTGAAAACGGCGATGTTGCTCCGTTAACGTTTCGTTGCCGATAGTTGGTCGAACGAGCCTCACAGAGATATATTCCAGCCGGTGAGGCCCGAGAGCGAATCAGGAGAGGCCGGAACGTGGATGTGCATTGAGCGTCACATCCGCTTTGATACTGCCGACATACCCGGTCCTCCCCATTGTCCTCACTCCGGTGCCTACGGACAATTGAGTAGCACCGCCTATACTTACCATCGTCGTCGATTCTTGTTTTGTAATAGCTCCGAGCTCCCCCCACCCCAACCGCTCCCCCCTCGCCCCTCCCCCCGGCATTGTTTCTCGTGCCTCGTGACGACCACTACTCTACTGTATTATTGTAGAGAGCGATTCAAAGTGAACTACCGACCGCCCGCTCCCGCTTGTCACCGTATAGTCGTGGAATGCTTTGTCGAACCCAACAAATCCGGGGAGTTCTCTCGTACCCTCGACAATTAACGCGAGACTCCGTCGAGCCGTTATTATGTTCAACGAACGAGCCGCGTTTACACGGCTCAATGGGGAGTATTTTGGATCAACCAGGTTGCAGGATTGATTAGCTTACTCGACTTGACCGGCCTTAATAATTTTTTTTCTGTATTCGTCGAACAAACCTTTCTCATTAATTTCGCCCTTTCTCATTAATTTCTTCACGCTGATTGCAAACGCGTGTTGCATTAAAATTTGGTACAGGTGAGCGGGAAAAAACCAACCCTTGGGAACGAATTTTTCGCGGGAAATGAGAAAATGTCCAAAAGCGGGAAAAAATGCCTAAAGTTCCATTCTCGAATGCTTGTTCCTTGCATGAAAGTGAGATTGAAAACATTTTTAAACGAGACACCGTAATGGAGGATGGTCCTCTCGCCGATCGTAGCAATCTCTCCCGAAAGTAAGCGACGGCCGGGACAATGAGGCGGCACATCGTGTGATCTTGGCGGAGAAAAAAAATGCCGTGTCCAACGGGACGGCTTTTAGACAACATTAATTTCCGGATTGCCGGGACCCGTGGGTGCCAAGCTGCGTCTGTACCCGCGGGTAGGGGATGGCGGGGTGTGGACGGTTGTACGCTGGGATTCGTCGCATTAAACAATAGGTCCACGGATCTCGAGAGTCTACCGACGGCTATGCAGTTCGAGCCCCGTTAAATTCGTCGTCGCGACAATTCCACTCGGCGGCGAGACTCTCGCGCGTGGATTCGCTCACTCTCATTCCCGCGCCCAACGCGCTGCAGTGTCGGAGTGTGCTAAAATAACAATAGCACATTTTCCGTTTTTTTCCTCCACGCCGCGCTCGCACGACCGACAATGCGACTAGAAACGTCGTCCGGACACTTTCTCCCCCACCCCCGCCCCTCGTAACCGGTGTTTCTTTAACCGACGCATCCCTCTCGACCCTCACCGTCAGGAAACCCCTTGTCTGCGCGATGCCCGTTCATCCCCCGACTCAACAACCCATTTCCATGATTAAATTTTAGCCGCGGAGCGCTTACGTAATATCGGACCGAAGAATTCTCACCTGCACTGAGAGAAGGATCTAGTACAAATTACCAATCAACTAAGAAAAATTACCATAGGACATAGTAGTGCGGAACCAGGGCGCCACCTATGGCAGAAAGTCTCAGAATTTCCAAGAATTTTTACCATAATATCTAGGAAAAATTCTTATAAATCCGGTACTTCCTACCATAGGTGTCGCCCTAAAGCTCTACTACTATATGCTATGGTAATATCTCTCAAGTGATATAGTAGTTTTTACTAGATCGTTCTCTCAGTGTGGTTAACCATTCCCGGTAAACCTGACTATCCGGCGCAAAGGAATCTACGATGATGGGGAATTTTAGTACTTTACTGTAAAGATGAATCCGGAGGTTTCTCTTCGTCAAGAAAAGGGCATAGAAGAAGTTGGGTAGCACAAATCTGCTTGAACCCGTGTAAGGAAGCTTTCGGAAGGTCGCAAGACTGCGGGGAACCGGCGGGAAGATCGCGTGGGCAAACAAATCGCTGAATCTGACTATCCGGCGGAAATTAATCTACGATGATAGCAAATTTTGATACTTTACTGTAAAGATGAACCCGCAGGTTTCTCTTCGTCAAGAAAAGGACATAGGAGAAGTTTCGTAGCACAAATGTGCTTGAATCCGTGTAAGTAAACTTTCGGAACGTCACGAAACTGTAGGGAACCAGAGGGGAGGTCGCTTAGGCAGGCAAATCAGTAAATCTGACTATCCGTCGCAAATTAATCTACGATGATAGGGAATTTTGGTACTTTACTGTAAAGATGAACCCGGGGATTTCTCTTCGTCAAGAAAAGGACATAGGAGAAGTTGGGTAGCACAAATGTGCTTGAATCCGTGTAAACAAACTTTCGGAACGTCACGAAACTGTAGGGAACCAGAGGGGAGGTCGTTTAGGCAGGCAAATCAGTAAATCTGACTATCCGTCGCAAATTAATCTACGATGATAGGGAATTTTGGTACTTTACTGTAAAGATTAATCCGGAGGTTTCTCTTCGTCAAGAAAAGGGCATAGGAGAAGTTGGGTAGCATAGATGTGCTTGAACCCGTGCAAAGGAACTTTCGGAAGGTTGCGCGACCGCGAGAAACCGGAGGGAAGGTCGCTCGGGCAAGCAAATCAGTAAATCTAATTATTCGGTGCAAATTAATCTACGATGATAGGGAATTTTGGTACTTTACTGTAAAGATGAATCCGGGGATTTCTCTTCATGAAGAAAAGGGCATAGGAGAAGTTCGGTAGCATAGATGTGCTTGAACCCATATAAGGAAGCTTTCGGAAGGTCGCAAGACCGCGGGGAACCAGAGGGAAGGTCGCTTGGGTAAGCAGAGATTAAGGGAAGGTCTCTCAAGTCTGCCTCGCATAGAAATCCCATGGCCGGTGGTCGCAAACACGGTCGCAGTGAAGCCGGGTACCTCAACGCACTTCACTTTCTCACGTGGCTCTCTCTCGGTACGACGCTCATTAATCCATAAATCCCGCCGCAGCGGCATGCACCGAGATGTCTTTCCTTCAGCGACGCTCTTTCGCGCCAGGGTCACGCGATCTGCCAGGCTGGAAAAAAGTGCCTAAAAAAAATCTCCGAATTTCAATCGAAAATATTAAAAGCTGAGCCATGTTCAGGCGATTCTTGAATATTTCAGAATGCGGCTCCGAATTTTATATTATTGTCAAAAAAACATCCCCCTCTGAGGGTCGGTGGACCAGAAAATCGAGATACGTGGCAACCAAAAGATTGCACCTTGAACAAAAATTAACTAAAAAAAATAGTAAAACAAAAAAAATTATAGACGTTCGACAAGAAATGTTTGTTGAACGTGCAAATCTTTTTTCTCCACCGTGTACCGAGATCTTCCTTTCTTGTTAAACAAAATCAAGTGTGTGTAAATAATGAGGGAAAGAAAAATGAATACACGTCGCGAGAAAAAAAAGGAAAAAAGAAGGAAAACCCTGAATGAATAGTTGACGAAGCATCCTCCGGGCGAAGGGACGGAGAGTCATGAGGGATATCGGGCGAGGGAGACAGAGAGAGATGAGAGACGTTACCGAGGCGTCCACTAATGGCGGGTGCAACGGCCGTTGAAGAGAGGCTCAGCCGAAAAATAATTCCGTCGTTGCTAGCGGGCGCGAGAAAGTACCGCCGACCAATTATCCCGAGACGCCCACTTGTTCGCACCCGGGCATAAACTCGTTCCCCATCTACGTTTTCCCTCTGTCTATACTCTGTGTACTCTACCCGTGTATACAGACATATATATATATATATATATGTATATATATACATATACATATACATATATATAGCGCAGTGTAGGACTCGAGTCTTCCAGCAGCTAGGTAGAGCATTGAAGGAAGGAACGTGGGTAAAGGCTTGAAGCTCTTTTCCTGGAGTCCTGGTGGGCCCTCCGTTTTTCATCCGTCGTCTCTCGTCCGTACACCGAACCTGGCGAGACCCTCGAAATTTTCGAGCTGGTCCACGGGTCCGATAACGAAGCTGGAGCCATCGGCGCTTTATCCATCACACTCCTCGAAAAGCGAGCCCGTCAACTTAGCGCCGACTGCCGCTTCCTCCGTATATCCTATAACGACAAATTTATTCCCGACTTCGGTTTTGCCGGTGTTGGTGTACTTACCATCCGCAAGATTTCTTCCGCGATAAACTGAAGGTAGAAATTAATAGGTATAGCCCGGTCGTCGAATGGATGAAAGGATGGAGCAGAGGCAGTCTGCCGGCGAAGATCGAGAGATAGGTATATAAACGTGAGCGCACAGACGGACAGGAAGATGGACGGGAACGATAGAGCCCGGGTACTTTAGCGCGAAGACACAGACCCTTTGAACGCATCGACAAGGGTGAATGCGCCTTCGCGATGAGGATAGAGAAAGAGAGTTCTGTGGTACCGCGGATCCGGAGCTTGGCTGCCTCTCCGAGGGAACAAGGAGGCGAGAGCTACGGGAGGAGAGGGAGGAGTTCATTTCAGGATGCGGTTAAACTGGAGAACGGGGCGGGGTGAGGTCGGGTGGCGGTGAGGACGCAAGGGTAGCGTCTTGACTTTTCAATTTTCCTTTACCACCCTCATCGTGGCTCCTGCCGAGTCGATGGGCTTGTCGGAGGGACGGGAACGACGAGGCGACGCGGGGAGAGGCGACTCCCTGGTCGCCGAACAAAATAATTCAGCGGGCCAAGTTGCGGAACGAGTTTCGTATCGGGACTGTGGCAAAAAGGACTCCAGCTGATGTAATTCTTATCGGGTCTCTCTGCTTACACCCCGATGGCCTTTGTGCGTCGGACAGCGGAGGTGGGCTATTATTTTATAACTTCCGGTCCTCAGCCGGCAGGTGTTTAGACTTTTTCCACGTGGCGCCGGTGGCCGGAGAGGTTGTTACCGACCGAGCGGTTCTCCGCGAGACTCCGCGGATCGCGCCCGTGTTACTTACCGCTTAAGCTCTACCGCCAACGCTCCACTCCTGCCTCCCCCCTCCCTGAGCAACGAAGAAGCTCTGAAAGTTGGAGACTCCTGCGAGGGCATTTCGAGGTTTATAATGGACCGAGTTCGGCGATAGTCGTTGTAAAGCGGCAGCACCGCGCGTAGCAACTTGGACCCACCTCTGCAGCAAGGAATCCCTTCGAATTTATCCTCTCTGTCTTCTCTCTCTTGAAAACCCGACACCCCACCCAGTCTCCAGACCTCCCTCTTTTACCATCAGAACCTTTCGTGTGCGTTCATTCTCGACGAAACGTTGCCTGTGCAGAGTTTACCAAAGTTTCGGAAAACGAAGGACGAGTTGGCTGAGAACAGGGACGCGGAGGGAGTTCGAGGGAAAAAAGAAATAGAATTAAAAAAAAAAAAGGAAAGCGGATGAAAGCTGAGAAAGGAGTGAACGGGCTCTCCGTAAACAGATGTCCGTGCCGAGATTGCTAACAACTGGAAACGACTGATGGCCGCGAAGAGTTAACTGACAAGAGGGCAGAAGGGTGGCCGGCAGTTCCTCCACTCAATGTCAAACAACAGAAAGACCAACTTTCCGGCTTAATTGCTCGCAGATTATCATTCGCGATTGAGTTGGGATTCTCGGGGCGGCCGGGCGAGAGCCCCGGCGCCGCGGTTCTCCCGTACGTATAGGTATAAAACAAAGCCTCCTCTATGAGGAAGCAAAATGAACCAAAGTTTAACACGGGTCGCTTCGCACATTGTGTTTTTATGCTGAAAAAAAAGGAAAAAAAATCTTGTCTAATAGAATCCAAGAGGAAAGTAAGTCCGAGTGAGCGTCGAATATTTGCGCGATGACGTCGATCACGTTGGTCTCAAAACGTTGGGGAGAGGCGAAATACCACGGTCGGTATTAAAAACTGTAATGAACTTTTTTCAAAGCTGATTACAACCGGCCAAAAACAAATTTTTACAGGGTTCAGAATTGTCATACGCATCCTGTTTGGTTTTGTTTCGGGTCGACTGCATTCGCTACCAGTGGAAAAAAGTTTATTACAGTTTTTGTTACCGACTGAGCTCGAGGCGGCCGACTCGTAGATATTTTACTTGGTTTTTGTGCACCGCAACTCCCGGCTCACTTTTGACTCTTCAATTTCAAAGCGTTGCCCTCGACACGAGTCGAGAGGGGATGATGGACGACGATAGTGCGTCCAGAGACGACAATAGGGTCGAAAAAGCTCCTGTTCCCCATTTAATCGAAAGATTGGAATTTTAATTAATCGCCGAACGGATCTTTCCCCTCGGTGACGTCGAGGATCTCTCTCGTGGTTATGCACGCTTCGCCACTCATTGATGATGCCGTTCGGATCTCTCGGCTCTCGAGAAATTCCTGCATCATTTAAGCGAGGGCAGCGAAGAGAGGGCTATCGTAATGAAAATCTTGACGCTTGGCCCTCGCGAACTTACTCCTCCTCGGGGAGCCCCGATTATTCGATAATATCGGCCAATAAAATGATAGATCGAAAAGAACGGGAATTAATTTTTTTTTTGTCGTGTCCCCGAGCTTCGATAGAAAATAGGTTGGATTGATTGGAGTTCAGGAAATGGCACTGTTCATTCGGTAAAACGGAATTTTAAAAAATGAAAAATTGTATTCTGTTAGGCTGAGCGAGAGATAAAATATATATTGATCGATTCGGAGCCACCATTGACGGAGCATGTTGAAAAATTGATGAAATTTGATGGATGCGCTGCATCCATCAAATTTTCCCAGCCAAATACCTTCGAGAGCCCCGCTTTGGCGAAAATCATATAAAAAAATGTCAACTGATCGGAGAGTCGCAGTGAAGAGAGAAATAAAAAGTGGGCACTTAAATTTTCATCAAACGTGCTCTAATTCACAGTGGCCTCGGGGCGATGCATTATCCGTAAGACCTCGCCACGTTTTCCAGCGCGCGAAGGTGGCGAGACGCGGTCGGTGGAAACGTAGCGGTTTAAAGACCCGCACAAATCTGGCACTGTTCAGTCCAAAGTCAAAAACACGGCCGACCCTCTCTTGTTCCTGACATAATTCGTGCGTAATTCAGCCTCCCATACGGGTTTAATATTTGCAAGTGGGATTTAAATTCACTAACGCGTTGGAAAAGCTTGCTCTTGCTCGTCGCTGCATCGCAGCGCTGGTAGCTGCTGCGGTGCTGAAAAAGCTGCGAGCACCCTCGGCCACCTCTGAAACTCGAGGTACTTGAAGTGCAAATAGAACAGCGAACCGGGAGGTGCCGAGGGTCCGCGCAACCAGCATGCCGTGCCAGAGACAAAGCCGCAGAGTCATAAATGAAAGGATTTCGAGAACCGACCATTCGAATCGTCGCTCGGTAAAAAAAAAAGTAAATGAAAAATAAATAAAAGTGCACTCGTGGGATAATTGAAATATTTATACACGAGCTGTAACTTCGTCACCCGTTCGAAAAAAAGTATAGAAGTGCCCTCCGAATTTGTATGGTCACATGGAAAAAAGTGTGAATCTGGGACTCCATACAATACCAGACAAGTTAGTACCATCCACCAGGTAAAGGAACCCTGAGAGAATCATTCGACTATTCGAATCGTCGATCACTAAAAAATAAAAATAAATAAAAAGTAAATAAACAAAATTAATAAAAGTGCACTCGTGAATCATTGGAATATTTATACACGAGTCGTACTTTCGACATCGACTCGGAACAAAATATAGGAGTGCCGTACAAATTTGTATGGTAAGACGGAAAAAAGTGCGGATCTGGGATTCCATACAGTACCAGATAAGTTGGTACTGTCCACTACGTAAATGGACCCTAAGAAGAGGGGGCTTCCAACTTACATGGTTCTAATTTTCCAATTTATCTGGTCGATAGGGTTAAAGAGCCATCCGAGAACATCTGAGATCCCAGATTGCGCACTTGTCCAGAAAGTATTCTAATGTCATTCGTCAGGGATCATTAAAATATTCATACATGAGCCGTAACTTTGTCACTCACTTGGAAAAAAATTTAGGAGAGCCGTTCAAAATTCTATGGTAACAAGGAAAAAGTGCGAATGTGGGATTCTATAGAGTACCAGATAAGTTGGTACCGCCTGCCTAGCAAATGGACCCTAAGAGAAGGAGACTCCCAACTTACATGGTCCTAATTTTCCAACTTATCTGGTCGATAGGATTAAAAAACCATCCGAGAACATCCGGGAGCCCAGACTACGCACTTGTCAAGAAAGTATTCTAATGTCATTCGTGGGATAATAAAAATATTTATCCACGAGCCGTAACTTCGTCACGCACTTGGAATAAAATTTGAAAAAAACTTGGAAAAAAAGTCTACGGTAACAGGGAAAAAAGTGCGAATCTGAGATTCCATACAGTACCAGATAAGTTGGTACCGTCCGCCAAGCAAATGAACCCTAAGAGAAGGAGACTCCCAACTTACACGGTCCTAATTTTCCAACTTATCTGGTCGATAGGATTAAAAAACCATCCGAGAACATCCGGGATCCCAGACTGCGCACTTGTCCAGAAACGATTCTAATATTTTTCCCTCCATGCCCTCGTGTTTATTTCCCAACGAGATTCAGCCTCTCACATAATGTCATTCGCCGTACTTTACCCACAAGATAAATTCCCCTTGAAATTCATCATTCCGCAAAGATACGCGCCGAGAAAGCAGGAGGAAATAATCTTTATGCAAGTTAAGAGGAGAAGGTACGCTCGCCGCATCGTTTAACGTCTGTCCCGTCTGTGTTTCAGGAAGGCGAACAGGGGTACTTGGAGGGACTGGCATCGAGGTACGCAGACCTCTTCAGAACGCATTACGGCGATGTCCTGGAGCCTCTCGAGGAGCTACGACGGCGCGAAACAAATGCCTCACCGAGAATGCCCAACACTCAGCTCACAACCAGTCATTCGCAACCCATTTACGTGCCAGGAAAATACTCGGTAAGTTTCGCCGGGAACTTGTGCTTCTCTCGATCGTAACAGTCCCTGCTTACCCGTTCCATTCCCTCTCGACCACCCTCTCGACGGTTACACAGAGAGCGCGGGAGTGGTACTTTTTCTTTCATGTACTCGCCTCCGAAGAACTTTGCGGATATTCAGAACGTGTAACTCTCCGTTATAAAGTCTTCGACAAGTACTTTTGTTGCCTATGAAAAAGAATATTTCATAGGCCGTCCGGGGAAACGAATCATCTCTCTATCGGTCTAGAGAGCTTCGTACCGGTTTTTCTACTCTCGAACCCCCCCCAATCTCCCATTTCATTCTCTATTTTCTTCGGTTGCCAAGAGTCTCGTTTGATATCGGCGTCGCCTCAGTGAAATTTCCATTTGCAGTAAATTCCGATTCGTTCCACCCTCCCCGCTTTCTCCGCGCGCCCAGGGGGCCAAGCGGATCCGGGGAACTCCTCGGGTCCGCGGGAGAGAGCTTCGGGAGTTGCCCCGCGCGACAACCGCAGCCCCGCACCGACGGTTCGCTTTTCCTCCGTTTCGCGGAAGTAGGAAACCTCGAGCAGCGAGGGGGTTAAGGCGATTAGCCGTGTCGACCTTATCGATCTCAGCTTAAGACGGTTATTGTTCGGCGCTCAGAACTCTTCCGTGAGAGAGGGGGCTAATCGAGTTTTCAATCACGACCAACCAGTTATCGATTAAGGTCGAAGGCGGCCTCGCCGCTGGCCGATGCGCACCACATCACACCCGCAACGATTCGTTAAACCCTCTTGCTCCTTGATTCTCCAAGAGAATAATGTGTCTTCCGTTGTCGCGGCTCAACGAATAATCAATATCGTCGCACATTAGGGCACTAAACATTTTCAGTGAAATTGGAACAAAATATCATCCGATCGCTGGTGGATTCGGCGTTTTATTTTTTATTACCGCTAAAAAAAAATCTTTCAAAAATCCTAGGGAATTGCTTGTTCTTAACGATATTATAAAAAATTGTCAGAGTTAAAATATCGTTTTTACATTGATGATATAAAAAAAATTCGATTAGCAGTAACGATCAGTCGCATGGAATTTTTGATGACAATTTATTGTAATTTTAAAAAACACGTTTTCCTTCTTACGCAATTATTTGAATAAACCCCACGAAACATGTGGCGGTATGTTAGCGTTTTTGTTTTGTTTTCTAAGTCTCAAACTTTTATGTTCCGCAGCCGTCGAGTTGCCTGAGTGACAAGGAGGAGGACGAGATCTACGGCTTCGGCTACGGTGTCTTTGGTCGGCAGATGCTCCAGCAGCGGCAGCAAAAACTCGCCCTGGCGACTCAAAATACCCAGCTCGCGACACCAGCTGGACTCCAACAGCAGCAGACTTATCAGAGGTGCGTAGGAGACTTGATTTCCACAGTGAAGTATTGTAATAGCCCGCTAAGTATGAAGCGATTCTATGGCTGTAATATCACAAGAGCACGACCGGTCGCGAACGATTGCGAAACCTACGACCGGTCGTAAACGTTCGAGGCTCGAATTCGCGAATATCTCGTTTTCATAAGTTCATTATCGCCCGTGCAACACCTGGAGGAGCAAGGTCTCGGGCGCCGGTGCGGCGACGGTGCCCGACTAGGCCGTACCAGAAATCGACCGGAAGACGCGGCACTCGAGTCATGGGTTTTATTATCCTTTTAATTGCCCATTGTGCCCCCATAACCATCCGAAACACCATCTGCGCACCATGCCAGCTGTTTGATATTTAATGGCTAATTAACACCGCGCCCGGTACCTGCGCTACTCGACGAAGCGACCTCCATGACTGGAATTCGCGATCGCGCGAAAGCTCGGAGCGTTGAATATACCCGGAGATAACGCTGCGACCTCGACCATGGAATTTTTAATATATTGTTACGACCGAGCGAATAAGCAAAGAGCGTATTTTGTTTTGGGGCAGATATTATTAATTCCCATCATAGCTAAATATCTCGAGTGCGAACTGTTAAACGTCTTCTTTCTCGGAAAGTCACGTCAAGACTCTCGTCATCTCGTCGATCGATAATCTGCACGTTTGTCATTTGTCATACCGAGCTATTCCAGTTATCTATGTAATATCGTTTGTCCCAGTCAGTCCTCATCTTTATACTCGTTACAATATTTTTTTTTTCATAATAGAGGTCAAAGAAGAAATTGCCACTCTTAATTTTGTTCCACTTTGCGATACGGAGAGATTTCTGATTAAATTATTCAGATTCGTGACCGTATCGACTGTGTCGCTGGAACCGCTGTCGGGTATTCGAAGCAAAAATGTTCGTTAATCACACACAGCTCGCTCGGGCGGCGAAGCGCAGTTTCCATTATGAATTCGAAGATATCTGCACGAGAATAAATTTCATCGAGTTATAGCGGCTAAGTTTTGCAGCGCACACACTTCGATCGGGGAAGTTCACTTAGAGAATAAAATTCTACAAGTAAAAAATTCTTTTTGAATTGTTGAAAGATGAAATTTGATGTCATACAGGTATCTTGAGGGTAATATTCCCATCGACTAATCCATCAAGCTTTACCGGGAAGCGCCCCAATAACGCCATCTGTAATTCGCGATCGCGCAAAAGTCCTCGGGGCTAAATACAGCGTGAGGTAACGCTGTGGCCTCAGCCATGGAATTTTTTAATACTTAAAAAAAAAAAAAATTTCTTCGTATTATAGATCAAAGAACTAATTGCTACACTCAATTTTGTTCCACTTTGCGGTTCGAAGAGATCTCCGATTAAATTACCTAGATTCGTAAGTCCGGGGCGCTAAATACAGCGTGAGGTAGCGCTGTGGCCTCAGCCATGGAATTTTTTAATACTTTTTTAAATATTTTTTTTCTTCGCATTATAGATCAAAGAAGAAATTGCCATACTCAATTTTGTCCCGCTTTGCGGTACGAAGAGATCTCCGATTAAATTACCCAGATTCGTAAAAAACCGTGCGACCGTATCGTTGGAACCGCTGTCGGGTATTCGCAGCAACAATGTTCGTCAATCACACACAGTTCGGGCGGCGGAACGCAGTTTCCATCGAGTGACCGCGTCAATGGACACCGTCGAAAGTCTGAATCCGTCAAGCTTTACCGGGAAGCGCCGAATGACGAAGATGGATAGGCCGCGCGAAACGAACTTCCGTTTTGCCGGAGCTCTCCCACACCCCGTTCGTTTCGTCAACCTCGTTGACCGTTCCGGTCAACCGGGTCGACGAGGCGTGCGAGAAACAACCGATGGAGTTACACGATAGAGAAGGCCAATGATCGTTGCGCCCAATTTCATGCGTTTCATCGTGTTCCCGTTCCCGTTGGCCGAATGGAAGCGATATTCGTTCAATGTTCGTTCAGACGTTGCATCCCGCGAAACGGCTTTGCCCCCTCGGACATCGGAGCTCCTCCACAAAGCTCGGATACAGACGATGACTGGTATTCGCCAATTCGGGCTTCGGTACAAACCCGAACCGGCGAGGAGAAGGGGGGACTTCACTGGGATATTGGCCGGGCGCGTGAGAGTACCGAGCTAGATCCGTCGATACATCAATGAGCCGTAGGATATTCCTCCGCCTCGCTCCCTAATTGCATGCGCATACTATTCCTCGACCATAAATATTTATCGTATCCGGGAGACCGCGTATATGGGTCGACGAGAGAGCATCGGGCAAACCGGAAATCCGTTATTCTTCATGTCGCGAGCACGCGAGCTCTCGGGGTATTCTTAACCGGAGTCTAATTAATCGATTAGTCGCGAGCGTACGGGCATCGCGCCACCGCGGGGGTGGCTTCGAGGGAGGATCGCGGGGGAGTGGAGGTGCGGCTAGAACGGGTCGCCGATAATACCAAACTGCGGGCGGGCGGGAGGGCTCGCGCGGTCTCTGTGTTATCACTACGAGCCATCCGCTCGTAGCTAATGGTACTATTAAATGCGAGTGCAGTTACTCGCCGGGCTCCCACCGTTCATCATTCACTTCGAATAACTTCATCGACTATGTATGAGACCGCGGCATGGCTTTTACCCCGTTTACGACGTTCCTCGCCCCCACCCTCCCCCCCCCCCCCCCCCGGGACCCGACCCGATCCCTACAGCTCCTCCCTCCCGTTCTCTCTTTATCTAATAACGAACGATCGTCGTTGCCGCGCTTCGCCTCCCACTCGATGTAATATTCGACCCACGACGATTATATTATTCATGCCTTGTACTCGGTTCGTTGATGAGCTGCTTTCACCTCCCAGTTAAACCTCGAAGCCGCGTTACCCTTCCATTATCTGCATATTTATTTTAATGAAACATCATTTATTCTTCTTATTCTTCTTGCAGCTGCCTGAGCCCGAGGTCCGCTTACTTTTACGAGTTTCCACCGAACGGTAAGTAAAATTCACTTGCGCGAGGATCGAACGCGCCCGAATGAGAATTTTTTTTTTGGCGAATACCGAGCGGAGAATCGATCCTTTGGAGGATACGTGGAAATACCGGTATCCATAACTTTGCTCCCAGAGCTGGGCAAAGTACCAAAAAATACTTCAAGTACAGTGTACAAAGTATCACAAGTACTTGAAGTGTCAAGTACTTTTTTTATGTACTTGTCCCAATTAGGTTCGTTGCGTTAAGCGTTATGGAGGCTTTAAACCAAAAAACGGTGCAAAGTAATTTGCACAGTAATGGCTTGCTCATTTATTAGAATTTGGCGCATAGCTTTCTCTATAAGAAACTTGGTTGATCGATTTTAGCTTCCTCGTAGAGGAAGCTATACACGAATTGTGATAAATGAAGAAGCCACGTGCTAATTACCTTGCATCTTTTTCGTAACATTGAAAAATGCTTATATTTCATAAAATTTAAACGGTGAAAATTTCCCGCAAAACATCTTGTAAAAGCTTCGTAATTCGTCGTTTTGAGGCTATTTTTTAAATGTATTCTTCACTTTTTTCATAAAAAAAGAAAACCATACAAAATTTAATGCGTTATTTAAAGATTTTTTTTAAATACATTTTTAAATATAAATTTATAAAAATTTTAATACAGAACAGGATGTCGCGCTACTCATTGAGTATCCGTAATGCGCGCGTATTCCAAAAACTACCTCTACTTGGTACTTGAAATTGTAAGAAAAGTACTTGCGTACTTCAAGTACTGCCCATCTCTGCTTGGCGCCAATTATTATTATTCACATTTTTATTTTTTTGTCTCATATTTTGTGAAAAAAAAACCTGCGAATACTTCCGAACATGCACAGGACATTCCATTTGCGGACAAACTTGGAAACCGCGCCCGGCTCCTTCTCTATCGCTCGATTTATTCTCTTGGTTGAAATGCGTACTGGCCTGACACGAGCGGTCCGATGGTTGGAGGGTCAAGAGGACTCGGTTGCGGGATACACGGCTGGAAGAGACGCCGTGTACTTGTAGCGATAGAATCTAACCGAGGGACGGTAGGAGGCCAGGTAGCACAGACCAGAGTGGAAACAGCGTCGCTAAACAGTTTAGGAGCTTCCACGGAGGAGGCGAAACGTCGGGCGTTTGACAGTAATTCCCTGTAAGAGCAACCCGGCCACGAGGGCTCCGGCTCGAGGAGAGAGAGTGTGTTTGCTTGTCTCGAGTGGAATCCAACTATGCTCGAGGCCGCATCTACTTATCCTTGGGCTAGTGGTTGCATTTCGAATTTCGAGCTGTCCTCAGACCCTTCCGTGTACACGCTGTGTCCAACAGACCGTCGTCGGTATTAGCATCCGAATCGCCGTATATCCTTGTAGCAGATATACATGTATATACCTGTATATATCTATGTATATAACGCACACCCTCGATAAAACGATGGACCAGCAAACGATGGTGATCGGGGAGCGGATAGCCGTTCGACGGTAACACTCGAACACTCTCAAAGTGTCCATCATCCGCGCCTTCGATCCTCCCTTGACGATACGTGACATTGTTCTACTACGGTTATAAAAGACCCGCCAACGCGCACGAACGAACTCTTTGCGTCGACACGCAATTCTGATGCGAGCTGAAAATGGGGTGCGCGGAGATGGAAGGGAAAATTGTGAACGGTGGAGAAGGAGGGCGGGAGGTGTAGTGTGTCGGATGTTGCACAGCCTTTCGAACACACTTTATGCAGCTGGGTTGTACGTAGGCGTGGGCAGGAAGTGTAGCGAGATATACACGCGATAAATAGAGGCGCAGGTATAACCAGGAATCGTGGCGTAGTCATGGCAACGTATGTGCGTGCACGCGCGAACACACACACACACGCTCGCCGCGGCAAACGCGTGACAAATAGCCTCGTAAAGAACAGACAATGACGCGAGCTTCGAGTGCGAGATACTCATCAGGCCTGGCCGCGAATCGCGCCTTCCTTAATTCATCCGTTTTTGTCGCTGGCCACATTCGAGGATACGATTCAGAGAATATTTATTTTTCTCTGTAATGTTACTTCCGGTTTGAAAAATCCCACTTTGTAACCGGAAGTGAAGTCGCAACAAAATGTTTCAAATTTGTCTGCGTGAAGTCTCTTACACAAGTAGAGATAATTAGACAAACGTTTTTACGGACAGCGATAGGCGCGCGGTTGTTGGGCGGCTCTGGTGGTCGCCAAAGTCAAGCTCGCGGTCAGTACTCGGGTGGGTGACCGACCAGTCGCGCGCTGGCTGGCGCATCGAATCGTGGAACATCAATCTTTGGAGAAAGAGTTGTCTGTGTATGGCCAGTTTTTCCCTGTGCCCTTGTGCGAACGCGACACACTAAGGCGGTAAGTCGTCTGCGGACGTAATCCGAGGCGGGGGGGGGGGGGGGGGGGGAAGTGGGTTGTGTAAAAAGGGGTTCCCGTACAAATGGAACCCATAAAAAAGCTACAAACCTTTTTTCATTTTGTGAATATTTTCATTTTCTATTTTCCTCGACAGTGGCCTTTCGTGACTTAGGTTTTCAACCGACCGCCGATCATAAACCGAAAAAAAAAAGAATAAAAAATTGAGAACCTCAATCTCGGAGATGGAAATTTCTACCAAATTTTGTTCTCACTCGAGCCGTGTGCGTGCTATTCGTTTTGATGCTCACGTTATAGCGGATAGCCCCGAGTCTGCCGAATTCGCGTCGGAGGGTAAAAATTATGAAAAGAAAAAAAATCTCTCCCGTCGCAACGATGCCGCAGCTGCGAGACCGTGGATAGCGCACCGCCGCATAGTTTCCAATGTATAGAATTTACCGAGGTTGTTACCGGGATAACGAGAGAATAATGATAAATAAGAACGGTAATAATGCCTGGTCGGATAATACGCCCGAACAGCTAAATGAAATTCCGATGCTACGGGAGCGTATGCAGCGTGAATGCCCCCCCCCCCTCCCCCAAAATGTTCGCACCTCCTTCGATTCTCGGCGTGTATATCGCCAGCTGGCACGGGCTTATCTCCGCCTTACAATTTCGAAAGCTCGCTGCGAAATATCTCCCTCCGTTTCCCGATAAAGTTCATACCGCGCGAATTCACCGCGTTTAATAACGTCTTTCGGAGTAATACTCTTCCTCCTCCCGCTTCCTCCGTCCCTCTCTCAATCTTCCATCGTGGATTTACCCATCCCGTTGTCTCTCATCGACGAAAATCGTTCGGAAGCGTTATCGGCTCCGGCCGGGCCTCGAGCCAAAGTTTTCCTCTCGATATCGGCGCCCGTGACCTCCTCGTTCTTCGAACCGCCCCTGCCCCATCGCGAAAATTCTGCAATCACGGAGCGATAAATAAATATTATAGCGTCAAGAAATGTATATTTCTTAATAATGAAACTCGTCCCCTCGTTCGGTGGTTCCCGAGGCGGAGCGGCAACTCTAATGAAATGCAGGGAAGAAAGAGCGCCCGAGACAAATCTTAATGAACCACCTGGCGGAGGAAGGAAGGAAAGAGAGAAAAATAATACAACAGGGAAAAGTTTCATCCGTCCTCTGTGCGGTGGCTCGGGAGAGAGTCGCACAGTCGTCGGTGGCCTCTCATCCGCGGTTTTCCCCGGTGTAACAAGTATCTACCGCAAGAAAAGAGGTGAGCTGAAATTGGATAATTTTTCGCATTCGTGGCTGCGGGTTTCGCATACGGCGAGGAGGAGGCCAGTGGAGTCTGTGGAGCTGGCACTGGATGAAGAAGAAATAAAATAAAAAATCTTCGCGCACGGTTGTGCAGTGTCGAGAGGAATGAAGAGGCCGCGATGGCGAGTCTCGTTGCGGAAGCGAAGATGGAGAGAGCATCGCTGATCGTTCCGGCTGGAACGTAACCAGGCGGAGAGAGAGTCTGGCGCCGCTGGTATTTGTCTCGTGGTTCATTCTCTCCGCTCTCCACGTAGAGCGGTGCAACCTGGACCGCCCCTGTGCGGATGAATACCGCGTGTGTCGCGGCCGCGACATCGCGCCAGGACGTTTGTCGTTCTACCCGGGCGGCTTGTAACCGGAGGAGAGAGAAAACGGCTCGCTCGGTCGTACACGGGTGGATACACGTGTACATGTTATTTTGGACGATCCAGCGTGTGCGCGGAGTCGGACGGAAGAAGGAAAACGCGACGCGTCGGAGACGACACTCTGACGGAGCAAAAACGAAGGTGACTTTTGCCACCCTCGGCTATTCCCTCGCCCGCTCAGTCACTCCATTCCTGTGCTGGAGTCGGCTGACGCGTGGCAAAACAAGACTGTCGCGTGCTTTTCGCGATTACTCTCGTGGTCCATTCCGCCCGCTCTCCGGAACTCCTCGCGCATCCTCGTAACCGACTCTCCACCGGGAAGGATTATTGTCCCACGCGGACGGGAAAACGCGAACGGAACGGAAAAACAGCAAAAAAAGGGACAAATCCGTTTAAGATGGGAGGGAAAAAAACCAGCCTTCGAAGGTTTGTTGATTAGCATATTCAACGCTACTTTTTCAGGACTTTTGAGAAAGTCTCCGAAAAGGCCCTCCCCCGTTCCCCGATGGCATAGAGGCTGCCGCTACCGCTACTGCACCACCAAAAACTCTCATCTACCGTGTAACCAAAACTGCGCGGCTCGACTGGTTTTACCACGCTCGAGCTTTTGCCTCCTCGTGGAGTTTCTTATCGCTAACGCCCTGGCTCGTCGCTGAGCAAGCGGAAAAGGAGCAGCGGCGCATTCTACTCTCCTCACCCCCCCGCCCCCTCTCTTTGTACGTATATCACACACGCGAGAGTTTGCCGTCTCATGATGCATGCGCGGCCGGAACATTTGTTCGAACTTGCACCGCCGCTCGCCGAATACCTATCTCTTATTCCCTCGCCCCAACTATTTCATCCCTCGGTCTCGCTCAACCTCCCCCCCCCCCCCCCCACCTCTTTCTCTCCGCACAGTATACTCACCCTCGTACCACCTATGTACAGTTGCTACTTTATTCGTCTTGCTTCCTTTCTCCTTGTTCCCTCACTGGTCTCTTTTTTTTTCTTTCTTTTTTTTCCATTCTTTCCACCCTCGCGATTTGTTCGGTTGGCGACTTTACCGCACGAGCGTCTGCAGTCTCTGCCCGTCGCGAAGCCGAGCGTTGCTCTTTCTCTCGACCGGGGCAGGACGGATATTGGGAATCCCGCTCGCACCGTCGCCCTTTTACCCATTCTCTCTCTCCTCTCTCGGCCTCTCTTCCGTCCTGAAAACCAGCCAGCCGCCATAGACAGCTTTATTTTTATTCCATACGATTCATTCGATTGAACATGACTTGTGGTTACAGCCGGCAATATATTTTCGATATTACGAGACGACATTCCGACGGGACGCACCACCACCCGTCCCCGTGTCCCAAGGGAGTCCCGCCTTTACATATCGACCGCCGAGAAGCGGAAGGGCGTATCCTCGCGTCGCTCGAACGTCGAACCACCCCGAATGCGCCCTTCTCTTTCCCAGCTGCGCATATACACACATTCTTCCTTGCCTGGCGGCGACGTCGCATAACGTTCCACCGGTTTCCCCGTTTCCCCGTGCATGCATCGCGCACCCGTAATGTACCGAAAGCATCGTCCATACACCCTCCATCTATCACGCTCGTGCATCGCTGATATGCGTGCGAGCTTCGTTAAATTATAATAATAACAACGACGATAACAGTTATGCAGCATTAGATGCGAATCGTTCGAGTCGGGTAAATCGCGCTCGAGGAAACGCGACCCTCGGTCCGAGAACGATAAAGGCCCATCGGATCGATTGCAGCGGATTACCATCGCACTGATAGTCGCGTCGGATTCTCCGTTACTGCCTTCCTCCCCCCCCCCCCCCCCTCCCGCGATTATCAAAGTCACGAGTTAGAAAATAAATTAACTGCATCCATATTGCTCGGGGATAAATTGCGGGCGATAAAACGTACGATATTTTGGAGTATGATCGTTAAAGCGGAGTACGTGCGGTACGGAGGATGTATGGAGATAGGCGTGTGCGGAAAATCCGGGAGGTGGAGGAGATACCGGGAAATCGTGTCGGACACAATATCGAACGGGCCACGCTACGGGTAACATGCATTCATTAGAGTGTAACAATGTACGGTAACGAGGCATTTCGTCGATCAAAATCGTTACGGATAGTTATTAATTATTGCTTTATACGGGTCGTCTTGATTAGCATATGAAAGTGGAGATTATCGCGAGGCGAACCGACGGCGGGGTGGAGGAGGAGGGGGGGGGGGGGGGGGGCGATCGTGTATGGAACGACACAGACGCAGCGTACGCGACGCGCATGACTCGCTTGTCCCTACATCGAAATACATAATTGTATTACCGATATTGCATTATCTCTCGATGCGCGGCGAAGCTCGCGCAGCCGATCGACCGATAGGCGCGATGTTCACACGTCGGGGTATTAGGCTGATGATAAATTTTCGGGGACCCTGCGGGAAGATACTTATTTCATCGAGAGGTCGAGGAGAATCTGTTGGAAACACGGGACACGCGAGAGGATTCGGCATTGATGAGATTATTGACCTTTTTTTTGTCCTGGATTGTTTCCGAATTTCGAAAAAACAAGTAAGTTTTGTACGATTTGGTAAAAAGAAAACCGGACCGGCGGCTGAAGATTACTGTTCGACGGGAAAAAAACCATTGGGCAAACGAAGGTATTTTTTTTCTGAGACCGATTTTGCGAAAAGTCGCGATTTTCTCCATATTGGGTATTTTTTAATATACCCAATATTTATATTTGAAATATATTCGCTTCCTGATCGAATTACGGTAAATCCAAGGTGTCCACCGTATTCTACGAGAAACACTACGTAAGACAAATCACCGAAAAAACCTACCAAACTATTTTTTGAGCGGTTGCCTGACGACGAAAAATGCCAAAAACGTCCGATAAAACAAGACCGTGCAATTTTTTTATCAAAAACCGTAAGTAAAACAAAAAATATCCAACATAATTTGTTTCCACGTATTTATTTCTCCTTTCCACGAGTCTGATAAAAATGTTCTCCAAAAATCAAGCTCGACATCGGTAATTAAAAAAAAAAAACCCCAAATTTTTTCATCAGGGGTCAAGTCGTCCGGTCAGCAGTTTTCGCTATTGTGCATTCCTCGGTCGCTGCCAGGGGCTCGACAATGCGTCATCGCGCACGCTGATTAGAAACGGGCTTATATTCCGAGCGCGCGCATTCCGGGAAGGTGGCTAATCAGCCCGAGCGTTATTGTCGTTGCTAATAAACGGATGTACGTACGGTCCTCTAATAGAATACCGTACCGCGATAGAGTTTCGTCGACGCGAGGGAGGGCGCACGAGCGGCGCATGTGTGCGCAAGGGGGATGAGTTACGTAACGGCCTTCCTCGCACGTATTATCCATTAATGGATAGCAATGTCGCGGCTAACCCACTATTCATTCGATTATTTGCGAGATTGGTACTATCGACGAACGATGACCGAATGGATCCTGAAGGACCACACGGGTGGTTCGCCTCTCTCGCTGATGTCGCGCCGCGCGCCGCGACGCTTTACCCCGAAATAAAATTCGATTACAGGGAAATAGCATTTGCCCATCGATGTACGAGCTGAACTAACCCTCCCCGTCCTCCCCCCCCTTCCTGCAGCCTGTATTTCCGAGTACACCGGTCAACATCTCATTCATTGTTGCTGATCGCCCGACCCAATTCGATGAAACTCGATTGCGTCCAGGTTGTTCAATAGCGAATGTATATTAGCCCGCGAACCATGGAGAGAGCCATGCGACGACAAACCATTCGAGCTGTTCCACGCAGATGGCTCTGAACAGGTGTTGGCTGATGGGTGTTCCGAATCGTTAATCGAAAACGTATGCTCGAGGACTCACAGTCCCGAGGGCTGGCAATCCTTGACTGTGAAGTTTTCGTCCAACAATGGAATACGGCATTTTTATTTTTATTGTTTTTTTACTTCTTTTTTTTTTACAGTCGTATCATCAAAGTATCTTTTCTCCTCTCGGCTCTTATATCCGCGCTCGTGTAACTTACGGATTTTTTACTTATTATAAAAAATAAAAGAAATGTTTTTTTCAGAGCAAGGCCAAAACACGAGTAAGAAGAAAACCACCTTCTCGAGACTGCTGAGAGGACTGAAGACCCACAGAAAGGAGAAGCAGCAGGGCCAGACCCAAGGCTCGCCGAGGCACGGACGAGCGAGGATGGGCGTACCGCAGAGGGTGAGTTTCTTTCCATGTGTTTTTTTTTCCCCTCGAAGTTCTTTGAAAACCCTATACTATTGCTAATGTACAGGGAAAGTAGTGTGTACATCTCCAACACAGCGTCAGATTTTTCCGACGCGCCCACGCACCCCGTCGTCCCGTTTGGGTCGTTGCGGAGTTTTTTTTCGAGCTGTTAGCCCGGCCCGCGTAACGAGGCCCGGAAACTGCTACACGAGCCTATCGCGCGATCAGCGGGTAAAAAAAATCATTATTTTTTAGCTCGAGAGTTGAAGGCACAAAAGCTCAGCTTGGCTTCTCCGCACAGACCGCGAAATTGTACGCATAATATTCTCCGTCGTTGGTTCATCGTCGCTCGAAACGAGCCGACGTAACTAACCGAGTGATTGTCACCGGGCTAACTAACTGTCGCATATCGTTAACGAGGCTTTCCTCGTTCCTATTTCCACACATGCCCCGATGAATTATACGCGGAGAACGGCCGCTATTGTCTAGGGGAGAGCGGGGCACGATGGGACCGGGGCATAATGGGATTGGGGCATAATGGAATTGGGGCAAAATGGGACAAGGGAAAATAGCTTGGCGCGAGACGATTGGATTGGGGCAAAACGGGACCGCGGAAAAATGTGAATAGGCGAAAATGAAACGTCGCGGCACATTGGAATTGGGGCGAAAATGGAGAAGGGAAGGATGTGTGCCTCGGCGCGATGGAAAACAGCAGAGTAAAATGAAGTAAACGACCACTTTTCCCTTGGCCCATTTTGCCCCGATCCCGTTTTATCCCAATTGCATTATATGGGGGTCTCCATTTTATGCTATTCCATTTTGCCCCAATCCCATTATGCCCCGGTCCCATCGTGCCCCGGTACCATTTTGCCCCGGTATGCCGTTCTGCCCCGCTCTCCCCTATTCTCCCACAAAACGCGGAGTTTCACCTACATCTCGATACTGTTTATTGCACGCCGACTCGCTACATATGTAATTGCGAACTGAACATCGCTGAGAGCTGTTTTCCTTCTTTATGATGCGGCACGATAATTTTTATTCGAGCGAAACCCGAAAACCCGTTTCGGCAAAATCGGGAATTAAAAACATCGGGAACATCGGGAATTAAATATTTGCGCGAACGTGCAAATTTACTCAAACTCCAACGATATCGTCGGTGATGATAGTTCGCGTAAATACCGCTCCGAAACTCATTCCCGCATACTTCAACATCCCGGAATTGTTCCTGAACGTTCGTGAAATTAATGTTCAGTTTAAACCAAATATTCCAACAAAACTTTCGTATATTTCTCGATGACCACGGGAAAGTGAAGCGCATGGTTGAAACATTCTGCATTTTTTTTTCCTCAAGAGGACCAATTTCTCTGTAATCTCACGATTTTCGCCTAAAAAAATATGTTACGAATTTGCCCACAGAGCTTTGCCCACTATAGTTGCAAAACCGCGAATCCTCACGAGTACCAAAAACCTCTTTCACGAAAAAAAAACGAAGCTCGTGCTTTTTTTTCAAAGAAAATGAAAATAAAGAAGACCGCATTTGCATTTATTTTGGTTCTTCAAGGGGAACAAAACCATTAATCTTCAAAAGCTCCAAAAACCTCTACCAAAAAAAGGTACCGCGACCCACTCTGCCCCCTGCGCGGCCACGCATTAAAACCCTTTTCCGAAGAAACTATCGCCCTTAAAGTGCCGTCGTTCGCCCGAAGATCCGGAGATACGCAATACCTCCCAGAATTATGGTGACCACGGTATAGTGGTTGATAGAATTAATTACAAATTCTCGGGAATTAAATATTTGCGCAAACGTGCAAATTTACTCAAACGATATCGTCGGTAATGACAGTTCGCAAAATACCACCACGTGTAATGAAATCCGTCCGATATTTCAACATCCTGGGTTTGTTCGTGAACGTTCGTGAAATTAATTTACATGTTTAACCAAAATTGCAACTGAACTTTCGTACAGTACTCGAGCACCAGGGGACAGTGGTCCGCACCTTTAAAAAACAGCACAGCCTTCCCCACCAGTGAGCCCCAATGTGCATTTTTTGTTGGTTTCTCTCGAGGACCAATTTTGCCGCAGTCCCACTATTTTCCCCTAAAAAAATATGTTAAAAATTTTTCCACATAGCTTTGACCACTACAGTCACAAAACCACGAATCCTAGAGTACCAAAAACTTCCTCCACTAAGAAAAAAAGCAAAAAAAAATCTCGCACACCGCGCCCCCTCTGCCCCCTGCGCCGCAACGCATTAAAAGCCTTTCCGAAGAGACTATCGTCCCTCAAAGTGCCGTCGTCCGTCCGGAGATCCGGAGACGCTTAGTGCCCTCCGGAATGATGGCGACCACGGTATAGTGGTTAATTGAATTAAGTATAAATTCTCGCTGGCCGGAAAGGAAGAACGCGCAAGGGAGAAATTGGCGCGATGCGACCGGCAAGGCTATTACCTTCGCGAATGAGATGTGGATGACGTATATAGGTGCGCGGTTTCGGTTGACGGCCGAGAGGGGGGGGGGGGGTGGAAGAGAGGAGATGAAGAGTAAGAAGGGTTGAGGCACAGTGACGGCGGGATAGAGAGGTGGGTGTATCATCTGAGTCGGTCAGTTCGCTGCGTTGAATCGGAGTGCCGAGAGAGCCTCTCCCCGTTTGACATGCAGACGGGCTTTGATCATCTCCGCAATATGCACCGCCGGCTGACGTTCCTCTCTCTACGCTGTGACTCTCTCGTATCTATCTATCCACAGCGGCGGTCTTCTCTCTATCCGCCGCTCTCGCTCCGGCTACCGCCGGCCTGCCAAAACGATCCCCGTACATATCTGCGGCCTGGTGGAACCCACCACAGTTACAATCGACGGCCATCCGCTAAAGTCTACTGCTAAACTACGGTACTGTATACAACGTACGGGTATATATATATGTATATATATTTATTTATATGGGTATATGTATGCAATTCCGTACATTCGCAAACCTCGAACTATTACCGAAGTGAGTGCCGCTCAGCTCGATCGTCCGCGGGTTTGCGCACCATCGAGCTGAATATCCACAACTGTCACAGTCGTCCACCTGTCGTTCCATATACCGCTACACCGCATCGAGTTTCACGTTCGAACCATTGTACAAATACCGTATCCGAAGTAAACTCTGCCAGCGACCGCCAAATAAATCACGATTCTCCATAAAAAAAAAGAAACAAAAAAAGACGAAAAAAAGAACATGTGTTCGACCCTTCATCTCTTCGAATCGCGATATGTGGTCGATCGAGAGTTGTTTTTTCTTCTTTGGGAATTCATTATTCGATGATGAAAGAGTGGATATTTGACGAGAGGCGGCGACATCGCGACGAACGCTTCGCGAGCTCGCAGTTATATCGCAGGGATATGAAAAACACAAAACAAAAAGGGTACATAATGTCAAGGTGCAAAGAAACATTCCTTAAAGCAAACAAGACGGAGGTCCTCGCTTTATATGCTAATGTCACTGAGCTGCGTCGTGACTGTGCACAGGGTGCGAAGGGTGCCACAGGGCCGTGAAATACACTCGGCTATTAACCCCCATGACCCGAGCTGCGGTCTCGAGCTATCCGATACTCGCGTTTTCTTCTTTCCCAACGCGCTTCCCATCCTTGCTTCGTCTAGGCTACTTATTATTATTATCTCATATATATTTTTTTAGAAAGTTGTTTATTTGTCCCAATTTTCAAGAATCCAGGGAGACCACCAGGCCCTGATTATTCGAAGTCGTGTGCAAGAAACAACTCATTTTTCGACCGGAAGTGACGTTATACCGGAAATACGTCACTTCCAGTCTGTAAATATCACTTTTCGACCGGAAGTGACGCCATACCAGACAGGCGTCACTTCCGGTTTGGAAATCTCATATTTCGACCGGAAGTGACGTCATACCGGAAATACGTCACGTCCAGTATAAAAATCTCATTTTTCGATCGAAGGTGACGTCATACCGGAAATACCTCTCTTCCGATATGAAAATCTCATTTATTTTTCAATAATAATAACGACCGCAATTGTGTTTAGACATGGCGATAATCGCCGTCCCTGTCCGAAGTCTCCGCATACGATTCAGCAAAGTCCATGTTCTTTCAGTGCCGGTCGGTGATCGAATAATTTTCCATCAACCAAATCTCACAGGATTGCTGGTATATGAATTTTTGACTAACGGCATGCCTGGAGCCCCTTAACGGGCGATCCGCGATGCCACACCCGGCCGTTTCATCCAAGTTCCCCGCTCTCGTCATCTCTGGGGGACCACTCATTAGCTCATTTGCAGATGAAGAAAAAAAAACGAAAAGAAAGAATCGTCCGACTAATGGTCCCAGATTGTGTACACGCGCTACTCTCGTCGTGTGCGAAAATGTATGTTTTTTTTTTTATACAACACAGAAGGACAAAGGAGAGACGAACAAGGGAAGTGCTGTACGACGAGTGCGTAAATGCAGAACGGTGGTAAAGAGCTGATGCAGACTTTCCGTGCACAAGATGTGTAGGGTAGGCGTAGTCGTGCGTGAAGAGACGCGCGCCTTCTCTCCGCAGCATCCCTGGACCGTTTTTTTTTCCCTCCTCTCCCACCCGCGAAACATACCCCGTCTGCCTGTTGTATACAGAAAACCTGGCGAGAGGAGAGCCAGGGAACAGCGCGGGCGTGTCACAGGAGAAAAGAAAAGGGCGTCCCGACAGACTAGGCGAGACGTCGAGGCAACGAGAGCCCCGCGAGTCACACAGGTGCGATCGATGTCTCGCGTACACCCTGCATTCTCTCCCTGCGCACCCTGACGCTCCGGCGTTCGCTTTGGCCCGCGGTATAGGACGACGTAAAGCTCTCCCGAGTGCTCCGGGTGAATCCCTACGTACTCACTTCGGATACGTAATACACAAACGTTGGCTCACGTCTCACAGCCCGTCGCGTGCTGCGCTCGCACCGATGCCGCCGCCTGGAATCTCATATGTATTGGGAGCGCAGGCATGATAAAAAAAAGCGCACGAGTACGCCGCACACGGATCTCGAAGAATCTCGGAAGTGCGGTTCCAATGTCACGGCCTCAGAAATTTCCTTGTCATCGTGACAAAAAAAAAAAAACCTCGACGAGGAAGGAGCTCGGCAGACGAGACGACCTTTTCATACGTGCGCCTCTCCAGCCTCCCGCTTTCTAATTAGTAAATGCGCGTCCTGCCTTCCGTGACTGGTGCAAAAAAAAAATACAACAAAAAATGAGGGGAAAAGAAGGGAAAGCTTCGTCCTCCGGAGAGAAGAAAGGATTCTCGGCTTCTGGGCGCCGCGGCTGCTTTGTTTTCGTATTTCGCCCTCCCGCCATGCGTCGCCGCCTCTTCTTCGTACCGTCGCTCGCCGCCTCCGATGAAATTAGAATATTTATGGCTTTTTAACGTACCCGGCCGCGCGGCCCTATATAGGGTGGATGCGGCCAAAGAGGACGGAGCGCGAGATAAAACAGATTCTGACACCAGCTGCGAGAAAGCAATACCGCGACGGCATCGCAGGTGTTCTTGTGCTTTAGTTCTCGTATCGAAAACCTCTCTGTGGCGCATGCATACGAGGGCCTCGCTCGCGCGAGCGGCACCCTTGATATTCTTGCGACATTTTGCGCACCGGCCAAGGGAGCGCGGGGTGCGCGGGAGAGCTAATGGCCCAGGACTGACGGACCGACGGGCTCATGACCCAATTAAGCTCTCGCGCAATTATCGAGCCGACCACAGGATATTGCACGGGATTAAGCTTAAACGTGTTTGCTCTATGGTAGCTTTCACTCCCGGGGAAATCTGTGCGAACAACGATTTCCACTTTGAGGACCTTTATGGCGTGATACGCAATCAACATCCGGTTTTCCGCTTATCGTGCGGTGATTGCCAGCCGAAATTACCGCTATGATCGATCAACGCTTGAATGAGGTTCGAATGCGAAAGGTTATTCATTTTTTGTTTTTATCTGATGAGTCGTTGATATCGAAAAATATGGGGAATATATTGTAACGAATATCGTACGACCGATACTATTCGTCGATCGGCGAGCGGTCAGGATGAACCACTCGAACAGCGTGACGTTTGACGGACGAGCAAACGATCGACTTCACAGCGATCGGAGATTTTAGCAAGTCTTTTTCGGGATTCTTTAACACGGAGGCTCATTGACGGTTACGTAACGAGTACACACAGAAAAATAATTTAATTGACTTCCGCTCTGTAAATAAATATTTATGTAGTTTAAATAAATTTGTATTTGAATAACATATTTACTTAAGCCAAATAAGTATTTATTTGCAGGTGCCCGTCAAATAAATTATGTTTGTGAGTGTACGGTTTCCTATTAGCGCTAATAAACAATTCCGCCTCTCGCTCTCTTTATAATCCGTGTCCCTTTTTATTTCGCTCGGGCGTTACAATAGTTTCAGGAAGATAATGGTTATAGGTAGTGAAGAAATAAAGGTGATATCGTTTAAGATAAATATTAGAGAAAGTGACTGATGTTAAAAGTTAAGATTCCTATTAGCGCGAAGCAACCCAATGATTTTTATTAATTATGTATATTTATTTATATGACCAAAACGTACGTGTATACACACACGTGCCAGCTGATAAACGTACGCCGAGTGATGTGAGAATTTGTAGGTCTTCCGTCGAATCGCCGTGAACAGTTATCGCACGACGATAGTGAGAGAGAAGAAGGGGAAAATAGGTACGAGGGTCCTTTGTTTTTCACGTTAGGGAGGAAGAAGACTCCAAAGGGAAAAAGCTCAGGCGAAACGGAGGAATGAGGGCGGGGGGGGGGGGGGGGAAGGGGAAAAAGTCAATACTTGGCCGACAAACAGGAAGCGCCGTAAATTCTGGGAGGCGAAATCCCCCTCTCCAAAGAGAGACTCTATACTGTCTCGGAATTATTCGGGCTTAGAGAATATGGCGTATACCGTTCTCCGGGGTAGCTCTCACCGTTTCGAGTCCCTCTGTCTCTCTATATACGCTTATACCCACCGAGCAACGAACCCCTCCAGGTACCCACTTCTCGCTCTTCGGTCGAGAGTGGTTTCGTGCAACCATCGACGAAGAGTTTCCATGTGATCCTCCCTTAACCGTTTCCTCGAGCTTTCCCGAATCCAAACAAACGCCTTTAATCCGTTTAACATAAATACCACGACGTTTAATTAAATGGCTCCGGTAGAAGGAGGGAGAGAACGGAGGGTTGAGCGAGGAAGTCGGAGCGTGCCAGGCCACAAGCGGCTTTTCTTACGTTTTGCCGTCGCTACATCGTCGAATTGCACTTTCGATCTCGGTTCGACGTCAGACAGTGTCTCGCGACGCGGAGAAGCCCGCTTCCGCTCGGTAGCATTTTCAAGCTTGCCTCCCTCTTCGGAGCCGCGCCGACACGCAACATTCCTGCACAATCCGGTGAATCCTCGGTTTCTTTTTTATTTCTTCTCTTCTTTTCTTTTTATCTTGGCTCTTCTGCGACGCCACTTGTTTCCGCTCTCTCCGCTTACACTCCGGTGCATGAATCTCCGACGTATTGCTTCAAGCGGTTTCTCGAGTGTCGTAAAATTGAATGAAATGTCGCGCCGAGTATCGGAGGGAGTGCGAGCAGGAGAAAGTGGAAGCCGGTGAAGAAGCCGAAGAGGATAGGTAGGATTAAGCTTTCCCAACGGAAGCATTTCTGTAATGCGCCTTTTGCCAGTATTTCCTCCTCCTCGTCGACGTCGTCTGACTTTCGCCGCGCACGCCTGGCCCGCGCCTCGAGAGACTTTTGTCTCATCTCCGAACGGCAAAAGCATCGGCAAAGATTCCACTCGCCTCGTCTATCGTACTATTACCTCAGAACCATCCCCCCCGCTTCTTGCGCTCTCCCGCTCTCTCGAGAACCCGCTGCCTGGTAATTTTGCGGAAGCCCGGCGCACCGAGGCAACCCCCTTTGTAAATACTTCGGGAAAGCTTTGTCCAAAGTTACGCAGAAACTACTCAACTCCCGTCTTAATTATTCAGCTAACGGCTCCGAGCGAGTGCCTTCGACCAGCCTCACCGCCGATTGCTGTCTTGGGAAACACGTGTTTTCCCTCGTCGATGAGGCTGACAGGGTCCTCGAATCCTCGACAGGGGCCTCTGCGCTCTCAAAACTACGCGAGTCACAATTATCTGTTTCGACAAAAAACTTATATATATTTCTGAACAGTTTGCTCATTTGTCCCAATTTTTAAAGAACCTTCATCATTCTAGGTCCGACATACGTCACTTTTGGTTTGAAAATCTCATCTTTCGACCGGAAATACGTCACTTCGACCGGAAGTGACGTATTTCCGGTGTGACGTCACTTTCGGTTGAAAAATGAGATTTTCGATCCGGTAATGACGTATTTCTATTAAATGTGCGGAAATCTAAATTTCCGATTGGCAATTCCACAGTCCACAGAGGCGGTTGCAAAGCGCCCAAGCTATGATAACCTGCTAATTTATAATAATAAAAATATGAAATAAATGCGCGAATATAATTAATGTATCCGTTAAGGACTGCGAAGAACATTTTTTTAGAGAGAACTTCCGGCTCGCTCCGGACTAAGTTATTACGCAGGACGTTGAAACTTAGCAATCTCGACTATTAGCCAAGAAATTAATTGCCTGTTCCATTATAAAAAATTACGTCCACGGTGACTTCCTTTAAAAAATATATGTATATAAAAAATTCAATGCAGCACTCCGTCTTCGAGCTTTGGATTATACCGACACAGGCGTTTTATTGTGAAGTAATAGAGAATATTAAAAAATCGAATAAAAAATAAATAAAAATACATTTTTCTTTTGCAGGTCGATACACCGGACAGCGTTCTGCAGAGTGGCCTGGGCATGGGACCGGACATGGGCCACACGATTCTGCGCTCGATGGTCGATCCTCGGGACTACGATAGACTGAGATACCTGCAGATGAACGGCGGTCAGCCAAACAGCTTCGAGGAGACTATACACAGGGTGTGTGGAAAAAGCTTTTTTTCACCGGGATCTCCGAGATCCCTCCGTGTGCTTCTCACCACGCTCGTGTGTGCACGACTATCGGGCAGCTGTGTTGGCAGCGATGATAGTATAGTAGTGGTAATGGTAGCTTGCAGAAGCGACGCGCCCGAAACGCTTCAGGGCTAGCGCCTTTTTTTCGGTCTCTCGACCTCGTACTCCCTTTATCGCGCCACATTATGCCACACTTTTTACGATTACCATAAATTCTCCTTTTAGTCGCCGGTGGCTCTTTCCCACCCTCGAATTTTCTACCCGTTTGTCCCCCCCGCACAACCCCGCGGCGCTCGTCTCTCCGCCTTTCGCCCGCGTGCGCGCGCGAGCCTCTCACGCTGTCCTCTCTACTTTCGTACGTTACTCTTCTTTGGAACACGTTCTTGCTGCCTGCGCGATAAGCGACACTAACAAATTCAATTTATTCGCTTTTCTCGGCGTCACGAGGCGCACACCTTCTTTCTGTATTTTAACTCTCGTCGCCGGGAGTATAGTGCAGTCGGAACCGTCCCACCGATTCTAGTCGTACACGAGATCTTTTTTTTTATTCAGAAAATTAATATTAAAATAGAAATGACGTATTTTTGCTTTTATTTTTCAGCTCAAAGTTCAGGATGCTCTCAGGAAGAAGGAGCGGTTTCACAAAGAGCACGAGGAGGTGGGTTATTCTTCGATTGACCAATATCTTGGAGTCTGTGTTTATTTTTTTTTTTTTTACACACCTGCATTCCCGAATTGATGAAAAGTGGTCGCTATAAAAGATAACGATCTCGCGATAAACTCAACGACCCTGTAGGCTGGACGCGGGCGCTTTCACGGATAATGCGAGAGCGCGGATGCCTGCATATGTTGCCATACCGAAAATGTAATTCCCGGTAAGCATAGAGAAATTTGCATACGAACTGGAAGGAAATCGCAGCCGATCTCCGAACAGCCCCCTCGCAGCCCGAGTGTTCTCGCCACTCATTCTTGCACGTCGCCAATCCGACGCGAGGCCGACGCCACTTATTATGTAAAGTGGTGAGATCGCCGATGATATCATCTCGGTGGAAAGGTTCACCGTGACGATGCTTCCTGAATTTGTTATGCGTGACGCACCGAGATTATCGGGAGTACGTAATTTTAGCTTCGGGTTCGATTCAACTCTCATGGTTTCACTTGTTCGACAAAAGTCCGACGACTAAGGACATGCGTCCGTCGAATTCCTCGTTTTTGCGGCAACCCTCGCATTTTCGGAGTCGGCACGCCGGGAGCGCGCCTATCATACGGTCAGCGCGCTCGCCGCTCTGTTAACAGTAAGAACCAGGTAAAAAAATTGAAATTTTCATATTGCTTCTTCATACAAGTTGCAAATTGAAATTTTCATATAGCTTTCTAACAATGTTACTTTATTCGTCAAGCTTCTTCTATGAGAATGCATTTTCTGTATTTTTGGCTTCCTCACAGAGGAAGCTTCGCGAATAAAGGAACGTTTGTGAGAAACTTTTATGAAAATTTCAATTTGCAACTTTGAAGAGATAGCGATATAAAAACTTCAATTTACGTTTCAATTCGTGCAAAACGACTGGCCGGTTCAGGTTCGGAGCGCAAAAATAATCAAAAAACTCTGCGTAAAATTGTAATAAATAAGGAAGCCATATGCAAATTACTTTGCAACTTTTTTTGTAAGAAAAGAAAATTCCTACATCTCATAAAATCGTAACGGTAAAAATTATCCGCAAAATTTAGTGTAGAAAATCGTTAACTGAAGTTTGGCTAATTTGTCGTTTTGAGACCACGTCTTATGTATTTCTCCCCACTAATGACGAATCTCAACATTATTTTACTCCTAAGGCACCCTTCGATGCATAATCTTAAGGCGAATATAAATTTTTCAAAAAATGCAAAAATTAAAAAAAAACCCATAAAATCTAAACGGTTAGATCAATTTTCGGTAAATTTAATACCAAACATCGTACATCCTTACTCCATTTCCGTATCAAACTTGCGTTCGATATCTAGATGTTTACTGGAATTAGACCATTTTTTAGTCATTTTTCAAAAAAATCAAAATCCCATAAAGTCTGACCGCTTGGATAAATTTCGGCCAAATTCCATACCAAAGATCTTTGATCAAAATATTATATTCATGTGCAGTTTTAGGACGATGGCACAAAATTTACGCAAGTTAGAGCCAAACGCTTTTAAAAAAATTCAAAATACCGTAAAATTTCTTAGGTAGGATCGGTAATGTAGCATCGTCATTGTCGCGAGAGTGGCAAAGTAAATCATGCGGCCGAAGGAATGTAGCTCGCGTGATTTCTCGGTTGTTCGACGAAGATCCGACGACTAAAAACATGCCTCCGTTGAATTTCTTGTTTTTACGGCGACCCTCACATTTTCGAAGTTGGCACGCCGGAGTCAGCGCACTGGCCGCTCTGTTAAGGAGGGTGTATCGTTGCCACCGCCATTATATCAGCATCTGTATTTTTTGCAAGCTACAGTTATAGTGCATGGCGCAATTATCTGTAAAAGTAGGGGGTCGATTACCGGACATTTCGATGAAATAATAATTCTCGAAAATCGAGGGACTTAGGCGCGACTTTACGATGGAGTCGCGTCGTACAGAGCATAGACCCCTTCATTCTACGCACTCTCCGCTCTCTCAACAGTAACCACTACACTGAAAAAAAAATCGCTTCCGGGCTGCCAAAAAAAAAGATGTTTATTTAAATTCTTACAATTCCATATGACATTGAAACATCGACGCCACGACTGTCAAAGTGACACGTTATCGTTTCAGTGCCGTACGGAATTGCAAGAATTTAAAGTAGAATTGAAATAACAAATTTTTTTTCATTGGCAGCCCGCAAGCGAAAGTTACTTGAGTCACTGACATTCTTTTTCGTTGCAGGCTTTCGTTTCTATCGATTCGCGGTCGATAAATCCTTCTCTCCGGATCCAGAACGTTAGAGTCTCGAAGGAAATTTTTTCGGCTGGGTCGGTAACGTAGCATCGTCATTGTCGCAAGAGAGCCGAAGTAATCGTCGGCCGAAGGAATGTGCGGGCAGGGGGGAGGGGGCGGCCGGGAGGTAAAGAGAATGTAGCTAGATGATCCGGGATTATCCGACGAAGACTCCTAGGCGTGCCGGAGAGATTGGGAAGTTTGTCCGCGAGCTAGAGCACTCAACGATCGCGACAGTACGGAGAATTTTCGAAGGGATTCCGGCCATCAGCAGCAAGTTTCCCTCCCTAACTCTGCCCTCCGACTAGCGGCCCACCTCTCTATCTCACACTCTCTCTGCCCGACGATTTGCGAGCTTGCCTCTATCGATTTAATAAATTAGCAGCGACACTTTAGGTCTCGCAAGAGAGGCGACCCACCGCCCGCTCGTCGTTTCCCCCCTCCGAAAACTTTGCTCGTTTCGACGAATTGCTGAGCGTCGAAACGAGAGTAGGGCCAGAAAGGATTTAATCACGCGAATGGAACAGCGCGCCCGAAAACGCAGTGTGTGTGTGTGTGTGCGCGCGCGCGCGCTCCTGTGTCCGGAAGCTGAAACAAAAAATACACCAGAAAGCCGGGAATAGGGAGGCTCGCGGGAAAAATGTTAAAAACCGCCTCGTCGACCTTTTCGGCGGATACTCCAAAGAGCGAAGAGCACAGAAGCGCGACGGTACACAGCCGACGCCGATGAAATTAGCCGAAACTACTGGCCGCGGAGAGACGCGGAGAGAACATAAAAAAAAAATATTAAAAAAAGGACGCAAAAAAAAAGTTAACTTTGAGGCTGCAAGCAATATGGAAATAAAGCTTGCGGTGCCCCCGCTCTGGTTCCCCGTAAAAGTTTTAGTGTCACCTCCACCGCAGGTTTACGGTTCCCTCGAGATCCTCTTCTTTTCTCCTTGGCCTCAAACTCCACCCTTTTCTTCTTCTTTTTTTTAACCTCTCCCGCTTCTCATACGCTCAGCTTCGAGTCTCTCTCTTTGCTCGCCACCGACGTTCCTCCTTCTTTCCCTTCGTTCCACCTTCGTCTCATTCCTTTGCCCACCGTCAGGTTCGCCGAACCCTCTCGGCGATACTTCACCGCCATTTCTCTTGGCTCTTTTCTCTCGCCCGACCCGTCCTTTTCTCCCAAAAGCGTAGAACAGCCCTCGGGCCATCGAGTCGACTTCGATAATTACTTCTGCCTCGCTCCGAAATGCTTTATCCCCGAGCCTCGGGGCCCTTTTCGCCCCCGAAGCTGCACGTCGATCAAGAAACTGCCAGCAGTCTAGGAGGGTCAAAAAAAAAAAAGATAGAGATAGAGTAGACCTTACAGCAATCCGGAGGAATATTCAACTTTCTCGCAAGATTGCCCTCCAATGAGCCAGTAAAAATCTTCGATATTTAATACCCCTCTACCAACACATCTTCGGGGAGGGAACAAATTAATCTAGGATTACATGCACGGTGTAGCGATTGGGAAATCTCGCGTGCAGGATTACGCCCGGCTATCGTCTGATCGGAGCTTAACGTATTGTTTCAGATACTGAGGGATATTCGCCAGGGATTGATGCAGTTGGGACGAGACGGACGAGGTCAGCTCCCCGGTGGTCAGTACACACATGCATATTTGTAGTAGCTCCGGGAATCGCCCGTTGGGTGAGCGCGGTGTTAGCAAAAACCGTCGGCCGTTTGCGCATCAATCACTGCTAAATGAAAACTCGATAAATTCGGCTTCGTCGAATATTAATTGCATTTAACGCCGATATTGAACGGGATAGAATTTCGACGCATTAACGGTAACGAACATTAAACATTCTGGGAAGCCGATGTAAAACAATCGTTGAATCAGCACCGCTCACCGGTTATATTCGCTCTAACTTTCTATCGGCGATCCCGGTGATCGCGGATCGACGCGCAGCCGGCGAGAAGCTTCGCGCCCGAAGCCCCACCGGAACCTCTCGACGTCTCGTTTCGCGTGTAATCTCGTTACACGCGGCGTTCGACGGTTCTCGCTTTCGCACCCCGCGCTTGTGTCTCTCGACCAACGACCCTCCTTGCACCCCTCGGGTCACGGGAGCTCGTCGAGTTCGCTGCATCAATTTGTTCAACGTTTGCTCCAAATGTTTTTTTTTTCATTTTTATTTTTATGTATATATTTTTTTCAGACGACACGTACATGTACGACGAGGACGCGAGATGCGGAGGCGGCGCCGGCGGCGCGATGCTCCCCGGCGGACCCGGGCCCCAGCACTGGTACGACGAGCCACCGTACGAATCCGATCCCGAGGACTTCCTGATGGGCGCCAGCGGAGCGCCGGTACCGACGGCGACGATCCAGAACGGCCGCGTCTGCTTCACGCTCAATCTCAGACCTGAGAATCGGGGCGAGGGCGTTATATCATTGCGGACCGCCGGTGACATAAGCCTGCCGAGAGATCGAACACGCAAAGCCGCCATGTCGACGATGAGAGGTCTCATTGTGCCCCAGGGTCACAACAACCCTCCGACCATAATACCCCTCACGCACTCGAGGGCTTCGCGGGAGAGCGGCGACTACGCGAGCAGCGACGTCCAGGTCCGTTAACTCCCCTCGTTATTGTTATTGTCGTTTGCAATGATAATAGGGAAAATTCTACGATAACTCACTAGCCCAGCATTACTGACCCCCCCCCCCCCCGTCTGTCGCTACTATCTATTGTTACCCACAGCTATCTGTCTATCTATATATGCGACTCTCTCTCGATTACCTCGTTATTTCACACCGGTGTCTATACCGTACTATATTTCGATCACGTTGCCGATCGCCGTACCCCGGGAGCTACCATCGAGTCGACCCGCCATGTCCCTCGACACTTTATCGGCGCGATGCCGAATAAACCTATTCATCGATGTGGAACCTTGCCAATTTTCCTTACCGCAAGGAGAGGGCCGGGAGAGCTACCCGGGCCTCGCCACATCGCCGACGATGAAACTAGGCGTAGGCATGAACAAATTTTCCATATCTCGAGACTCACCCCCCCCCCCCCCCCCCATCTTTATCGTATATATTTATTTTTACTGTCGCGGTATTTTATATCGACGCGAGGACTTTCGATCTTTCGATCTGTATATTCTCCGACCTTCCTCGTACGCCTGTGTACCCGCGACCTCCGACACTTGGGAATAGTTACGATACGTAGGGTTTGACGAAAAAATAAATAGATAAAAATGAAAAGATGAGTGATGGTCGAGGGGAGGAAAAAAATGCACGACACCGCACCGCTCGGTGCCAAGACCGCTCGGCGTGTCTCATCCCTACCGTTTGAAAGTGCAGAGCATGAGCTCGGGACTGTCGACTGCGTCGGTGGATGATGAGACAATTAGGATCGAGGGTCGTCTATCGCTTGCTGCAACATATGGAAACTACCGATATATATAGCCACCATCCGCGACAACATAACAAACACGATTCACCACCATTCCCCTACGGCTGCGTCCCCCGGCCCAATCAACGCCATCCCGCCGCAAGCATCGCCGTGAACGAGCGTCGTCGAAACTGCTACCACCACTGTGCGCCTAGTGGTAACGGTGATGATAGCGTTACCGTCGGAGCTTCGCAATTCCAATCCGTTACTCGTCTCCAATCCCGGGCACCTGAATATGTTCGTATTTACTTAGAATATGTAGAGACCGCTGTATCCTCTGTTCTATTACTTCAATCCATCTCCATATATATCTCGCTCGGTGACTATATATATGTATTATTATATATATATATATAATATACATATATAGCAAACCGCAAATCCATAGTAACCCACTTGCACGAGGCGATCCAGAACAAATATCAACATCTTCGACCCCGTAGGAAGTGAGAGATTGCTCGGGATTACATAGCGTCCATAACGCGCATTAAACTCCCTTACCGATTCCGCGTTCCAATCGAGTAATCGAAAATATAGGTTTCGGCAAAAATCCCGATGAATTGAACGCGGAGATAGGAGAAACCGGGGCAAAATGGACTATGCATTTTTCAGAAGAATTCGTTGGAACAACCATTAAGGATGCAGCCCAATTGCATTTCCAGCCATAAGTGAAATTCACTGAGAATTTGAAAACTTCCTTGATTGGTATAATAATCTCGAAAGATCAACCGTATTAAAGGTGCCGAGAACATTAATTGTGCATAATAATAATGACAAAAAGTGACTTACAATTTACAAAAAAAAATCGTTGAACAAATAATCAGCAAACCTTATTTTTTATTTTTAAATGAATTCGTTGATTTTCTAAAAGACACATGAACTTTTTCAGAATTTTTGTACATTTGTGTTTTTTTCATTTATTTATTTTTTTAATGCAATAACTACGGAACCGTTGGCGCTATCCCCTCGAAACTTTTTGTGTGCACTGTGGAATCTTGATACGGAAACATATCCGAAATTCGTGCCCCTACATCGATTTTTCAAATTTTTTAAAGAACAAAAACGTTGAAATGTAACTATTCTGGAAAAAAATCATATGAATTCTAAAAAATCAAGGGATTCATTTAAAATAAGAAAACAAAGGTTTTCTGATTTTTTAAAACGTATTTTTTAAATAACTTTTTGGTATCATTATTATGCCAAAAAGGTTTTGAAATCAATTAATACGGCTGATTTTTTTCAGATTTTTGGCATATCGCGAAGTACTGAATTTTGTATCGAATTAAACTTTTGGTTGAGAGCGTATGTGTGATGCATCCTTAAGGTAAACGTACCAATGGCCGGACGTATCTTCCAACCTAATTTTCGCTATCATGCATCGATAACAGCGCTAACCAATCTCAAGGTTAGAGTTTCTATTTTCAAAAAAAAAAAACACATCCATTAAATACTTTTGTAATATCTTGAAAAATATTTATTCACGAAAACACTGAGAAATGTAAATGTACCATTGGTTGGACAGTTAATTATGGGTGTGTCCCGATTTTTGGACAAGACATCTCCCAATGTTTCGGACCGTCGCAAATTCTGAGAGCAATAATGATGCACGAACTCAACTGGTTCGTGGCAACACGAATGAGCACAAGGTATTCTATTAATTCCTCCAATGCAACATGTATATTCATAGAATAACACATGCGACATGTTGCATCGAAGCCCAGCTAACATAATCCCTTTCGGGTCTTGCCGCGTCTCCAGATACCGACTATCGATTCACGATTCTGCGCACCAGTGTTCGGACACAAAAATCGACAATCTTTCAAGCAAATGTAATAATTAAATTATTATTTACGCACGGTCTATCCCGATCTTTTGCATGAATATCAATTACTAATTGTAGATACTATTTTAGCACTAACAGTTATTTTTTAACGATTAATATTCGTAATCAACTCAAGTCTACGGGCTCGTTGTCCGGTAACTGGGCGAAAGGTCTTTCATACGTTCGCCTTAAAGAGAACCGTCGCGAACAAAATCGCATTCCGTCGTCAAATGTCTTCGTCATAATTATCACGAGTTTACTTTACGTTTCTGGTCAACAGTAAATTCATAGCTCCGGACGCTGTCCGAGCGCCCTTTGCTTCATCAGCTGGGCCGTTTTACCCCGGTTATCCCCCGTACGATTTCCTCCCCGCGGATGGTTTGGTCGTCGCACGACCACCGTCCATTATCCGTTATTTGTGAGAGATAGGCTGCAGTGCATTGAATTCCGGAGTATAATCCCCGAATGGCTGGCCCAGTTAGAGATTCACCATCGTCCTCGCCTCATCTCACTCTCCATCTATCCGCCTACCTCTCTGATTTCGATCTGCCGATTCTCAACTAACACACGCGACCCGTATACCGTGAGCGCCGCCACGCACCCAATACACATTCCAATATCGAAGATAATCCTGCTAACCCACCAGCTGATACAGTTCCTACTACGCCCCCGTCCACCCCGAAACCCTTCACAGTATGTTTAATCTGCAATATCATACCGCTAAGCCCTTTAACGATTATACTATCTTCTGGTTATATTCTCCTCATAATCCACACACAGACACATACACACACTCCATGTATCGCCTATACGTTACACCTAATACTAGCTGATCCCAGGTAATTTCCGTATCTACCCCGAGAACCCGCTGCACGTTGTTACCGTTTCGCCTTTTTTTTGCCTCCTCCCTCGCAATCATACCCCAGCTGGGAGCCCCACTTTTTACATCGTTTCACATCTCGCCAAGTGGAAAATACAAGTGTAGAGTTCCTTCAATGGACCTGTTCGTTAGATAGGTTTTTTTTTCTTACGCCTCGCTTCTAACCACTAACTCAGACAGTCAGGGACCCATTTAGTCAGCCATTACGTAAACGGCAATCGACATCGCTAGCAAAAGGTTGTGATCGATTTTAGAGCCGGAGCAGCGGCGAGGAAGGGCTATCGCCGAGCCAGAGCAGCGACTACGAGGATCAAGAAGATTTAGCGAACCAACACACGCCAGCGACTCACACAGTATGTCAGCAGCGCATCCTCCTCTACATACTCTACATACCGCTTTTGTCATTCGCATCTTCGGAGCTCTCACTCTCTCTCGATAGTTTTTTTTTTTTTTTTACTTTACTTTACTTTCATAGATGTCAATTTTTATTTTCCATCCTCGAGCACGCTCTTCTGATCCGCGATCGATCTGTGCATGGCCATCCTAATCTTTTTTGCTCTCGATTGACTATCAGTTATGCTGTATCCAATTTTTATTCAAATGCTGAAAAAATGAAAAAAAAGAAAAAAAAGAAGGATGAAAATCCACGCTACTCCTCCGTTACAGCACAGACATGAGATATTCACGTTATATTCTGTACATTCATGGTATACGACGCACGCGGATAAAAACCGTGCCATATCCACCGACAAGTCGACCTTCACGAGAATCGATGCATGAAACGACGCGATACAATTTTTATTTTTATATCATTTTTTTCCATTCACCCCGATGAAGGGTACTAAATCATGAGAAGATTGTCAAACACGCTCAGTCGTTTAGACGCGGTTTTTTTTTAATCGCTCAGTGATTTCATTGATTGTCATTGATAATATCGTCAATAAGACGTAGCATTTATAAGTTTGTTTTTTTGTAGATATCAATTTTTATTTTCCATCCTCGAGCACGCTCTTCTAATCCGTGCATGGCCATCCACATTTATATTTTCCGCTCTCGATCGACTATCGATTATGCTGTATCCAATTTTAATTCAAATGCTGAACAAAAGTAAAAAGAAAAAAGAATGAAAAATCCACGCAACTCCTTCGTTATAGCCACAGACATGAAATATTCACATTATATTCTGTACATTGATGGTATACGACACTCGCGGATAAAAGCCGTACGATATCCACCGACAAGTCGACCTTCACGAGAATCGATGCATGAAAAGAAGCGATACCATTTTTTTTTCTTTTTTTTTAATCATATTTTTTTCAACTTACCCCGAAGAAGGGTGCGAAGTCAAGAGACGATTGTCGAACACGCTCAGTCGTTGAGACGCGTGTTTCCTTTAATCGCTCAGTGATTTCGTTGATTGTCATTGATAACATCGTCAATATAAGTTCGTAAAAATGTTCATCGGTGGATGACACCGGGCGGGTTGAAGATTAATGAGAATCGAAATATTTCAGTCGGAAGCCAGCGCGCTATTGGACAGCGGAGACGGCAGGGTAGGAATAGCCGGCCGAGCGAGGAACCTCAGGCACGACGTGCAGAGAAAGATAACGAGGCTGAGGGAGGACCGTGCATCATCGGAGGCATTCCCTTGCAGCGCCAGCAGCGTCGAGAGCCTCCCGAGCGGAAGCGGCTCGAGTACCCAGGCTCTCGTGCGGGCGGGCAGCAATCACAGCTCGATATCCTGCGAGGAGAGAGAACCAGTGAGCCCGACTGCCATTGGACCGGTACTCTGCAGGGCGAAGGCACTGGTCGACTACACTCCGAGTCCCTACGACAAGGATGCACTGAAATTCAAGGTCGGTCACACGTAAAAAAAAAGAAAATTCCTACGAAATTTAATGCACCGGTAGTGGAAGTTTTTATGCACGATACTCATGCATTAAATTTCATGTGCAATTTCATGTACAACGTATTTACAAGATTGGAAATACTTTACTTTTAATAATTTACTTTTACTCCCTTATAGAGGAAGCTTTGTTTCGGTGAAAAACAAAAAATTCGAGATTTTATTGAAAACGTGGTTAATGTAGCAAAATATCGAAAAATCATATTTATAAAAATGTCCGGATGTATGAGTGTGGGTGTGTGTATGTGTAAGCTTCCTCTATGAGATGGCCAAAAATACAGAAAATGCTTTCTCGTAGAAGAAGCTTTGAGAATAAAGGAACATTATGAGAAAGGGATAAGACAATTTCAATTTTCAACTTTTATGCGGAACCGATATAAAAATTTACATTTTTTTGTAACTCACGAATGAAAAGTGTGACTCTTCGTGCCCGCCGATAGTGGCGAATGTGGCGCTTTGCAGCCAAGTGTATTTATAAATACACAGCGTGCGTATAAAGTTGGCTTTAACGCATTTGTATCGCAAATTACTGTTACTTTGCTCTAAAAGTCCACTAATTTTTCAAGACAATTGTACATGAAATTTAATGCACCAGTTTTTGCACAAAAACTTCAGGTACATTGAATTTACAATTTTTTTTTGTTTTGTAAAGTGCAGATTTTCTTTCTACTCCCTGAAACCGTCGCGAATAAAAGAATCAAATCGGCAAATGAAATGTCTTCGATCGTTTTTGCAGAAGGGTGACGTAATCGACGTGGTGCAGATGAACACGAGTGGACTCTGGAAGGGCGTAGTTCACAATAGGATAGGCCACTTCAAGTTCATAAACGTGGAGATACTGAACGAGAGGGTTCCGAGACGGGGCGAGCCGGAACGAACGAAGTGGGGACAGAGATACAGACAGAAGCCCGGATCTGTTCAAGAGCTCTTGCAGAGAATGAATCTTCAGGTGAGAGAAGAGAGAAACGATATCTCGCTCGGTGGCGGACCTCGAACTCTCACTCACTTTCTACCTCCGCCTCATCGTCCGTCTTTATCTTCTCGTTCCTCAATCCTTGCCAGCCCCCCCCCCCCCCCCCTCCCACGAGACCCATTTCCATTCCCATCACTTGAGATGTAAATTAGGATTCACCACTTCCACGCTCTCCTTTTTCATTCGTTGTTCCTTCTACGGTCGTCTGCGAGTCCACTTGATCCGCGCTATAACATTACCGTAGTGGATTGCCAAGATTGTATGCATTGCTGTTTATTTTATTTTTTTCTTTCTCACGTTTATCACTGCCAATGAATTTGATTGTTTACAAAGCCATGAATTATTATCGTTCGCTCAGGAACACATCCCGGTATTCGTCCTCAACGGTTACGAGGATCTGGAACTCTTCAGGGAACTCGAACCGGCGGACCTCGACTATCTGCGGATTCATCAGCCGGAACATCGAGCCAAGATACTCACGGCCGTACAACTTCTTCATGAATTGCAGTGTGAGTAGTTCGAGCTCTCACTTACGACGTAATAGTCCGCGAATCAAGGAATATATTAAGATTAATAATCGCGAGCACAAAGTCGTTATGGAGATTCTCGTTACATTCTCAGCAAAAATGAGATTCGGAGGGTATTTCGAACACTTCCTGATGGAAGAAAAAAAAAATTAACCATTCGAAATTGTAATTTTCGAAAACCCCGTTTATCCAAGAATGTTTAAGCTATAGTATTTGCAAATTTGTTCGAGCAATTGTCCAGAAACTTCATGACTGTAGTCCGTTGGCTTTTGGGGGAAACAGCCAAATTTCCTGACTTTTTATCGATAATTCGAAACAAGAACAAACAAAAAATGGAAAATGAGAAAAAAAGCTGAAAAAAATGCATATCTATTCGGATGAATTAGCGAATCAATTTTGCCAAAAAGTTAGTTTGCCGGCTTTTTTATTGTTAATAACTTTTTGGAATTATAAATATGTAAAATCAAGGTTCTTAGCACCTTCCGAATGGTTGATTTTGTTCGGATTTTCGTCCCATTAGAAATACTCTCGGAGTCTCGCTTTCGGCTGTGAATGTGACGAGACTTCCTCCTTAAAACCGTACATTTAGATCTGTGCCTAAAGATTGTTATTTTCATTTAATTTTTTTTCGCATTCTTAAACAGCCGGAAGTGAGGGAGACTTGGCCTCGAGTTCGGAGGGCGACGAGATCAGCCGGTTGGCCCTTACATCCGGTCAGACATCCGGTCACTGTTCGCCGTTCAGCAGGCGACAATTTCCGCGCGACTCTGGCTGCTACGACGCTCACAAAAATCCAACGAGGAGAACGATGAGTCCGGAGCACAGCGGAAAATTGTCGCGAGAGAACAATCTCGACGGCGCTATGCCTGCGAAGTGTGCGACCAGTATCGAAGGTGGCAACAGCCTTGCCGAGTTGAAGGACGATTTTCACCGTAACATACCGATCGTCGGAGGGACCGTTTCGAGGGACTGTCACGCTTTCGACAAATCGGCTCCGCAGCTTCGTGGCCCAAATCCGCCGGGCAACGTCCGCTTCATCGCCAAGAGAGGAAACTTCGGTGACACCGTAGTCATCGGCGAGGAGGCTGTGGCTCACAAACTTCCGCCGATGAGTTCGAAGTACGGACTCGGCGGTTGCGGCGATCTCGGTATCGGTTGCGAGAATACCGGGGTGACCACGCCGGCAGGACTGGGTCAGCGTGGATGTCTCAGCGAAAAATCCAGCGATTCCGGAGTTAGCTCGTCGAGTCTGAGCTCGGCACCGACGCCGAGGGACAAGGGGATCACCGGAGCCGCGGGTCACATGGCAAGCGGCGCGGCCGCACCGACGTCGACGGTCGTCACGACAGCGGCACCGGCCGATTCGCCGACGAAAAATTTTGGCAATGTCCCTCGCGGCTCCCCTACTTCGCAAGCTTCGGCGAGCAAAAGCACCAACGAGACCAGTACCTATCAGTAAGTTCTCGTCGAGACGACGACACTGGCCTATGTGTATCTATAACTATAGGGTTTATTATTAATTTAGTACCTCATAGTGCAACCGAAGGACAAAAAAAGCCAAGTTTACCTAATAAAATAACAAGCAGCTCGCTACTAGTCCCGGCGAGTTCGAGAGGACGGAAAAAAAAGTATCGCATATGAAAAAAAAAAGTATTCGCGCACGGATACGCTCTTATGCAAATTACACACCGTTCCGATGTTGTGTAGCTTGCGTGCGAACTATATCATGCCTCATTTACTTTTCCATCTGGGATACTCTCGTGAACTCGCGGAGAATACGACAAAGGTATAGGTAAGGGAAATGTGATACAGCGGACGAGTGAACAAGATAGAGTGCGGATGCTTCAATGAACAGAGAGTACGAGGCCGGCCCTGCCCGAACGATCGCCAATCGATTAGCATAGGGATTCAATAATTAACGGTTTCTGCCCACCTCGAATATTAAACAAAAAAAATTACTGCCAATGCCAAACGAGCTCGAAGCTCGAATCTTCTTTTATCTCAATTTATCAATGACTGCACGATTGAATTTCGTAATAATTGACATATCGATCTAAAACTCAGGGTCATAACGGACATACCCGAAGGGTTATAAAAAACAAAAACAAAACAAAATGAAAAAATGATAACACAAATAGAAAATAATGTTTTTGTCGAGGGGGCAGAGTGGCTCGTAAGAGCGAGGCGAGACTCATCACGAGGATCATTGACATCAAGTACGTAAGGTTCTATGTATAATAACGGAATAACGATGTGAATGGTGTATTATAAATAATCGAATAAGTGAAATGGCTGGTGGACTGATAAATTCGCAAGCATTGTCCATCGTGGACGTTCGACAATCTACTGGCATCGTTGCTAACGCGTTCAAGCCCCATCTCCGCTCGTGTTCGATGCGCGATTGCCTCGTTGTAAATTGTGTACATTATACCGATCGCGCGTAATGAGAGAAAAAAAAAGATACGTTGAAAGTTACAGATAAATTTGTGAGGGAGAAGGTGAGAGAGAGTTGTGTGTAAATACGTGAATGGCCCCCTAGAGATCTTAAACAATGTTTTCTATCGGACCTAACTTTGCCAAAACTCAAGACTACCAGACTACGCTACATAGAGATTACATATGAATATAATGAAATAAAAGTGTAAAAGATTAAATGACGAGCTAAAGATAAACTAATTATAAGACACATACCTGCATAGGTAGGTGACACGAGTATGTGAATAAGTACAAGAATGTTGGATCTTGTGTACATTCTCTGTATAGGTAGAGCAATAAATAAAATAAATAAAAAGTAGACATCCATAGCGGAAGTGACCTGAACGGACGATTAATAACGGCAAGATGAAAGTAACAATTATTCGTCATCAAGCATAAATCCCTAAGGTTCACATTCGCTCGTGTACATACGCGACGAGACGACAACGTCACACGAACGAACGTCGTGCTTTCATCTCATTCTCGGAAAAGCAAAAAAGAAATAAAATTAAAATTAAAGAAAATTAAATTAAAATTAAATTATAAATATATTTCCATTAATTAACGTTGCATGTTCACGTTTTCCATCATTATCTACGTAAGTAGACAAAGTAGCGCGAAACATGCTTACGACGATTATCCGTCGGGCCTCTCGGGCGCTGATTCTACGAGCCCAAAAACAATATACGAATAATAACGAATAAAAAAACCCACGACTTTTTGTGCGCCGATTAGAGGAAGCAGAGCAAAAAAAGCGGGGGAAAAAATTGACGGCGAGACAGTGATGACAGAATACATTCGCCGTTGCTGCAACATAGATTATCCGTTCCATCGACATTAAGATTAAGTGTTTAGCGATGAGGTAACATGTTAATTAGTTACGAGTTTATGGGATGGAGGGGAATACATAAAAAAAAGAAATAGACACGATAGTGATTTTATTAGCTCGGAAGGAACGATGCGCATTCGATGTAAATTTGAGTTTATTCTACGTAGACCCGACCGAGAGCCACAAACGTCGTTAGGTCGTTTGATATGTTCGAAAAACAAAACGAAAAAAAAAAATGAAAACCCACTTTTTTAGTCGAGAATTTTATGTCGAAGTAAACGACTAACGGAAAAACTGAGGAGGCTCTACGAGCTATACCGACGAGTCTCTCTCTCTCTCGACGAATTCTCCATAGATATCTTTATTGTTAAAAAAAAAAAAATCGAGGAGGAGAAGGATAACGACAACGTTCAACGACGTACTCGTGCTGCGAACGTTCAAAATTAAGAGAACATTCGACAGCTGTCTAGTCCATTATCATCGCGCGATTCACGAGATTATTGTAAATAAAGGATAATAAAAAAAATAATAAAAATAAATAAAACAATTTGTTTAGCGACGCTACTCTGCGCGCGTAGTAAATACGCGAAACGCTGAAGAACATTTTATAAAATCATTTTTGTATTTATTGATTCATTGCGGGACTAATGGTCACAATAATAATAATTTCTTATTTTTTTGTATTGTTTCGACGATAAATGTTAATTTATTGACTGTGGATCGATAGAAAATAAATGACGAAAGAATCAAAGAAATAATATTTGTCAACGACTGATTATTCATGATACCTGAGTCCTACTTTCTTCTTTTTTACGGTGCTGCAATTCGACTACATAAAGTCGAGCCATTTACGCTCTAAAAAGCGATTGCCTGACTGCAATTAGTATCTTAATTTTCAGAAAAGTTAACGCGTTTCCTCTTCAGGAATGATGGTTGCAACGCTGTACTTCGCAGGCACGTATATGTTTTGTCATATACTCGACAATTTCGGTAGCTACTTCGGGAAGCGCAGCCAATTCGATGTGCTCTCGATATAGCTATAACAGTTTGGAAATTTAGCGCTAATTTTGGATGGTGCCCCGGCAGCGTAGAGTCAAACTCTGCAGGACGCAACGAAACTCCGCTCTCGCGTGACCCGAAAGCCCCCGCTGCCGCCTTGCCGCTTCCGCAGCGACTAATTGGTCTCTCAAAGGTGCAGAATACTCGGCAAGTTTGGTAACTAACCACGGCAGCTCTTGTTTAACAACGATTGTTCTGCTCAGTTTGGCCAGCAACAAGCTCGTTAATAATAATTAATCGAGTTAAGTTACATTTGTAGAAGAACCTTTTACCTCTTCATCCTATCTCCGATGAACGTTAGCCCGATCTTCCATAATGGCTCCCACCGTCTGCAGGGATTCTACTCTATTTCTTCAGGAAGAAACATTTAAGGGTAATATATTCTATTAAAAAAGACATTTTGTAGTAAAAAAGACATTTGTACCATCTTTTGTGACGGCGCATTCTGTTCGAAAATCTTATTGTTCGACCGAAAGTGACGTCATGCCGGAAATACCTCCCTTCCTTTTTGAAAATTTCATTTTTCGAACGAAAGTTATGTCGTGCTGGAAATATGTCACTTCCGGTTTGAAAATCTCAGTTTTCAATTTTCCTAACTGAAAGTGTATTTCCGGTGCGACGTCAGTTCCAGTCGAAAAATGAGATTTTCAAACCGGAAGTGACGCATTTTCAGCATGACATCAATCCGGTTGGAAACTGAGATTTTGACACGACTGAAACACGAGTTAAGAACAAGTTTTATCGCACGAGTATCGTACCAAATTTTACTTCACTCGGTGCGAAAGTGGAGGTTTTACGCACGCGAAACGCGCGTAAAACTGTCATTTTCGCACCGAGTGAAGTAAATTAGATTTTCGAACCAGAAGCGAGCTTTTCCCCCGCGAACTTGAAACGTTTGAACACACACTCGCGTTATATTTGGAGAATCGTACACCATTATTTATAGTTATTCGAACAGAGAGTATCGTTCGTGTGCTCGCAGCGTTGCTATTTAATTAGCGAGCTGCGAATAATGTTTACTCATGAGCTAGAGAAGAGAGGCGAGTGGGTAGGGTCTCCTCGTTAACGTTGGGAACAACATTGTCCATTAATATTGCCATAGAGAGATCGCAACGGCATTGCACTCCGTGTATGCACAGAGTAATAGAACTTCAAGGTGCATGCAGGTCGAGTTATTCAGTGATCCATGAAACATGCAGGCTTCGTATACTTCCATCGCGGAAGCGCGCAACGCGCGGTATACTCAGCCCGGCTATTTTAGTTTTCCGTTTGTTTAGTCGCCCCGCGAAAACCCCCTCGTCGTTTCCGTTTCACCGTCATAACCGGTGTCTCTTCCCCTAGACATTGTTCAACCAACACTCGAACGATGCCCGTTCGTATTATTATCCTGAGTTTCATTACCAAAATTGATAAACTTGCATTCTCGACGCTACACCGTATATACACAGGAAGTCAAGAGCGGGGCAAAACGGACCGTTAATACCAATGTGCCGTGGGACGTAGCTTAAAACCAAGTTACGTTTCCGTCTTGCCCCGCTTCACGTTTATCGTACTCAACTTTCGACTATCGTCAAGCAGCCGAGGGTTGTCGTCGCCAATGATAAATCTCAAAGATAGACCGCATTGAGGAAATTCGTGTCGCGGAACGGCTGAGTGCTGCGAATGATTTATCGGTAGAGAGCCGGATGGCCGACGGCCGTTCGCCGATGTACGTGACTACTCGCGGGTGATACTCCAGTAGCAAAACGTGTAAATATGTATATATATATATATATATATATATATATATATATATATACATATATATTTAAGTTAGTAAAGGAGAATGGACTGTAGAAATGAAAAAGTGAGAGAAACTCATCTCTGCCGAAGAGTTCCCTTTCCGGTGGATGCTTATATCGATATCACGTAATACTGGTATAAATGTTGCAGGCCAGGGTTGTCTGTAAGGTGGAAGAACACGGACGGGGGTGGGAGGGAGGTATAGGTACGGTGGAGGTGGTTTTCGCATCGCGCCCGGTTATCAAGCTCGCTTCGCAGCCGTTAATCACGCCGAAGGAGTACGAGCTGCGAGGGCAAAGTGAGTCCAGAGTGCAGGGGGGGAGGGGGGGTAGAGGGATGGTCCAGTGGGGATGGTTCCCATAAATTCGAGAAACCTCGCCGCGCTTCATACGGTAAGGGCACCCTCGAAATCTAATTTATTTTGCCGCAGCGGTGAGCTCGGAATCGGATTCGCGAAATATCGGCATGTAAGTGGTGATACGGTCAACGCTTATCAGGATATAATTCTCTAATGCACGGAGGGGGGTGGGAGAGGGAGGGAGTAGCCATTCATCAGCGATCGAGATGAAGATTCATCTTTTTTTTCATTCCGGTCAAGTGAAAAATAAATTTCATTACTTTAGTGATGAAAAAAAAAGGAGTACGAGGGTACCGCGAAGCAGTAACAGAGCCGGTTGAGCGGAGATAAAAGTAACAAATCGATGTTATAAGAAGGCGAGGAAGAATGTACACGGTGGAAGCCGAGGCAACTTTAACACTTTCGACGATTTCTCAGAAGTGCGATGGATGGACCAGTGGGTGAAGGGGGGTGGGAAGGGAGAAGGGGTATAACGAGTCAAGACGGACGGGGGAGGTATAAGGTTTTGAGCTTTCGAGGGGAGCCAGGAAAGCAGAAGCAGCCGAGCTTATCTCACGGTCCAACGGAATCACGGTGGTGAAGAAGCACCTCGCGGCGGAGGGGCAGAGTCGGCTAAGGAAGCTGGAAAAATTGCCGTCGTTTCGTCCAACGTCCCGACGGATTATTTTTCCAGAAAGGAGCGAATTCGCGCCGCGTGTCTCACCTCCGACGGCACCGGCAGCAGCGGCGAAGATTAGTTCGCGTCGCAGGAGCTCCAAAGGACGACGCCGGCTTCGTGCCCGTTCCGGCTCCTCTCGGGTCCGAACAGTTCGGTTTTTCATCTTTTCGCATTACGCAGACCCGGCGCAAGGAGGAGCGTTGAACGTGTCGCGTTACATTCGCCGTATATATAGCCGGCTCCATGCGGGGACGTTGCCTCCTCGTCGAGTCTCGAGTAGTTATAGCTGGATCGACAGACGAAGGAAGAGAGAGCGGACGGACGCGGAGGTTGGCCACCCCGCGCCGCGCAGCATCCGCGAGAGCGTCTCAACTACGGAGAGACACGAAAATCGTCGAGCGAAACTCGCTCGATGACTCTAATTAAAACGAGCCCCGCGGCGTGAAATTCAAACTAGAAATTCAAGAGCCTCGTCTCCGGCGCTCTTCCCATCCAGCATCCACCACCCCCCCCCCCCCCCCCCCCCCCGCCTCACCCATCCGTAGTCCCAACGCATCTCTCGCTTTCCCACACTCGAGTTCTGACAATTTTTGTTTAATTTGTTTTTGGTTCTTTTTTTTCCCCATCCTTTTCTTCCATTCGTCGGAGATGAGTGGCGCGACCGCTATCACGGCGAATCGCGCGATACAGCCCCGTCGTGTAGATGTAATTATCGCGGAAGGAGGAAGCTCGGCCGGGCGTGAAGACCGCAGGGATGAATAGAGGAGCCTGCGATTCGTCATGGTCGTTGCCAGCGAAATCTTGTATTGGTCGTAAGGCAGAGAGGGTTGCGCGCGAGGTAGGGTGAGTTTGGGGGATGGCGAGGAGAGGGTGATGTACAGACCCTCTTGACCGTGCGCGCGATTCTCTTCACTCGACGCAGCTTCTTTGGAGCCCTCCGTGCCGGACTCACTTTCGCGACTGAGGAAAGCCGATCTCTGCGCGGACCGTAGAGTAACTGGAGAATTTCAACGTCGGATACCTTTGACCGTTCGTCTTCTGACGGTAAGATGGATTTGAATGGACCTTCGAGAAATTCGTCGACCGAATGACCCGACGTCGAGGGAAGGATTTCTTACTTCGTCCTTTTGAACGCTCGATTCAACCGTTTCCATACAATTCGTTGGCTCTAAAGCGTCTTGGCGCTGCCTGCGTCAAAGACGCACGGTATGGGCACGATTTTTCGTTCTTTTTTATTTCCGATTGAGAAACCAACTGCGGTACTGGCTGTGCGGACTTCTACTTTGATGAATTTTTTTCGTGCACCGACGCAGGCAAGCACTGGGTCGGGACCGGAAGTGCTCTCTGTGTGCCCGACGATACGGCACTTTGATTATGGCTTGTTGTTTCCTCGAGAGCATGCGAAGTACCGCGATCGGCAATAAAAACTGTAACTGATGTATTTTTCAATGGTGCTGACCTATAACGAAAATCCTTTGCATCTCATGATATCGTTTAATTAGCGTAAAACTATGATGCCGAGCGTGTATTTTAAAGTCAATTTACCCTGAAACCGGGACGCGCTTAACTCACAATGATCCGCTCGTTGACTCTTCCGGTTAATAAGCGACGCGCGAATTATCCTACGGGCTTTTGAACACAGTCATTCGTCACGGAGGCTGAGGTACTGATAATTACAATCGTGGCTTTATTGTCATTAATTCGTTCATATTTTGATTATTCATTGATGATCCATCGCGTTTTTGTTGTCTGTATTGTTATTACTAGCGGTTATGTTGGTTCGCGCGCACGCAGTATCCGCGTGAGTATCCGCGTGAGTATCCGCGTGAGTATCCGCGTGAGTATCCGCGTGAGTATCCGCGTGAGTATCCGCGTGAGTATCCGCGTGAGTATCCGCGTGAGTATCCGCGTGAGTATCCGCGTGAGTATCCGCGTGAGTATCCGCGTGAGTATCCGCGTGAGTATCCGCGTGAGTATCCGCGTGAGTATCCGCGTGAGTATCCGCGTGAGTATCCGCGTGAGTATCCGCGTGAGTATCCGCGTGAGTATCCGCGTGAGTATCCGCGTGAGTATCCGCGTGAGTATCCGCGTGGGTATCCGCGTGAGTATCCGCGTGAGTATCCGCGTGAGTATCCGCGTGAGTATCCGCGTGAGTATCCGCGTGAGTATCCGCGTGAGTATCCGCGTGAGTATCCGCGTGAGTATCCGCGTGAGTATCCACGTGAGTATCCGTGTGAGTATCCGTGTGAGCATCCTCGTGAGTATCCGCTTGAGTATTCGCGTGAGTATCCGTGTGAGCATCCTCGTGAGTATCCGCTTGAGTATTCGCGTGAGTATCCGCGTGAGTATCCGCGTGAGTATCTGCGTGAGTTTCCGCGTGAGTATCCGCGTGAGTATCCGCGTGAGTATCCGCGCGAGTGTCCGCGTGAGTTTCCACGTGAATATCCGCGTGAGTATCCGCGTGAGTATCCGCGTAAGTATCCGCGTAAGTATCCGTGTGAGTATCCGCGTGTGTATCTGCGTGTGTATCTTCGTGAGAATCCGCGTGAGTATTCGTGTGAATATCCACGTGAATGTCCGCGTGAATATCCGCGTGAGTGTCCGCGTGAGTATCCGCGTGAGTATCCGCGTGAGTATCCGCGTGAGTATCCGCGTAAGTATCCGCGTGAGTGTCCGCAAGATTATCTGCGTGAGTATCTGCGTGAGTATCTGCGCGAGTATCTGCGTGAGTGCCTGCGTGAGTGCCTGTGTGAGTGCTGCGTGAGTATCTGCATATCTGTGAGCATCTGTGAATATCCGTGAGTATCCATGTGAGTATTTGTGAGCATGTGTAGGTTTCTGTCAGTATCAGCGAATATCTGCGAGTATCTGCGAGTATCTGTGAGTATTTGCGAGTAACTGCGAGAGTCCGTGAGTATCTGTAAATATCCGTGAGTATCTGTGAGTAGCTTTATGAGTGTCTGTAAATATCCGTGAGTATCCGTGTGAGGACCTGTGAGCACTGTGCTGCTCATGAATGCTTGAACGGTCTGGATCGGGCCGCTACAGGAAAACAGACCAGGCATTCATGAACGGCAGTGCAGCTGTGTGTGCATCTGTGAGTATCGGTCCAACTGTCCAATAGACATGAACTTTATTATTATGTGGACTATTGTTAAATACCAAGTTTTGAATAAAGGAGGTTTTAATTAACACTGTTGAAAATCATTGTCCCGCGGTCCATACACCAACTGAATGCATCGGAGCTCCTAGGAGCCGCGAGAACGACATGGGGATGAGTGTCAGGACGGAGGATCATTATAAATACCAACGATTTGAGAATTTTATCGAAGTTTGAAGCTCTCGAACGTGCCACCGCAGCCTCAGAAACTCTGGAGCTCTTCTGCCCGATGAAAATTCTTTTTTTTTATTATTAATCCGTTCGTGAAGCGTACATGCGATGCAATTGCATCTCGTCCCGAATATAGCGAGTATAATGCGCAGCGAAGAGACGAACGAAGCGTATTATGTGCCTCTGCATTTCAACCCTCGAACGCCAATTTTTTTTCTTTTTCTTTTTTTTTAACTCTCTACACGCGATGTGCTCGCCTCGTTGGTGCATTGGATCGCCTAGTCCCCTCTCAGCCGAACCAGCGTTTCCCATTCCCCTTTGCCCGTTACCTCTGCACGTGTACTTTCAAACCGTCAACGAGATTTCGCTGTTGAACGCATGAATTATGTACCCGCAGACTTCCCACTCGTAACTCACTTTCCGAATTAAAAAAAAAAGAAGAAGAAGAAAAAAAAATCAAAAATAAAAACAACGACTGATGCTAATTAAGGGGGCTGGGAGGCGATTTTGTTTTGCGGCCCACTGTACACACCGCCCAACGAATTTATATCCCCTGTTTTTGTTTCGTTGGCCCGCCGGTTGTATTCTCGTCGTTGTAACCGGTATACTTTACTATTCTCGTGCGCAAGTATACGTCTACTCGCTTTTGGAGGTAGTGCGGGGAAGTATTCGCCATCGCCTCGAATTGCATGCAACGATGCAGCGACCCCCGGTACCAGGGAGGCGCTCGCTGCAACGAGTACTCAACCGCGCTACTGAAAGAAACTGAAATAAAAAAGTCCATGAGAATCTATTGGTCGCTCTTGGCATGGAGAGACATTATTCCAACATTTTACCGTACGAGTTTTTTTTTAGCCTTCACCATCGTTCCTAAGTCGTATGTTTCAGCGCCAACCTCCCACTTCTCACTAAACCTCGCCATTTTTTTTGCCGCCACTTGCGCGTATTTCACGTAGGCATGACCGTTCTCGTTATTACATTTTTTTCATCGTTTTTGCTTCCTCATAGAGGAAGCTTTGTTTTTTTTATTTTATATTTTTATTAATATCGCCATTGTTTCTATGTCTATACGAGAATATTCCAGGGAGGCATTCGCTGCAACGAGTACTCAACCGCGCTACTGTAAGAAAGTGAAATAAAAAAGTCCATGAGAATCTATTGGTCGCTCTTGACATGGAGAGACATTATTCCAACATTTTACCGTACGAGCTTTTTTTTAGCCTTCCCCATCGTTCCTAAGTCGTATGTTTCAGCGTCAACCTCCCACTTCTCACCAAACCTTGCCATTTTTTTTTGCCACCACTTGCGCATATTTCACGTACGCATGACCGTTCTCGTTATTACATTTTTTTTCATCGTTTTTGCTTCCTCATAGAGGAAGCTTTGTTTTTTTATTTTTTATTTTTATTAATATCGCCATCGTTTCTATGTCTATACGAGTATATTCTTTAATTCTCTCGCTACTTTCATTGGCTGCACTCGAGGTAATTCCAAATACATTTGAAATGTATCACACATGCTCTTTTATCCACTCGCCTATTTTCATTAATTCTATTCTCACTAAATTGCAGATAATAATGTTTTAGTATTTGCGACGTTACACTGGAAATACGTTTTTTTTCAAACCGGAACTGAGGTATTTCCGGTATGACTTTCGTCCGGAATGAATTTCGGATAAATTTTGGAAATCTATTGCATACGGTATGAAAACCATTCTGCCAAAGTTATAGCATATGGCATGGAATTTCGTATGGAAGAAATATCATGTATCAATTAAATTATTCCACTCATGCCTCTTGTTGAAAAAATGCACCTTCTGCTGAATATTAGCTGCGATAGTCTTGATCCGACTGTTATGAAAACGAGTATCGCAGTCGAGATTGCTCCAACTCAGCGCCGCGGTCCTGCAGCGAGGGCTCTCAAAGAATTTCTTATTGCTCCCGGTTCTTTATGCATATTATGATGTTACAATATCATAAAATGAATGCAACTCGCCGAGGTAAACGTACAAAGTTTTCGTGAGCCATGCGACCATTTTCCACTTCGAAATGAAAAAAAAATGTAAAAAAAATCGCTTTCATCGTAATATAAGTCATGCATATAGTCATTGTTTGAGGAATACAGGCTCGTCAGCATTTTTTGTTTTTTTCGTAAGTGCTGAGTGGTGGAGCACAGTATTTTCGTTGCGATGGTGAATATGCGAGGCGGGCGATAAACGATGTTTTTACTTACCCCAAAGTGAGTTGCAGCTTTCCAACAAACGCACCTCTATCGCATTCAGTAGTAGCCGTCTCTCTTTATACCGAAAAATTTCTCGTGTAAAGTCGCTGGGATGGGCACGAGAAAAAAGAAGAAAAGAGAAAATGGAACAAGTATTTTTTTAGTACTCCTCGCCGGTAAAGAGTTGACCGTAAAAAGGAGACTGCCTGCACTTGGCCTAACCGATATATGTACATGCATAATACGAGAGCGTAAGCCGGAACGCTCCAGGGCCCTCTGTGGCTGGCACATCGAGTTATACTGCTACTCGTGCCGTCCGCGCGCATACTGTAACATCCCACGCCGGCGACTCGTCGTAAAACCCAGCGAGTCTTGGACTCCAGCAGCGAGAGAGACTCTTGTTCGAAAAAAATTTCTTATTCCTGTCTCGTCTCGTTGATGCAATACGAAGAGTCGAAAAAAAACATCGCTCTTTTTATTGCGGTACATCTGCTCTATCGTTATTGCCTTCGTTGATTCGACCGCCCGCGGATACCTAACTTATTTCCTTTCAATCAGAATTTTTCGTGACGCTTTTCGCGTTGGAAAATAAAAATAATTTTTTTTCCGGCTTCGTTAAAATAACCACGTTCCTTGCGTGCAACATGGATGGACGATCGCATATTATTGACTAATGATCATTGTTAACCTGTGGGCATGCGCAGTACTGTTTCAGTACTCCATCTGGAAGCCCTATTACTCCCGGAGGAATAATGATCATTGGTGAATATAACGATTTTGTGACGCATGAAATGTGGTTATTTTAACGAAGTCGAAAAAAAATATCGTATGCCGCACGGACGGGAAGCGGATTTTCACCTAGTGTGATTTTTGCCCTCGTTTCGCTTGGGCAGCGAAATTCACACTCGGTGGAAAACGGGCAATTCCATCCCTTGCAGTATAATATATTATTAATCAGAGCTAAGCGAAGTACCAAAAAATATTTCAAGCACAAAGTACAAAGTACAACTCGTGGCGCAAAGTACCACGAGTACTTGAAATGTTTCTCAAGTACTTTTTCCAAGTACTTTTCGCAATTAGGTTCGAAGCGTTAAGCGTTATCTAGGCTTCGAAATGTAGGTGCAATGTAATGTGTACATGGCTTGCGCATTTATTACAATGTGACGCATGGCCTTATCTATGAGAAACTTCGTTGATTGGTTGTGGCTTCCTCATAGAGAAACCTATGCGAAAAAATGTAATAAATGCGGAAGGCATGTGCAATTTACTTTGCGCCCTTTTCGTAACATAAGAAAGATCTACATCACATAAAATTGAAACGGTTAGTATTTACCGCACAATTTATTGCAGAAAAAAGGTAACTGAAATTTGCGAAGTGACGTCATCCAGAAAAAACGTCACTTCTGCTTTGTAAATCCCATTTTTCGACCGGACCTGTCGTTTCCCTTAGATGACGTCACGTCTAGTCTAAAGATGACATTCTCAACCGGAAGTAACGTGTAATAAAAAAAATACTTGTACTTGGTACTTGAAATCATAAAAAACATACTCGAAGTACTAAAAACTACTTGTGGACTTGAATTACTGCTCCGCTCTGCTATTAATTCGCCAAAAGATATTTTTACCAAAAATCCATTGAAATTATTTTTCTATTCGATTTGACCGTATCAGATTTAATTGACAGCATAATGTTGTAATGAACTAAAAATAAAATTAAAAAAAAAACAAATAAAAAGAAAGTGCGCGCCATCCATTATTCTAGCGCGGTCAGATGTCATCGAGATTTCGAGACGCGTTCGGTGTTCGACCGCGGCTCTCACCGACTCCGGTGTGGCCAACTCCGAGAGAAAATTACGAAGACAAAGTTTTACAACGGACCTCGGTTGGCCCCGAGATGCCGGTGGAGTTCGAGGGAGATAGAGCACGTATCGGAGTAAACACCGATTGGAAAGTTAGTTGCAGCTGAAATGGAGCCCTCGTTCGTAAAAGCTGATGGCCGGCAAACAAACTCCTCGCGTCTGTGGCGTCGGCGGATGGTTCGTGGTTCGAAACCCACGATGTTTCGAAGTGGGTCAATTTGGAGTGCAGCGTCGAGGCAAACGGGGGTGGGAGCGAGGAGGGGCTGGGGGAGGGGGTGGTATAACATTCAAGAGGCAACGAGCGCACCGGTCCACCGGCCCGACACTCCTCAATTCCTAAACCCTCAGTTTCTCCGAGGCCACAACCGGGGGGGATACCATACTCCACGTAATTTGCCATTTGCCCAAGTCAATAGAGTTTCCACCTCTCAGAAATTCGCTTTGGACCGATTGCATTATTTTCAAGAGGGAGGCAAACCATTTTGCCAAATGCCAGCTCGGCTCTCTTCAAGCCGGTTATCCAATATCAACCGTGCGCCAATATTGACCGGTAGATCCGCGATACTCTCCGCTCATCGACCCCTCGATGCTGCTATATATAAGTACCGAGTTTAATTGTCAACACGATAGAGCTTTTGTACGAACGAAAATTTGAAAAACATATTTTTTCCCGACTACGCTAAAAAGGCCCTATTTGATGCCTGCAACGGCGGTGGAAAGTGCCCGATTCTTGACCAGCGGAAGGAAAAGTAATTTTCCTCCGGCTAAATTACTTTTCCTCCCGCTCGTCAAGACTCGGCCAATTTCCATCCCCGTTCCAGGCATAGAAATATGGCCACTTTTTAGCACAGGCGGGAAAAAAATAGCGTATGTACTCGGGTGGAAGTGCCTTTTCACCGCGTGTGAATTTCCGCCCTCGCTTCGGTCAGGCATCAAACTTTACACTCTGTGAAAAGAGGCACTGTCCTCCCTAGTAGCATAACATACTATTACCGGTGAAATCATCGTTGCCGGTTGGTGCGAGTATGACGAGCGAAGAGAAGAGAAAAAAGAGGTTGCCGAAGGCGCATGCGCAGCGTGAGACACCGCCATTGCATTCGCACTGATAAAAAGTAAATAGATTTAAAAAATAAAAATTGATGCTGCTCGGTGATGGATTTATCAGCTCGGGTCGTACAACGGATCGAAGAAAAGTTCGCGAAAAGCCCATTTCGGTCCTTCAGACATAATAGGGATTTGGCGAGTGGTGTAAGAAAAGCGCTCGAGCATGTCCCATGGGTTCGGCTAGCAATCCCGTTCATCCCAAGGACCAACAAAGCCATGGCCTCTCCTCTCCCCTCGGCGAGGGAATAAGGGAGATCCGTCTGGCGACACCTTCCTCGACGCCCGATGCTCCTTGCCCGTGCTCGACCGGGCCGTCTGCAAGATCGTTCTTACGTTTCTTCGGGCGACTGTGTGAAAGCCCGAACGACCTGCCCTTTTCTGAAGCATATACGTCCCGGGGGATCGAGACCCCTACGCCAGCAGGAATACTTTGCTCAGCTCGAGCTCCCGAGGCCGCGAGAATCTTCCGAGAGCTTGAACCCGCACTTTTCCCTTCCTCGAACCAGCCTGAGAATTTTTATTTTTCAACTCTGAAATTTCTATGCGCTCTTCGATAAATTGTCACAAAGTGTTATCAGTCCGATTTTCACGTCGGGACGTTCACGATCGAGCCGTGAATTTCATTTGGCGCAAAGCGCCCAGCAGCACCAGTAACACTGCTCGATAATAATCGAGCTCGGCGAGGGTACAACCAACTTTGAATCCACTGGCGGTTAATGGCTTACGAAATCTTGATTAAACTTAACGCCCCGGCCCGACTATCCGCGAGCGAGCATTTGCAAGTCGCTCTGCTGTAGCCGGCGAACACCCCGGCTAAACATGCCCCACCGCATACCCATGAGTACTTATAACTTGGTAACACGAACGCTACATCCTTAACGCGACGCCTACCATTCGCAGTCGTCGGCCGCCCATGCTCTTTAAGGGGGGTCTACCGAACTCAGGCAAAAAAGTCTGATTTGCCTGAAATCTATGGACACCCCCTTAAGACGGTAGGTTAGAAAATTACCACCTTGAAGGCGACCCCTGCCATTCGCATCTCTCGCACGCCTATGCTCTTAAGAGCATGTGAAACACGTTCTCAGCGTGTATCTCTCGCTCCGCCGAGAGCACCACTGATGCTATCTCTCTCGCACTCCACAGTGTTTCACATACTCCAAAGAGGGTCTATCGAGCTCAGGCGAAACAAGTTTCATTTGCCTAAAATCTGTGCACACCCCCTTAAGACTAAACGTTATACACCGATAAAAAGGTTTGGTAACATCAACCTCGCAGCTGCGGTCACGGAAAATTAGTTTGAATCAATTCCAGCGCATTTGAATAGACTGCACCGTGGCTGAAACAATCAAACTGGTGTGGTTGTGTCAATTGCATATAGCAGTTACTGTGATTACAAAATTGGTTCAAAGTGAACCAAAACTGCATTAAAGCAACAAATTTTTTTTCGGTTTAATCATATATACTGTCAACATACAGAAGGTATATTATTTTGACTTGAACATATATGTGGTCGATTTGAAAAAAAATGTGATTCATTTTACTTTTTCGTTGAGTTGAGTAGAATAGTGAACGGGTTTAAGTAGATTAACTTGTTTAATTTATTTAAGAAATTATTTTCATGTGGTAATTACAATATTTGTTACCAGAAAAAATTAATGCCATTACGTTGGTTAAAAGGTTTGGCGAACGCTACTCTATGTTGCATCGCAACTACAAGTCATGTGGTAGCTCGAAAGTTAACTATTATTATGGTGAACAAATAATTGTAAATGGCAAAAAAATTATTTTGTTTCTACCAATTTGTGAAATAATACGTGTTGGTCGCTCCAGAACGTATGTCTACTTCGCGAACCCGCGGCGCTGTGGTCGCGGAAGACGCTCGGCAGGCTCAAGCAAGCAGCGAGACCGGCAGTGCGTGATCAATCGTGAAGTGGTTATTTTCGTGTCGTGTCAACTCAATTCGCGAGACAAATTCGACATAAGTGACATAACCGACCGTTATTGGTTAACATCGACAAGTATGGAAGAAGCAGCCGCAGTACTCATCGAGTGGGGATTCAACGGGCTCGTTGAACGTTTCAAAGGTATGTATGGCCATGCACGATATCTGAGCTAACTTTTGTAACGTATTTTTTTTATGAACGTCCTGGGTAGCGGACAAAATCATAGCAGTTAAAATATCCGTATTGTTTTGACGATGTCGTAGGTTTCTTTTTTTCGTGTTAAATTTACAATAAAGCGTCACGATGGTAGAAATTGCACACTGTAAAAAAAATGTTGTTTAAGAATTAAAGAACGGTAAAAAAAGGTTCAAGCTTTTTTACATAAACAGTTTCTGAAATTTCAAACACATGTGCATTCCAATTTTGCAGTAATTTTTTTATTTTTTATTAAATTTTTTAGTAAATTGTAAATAAAAAAAAAGATTTGTAATTTTAATGTCTAGTATTTTTATTTTACAAAAAAAGTACATTAATGTTTCATTAATGTAAGTAATGTTAGTAATTATTACAGTGTATGAAAACAAGTTAATGTAAGCGACAGAAAGGAAAAGAGTTTCATGGTTTATTGGTGTTTCGTTCGTGGAATATGTGCTACATTGTAGTATCGGAATAGATGCGAGGCCGCGTCGGTCGCCGGCCTTATCTGTACGTCGATCTCAACGCGGTAACACATTTTAGTTCTGTCCAACGTTTCTTTTGTGGATTTCGAGTAAGGAACACGAGGCTCTTCGTGGCGGCGGTTGATTTTTTTTTCCGTTGGTTGACTCGTTACAGAACTCTGCCATTGTCTTCTTTGAGTCCGCGTTGGTTGCCGGTCGGATTTTGATTGTCGTCTCAACGCGGTAACAAATTTTAGTTCTGTCGAACGTACTTGCGAATATTTGGTAATATAATTAACCGTGCTCCGCGATAATAGTACATTTGTGGGAAAAAAAGTTTACTCGCAGAGTTGTCTAGTAGGGGAGAGCGGGGCACAATGGGACAGCGGGGCAAAACGCGACAGTCAGGGAAAAATTCAATTTTCCATTTATTTTTGGATGCCCCATTTTGTCCTAACGATACATCCGGACTTTAAACTCCGTTTTGCTCCACGTACGACCATTGGCACCGTCCATAAGTTATTGGAAAGTTTTGTTTTGTCTCACAATCCCGCTGTGCCATTTTGCCTCGCTCTCCCCTAATCGCGAGAGCGCAGATTTGTGTGCGTGAGCGAGATTGGACGCGTAAACTTTTGTGTTCGCTGCCAGCTTTCTTTTGTTGATTTCGCGCAAGGAGCACAAGGCTCTTCGAAGCGGCGGTTTATTTATTTGTTTCTTTCTTTTTGCCGTTGGTTGGCTCGTATGCGGGGACCTGTGCCACTGTCTTATTCGCGACCGTGTTGGTTGCCGGTCGGATATAATTTGAACAATATTTTTTTTTTTTGGTTATCAAATTACTTGGAACGTAAAAATTATTAAAATTACTTAAAAAGTGTGCCTCTATGTGCGTTCGTTTATGCTCCTGAACGTGTAAAATAGGGGAGCCAAACCATGTGAACTGATGTATACTCTATTTCATTCCAGCTAACGGCGTCGATGAAGAGGTATTGGGCCAGCTGACCGTTGAAGATATCGTTGCACTGATTCCGGAAATAGGGATACGAAGAAAATTCATGGAGAAATGGATTTCATCTATTTTTTTGAGTATTTTTCCAGCTTAATATCTGGAAAAAAAATACTCAAAAAATCCCAACCAATCCACCAATCTTATGGCAAATGCCATAAGATTAATCCGACTATTCATACAAAGAAAAAATAGGAAATTCACATAAGTTCAACCAAACTTTTATCGAATCAATGAAAGAATCCAGATTGTTAACTCAATTGACACATTTTGTTTAGTGAATTGTGCGTATAGTATAGTTAACCGAATATTTAATTTCAACAAAAATATACTTAATTAGTCGACATAAATATTATGTACTGATGAAACTTTTCTTCATCAAGTGAAATTTATTTAGTTTCACATTGATTTTTTCTGCAGTTCTGGTAAGCCAGACTATGTTCGGATCGAGAATATATATGGTTTGTTTAACCAAAGAGTTTTATTCCTTAATCTCATATTGAGTACATTCAACCAAATGAAGAATAAAAATGATATAATATTCCATTGATATAATTGCTTATTCTGTTCGGTGAAACTTATTCTTAGTTGGGACAACAAAATAATTTTTTTGATGGTAATGTAACTTTTGAATCAACTTAACTAAATATTTCCTTCGCCACCCGCAACCGCCGGATTTGGTTGATTCAACAAAATTTTTTTTGATGTTACCAAACCTTTTTATCGGTGTAGAATTACAACCTTTAACGCGAGGCCTACCATTCGCAGCTCTCGGGCGCCCTTTAAGGGGGTCCATCAATCTCGGACAAGAAAAGTTTTATTTTCCTGAAATCTGTAGACATCCCCTTAAGACTGCGCGTTATAGATACTCCTAGATTTGAGCATAAAGTGTATCGTCGATACTAGGAAAAAAATTAATGTTGAGGAAAAAAGATTGAACATTTCCCGGGAATAGAACATTTTTATCCTCAACGTGATGTAAAAACCAGTGATAATTGGACTTGTTTCGAGACGCTGCGCGACACACCTATTTACATTTGAATTTTTTTAAATGGCTCGCTCGACGCGTGATTGCATTACTTATGCGCTCCTGTAATCGAGGCATTCGTTGCATGAGACGATGCACGGTAAGGCGGCACGGAACACTAGTCTTCCCGCAAACATTGGCACTTGCTTTACTAATTGATCTCCGCATACCCGGGTGTTAGTTTCTCTCGCGAGACTGCCAAGCTTTGTGTGCGGCCATAAAGCATTGTGTTGCTCACTCAAACGTAGTGATGAAAGAGGACAGGTGCGTCCGTAACTATTGAATCTAATCTAATCGTTCGCGACTACGAGTGGGGAAAATGGAAATAATCCACTTTTTTATTACCGGCTCAGCATTAGAAGAAAAAATAAAAAATGATAGTGCTCTCATTAAACGTCAAGTTGTCGAGGTGACTGCGTGGACGTGTTTCGCCTCGCGCAAATTGAATCTCAAAAATGAATGGATCGAACTACTCTGATCTTCGAAAAACTATTATCGTGCCGTCGGCTACCGATCGCCGAAGGGACACAGAATTATCCGGTAAATTGAAGAATACTTTGATTTTTTCATAGATTCATCGAAATGATTTGTAATTGTTAAAGGATTCGTCTGTTTTTCGTGTCGGTAGATGAGGGGCGTCGGAGGATAGAATTGAATACCCAAAGAGCTCTCGATGTAGCAGGTAAGAACGTTTTCCTTTTCGATATCAGTGCATATTAAAAATAAAATTCTATCCATATCGCAGGTTTCGGAAGATCTAATTACAAGACCGTTCTCGTTTCCGGACTTATCTGCATAAACGTGACGTTCAGTATAACGAGTCTCGGCTTCATAATGCCGTCGGCTGCCTGCGACTTTAACATGGACACGGTCGACAAGGGACGCATCAGCACATCACTGATATCCGGCAAGTTTTTCATTGCGATGTGGATGTCACGGGGTTGTAGATTAAAAAAAAAAAATTACTTGCGGCTTTCTCATCACATACGAAACATGAAAAAAGAATCATGAAACCAAAAAAAAATCAACTGTTAAATTATAGTTTAGAATAGTTATTTGTATGGTAAGGGCGTAGAAAGGGAGCTCGTGACGAGTGTGAAAATGCCGCATTAACACGAGTCAAGACTCCTTTTTCTACGCCTATGCCATTCACATAATTTTTCCGAGTAAATTCACGAAAATCACGCTTTTCGTTTTTGGAAAGGTTTTTCCAAACAAGTGCGGAAAAAATACCATATTGCGTTTGTACGCATGCGCAGTATTTTTCCCGCACGCAACGCGGAAAAGTGCCTTTCTACGCATACTTCACTGGAACCGAAAGCGGGATTTTACGTGCATGCTTTAGGAAAACATTTTTTACATACCGAGAACGAGGAAAAGCATTTTTCCGTCTGTCTGTCCGTTTCGACTGAATTCACGATACGTATTCGAAAAAACATTGGAGCACGTAAAATGTAGTTTTTCTATTAAATTCTGAATCGATTCTTCCATCCTTTCTGGTACTTTGCCTTACACGTGAAAAAATATATTGATTAAAAAAATTGTGAAAAAATTGTCGAAAAGCGTGCCAAAAGTTGGTGTTTTTTTCGCAAAGTCACTCACGCCTAAGTAGCCATCAGAATCTCTGTTCTTATTTACTCACTTATTCTTATCTTATCTGATTTAAATCTTATTTACCTTATATGAACATAAATCTTATTTACTCACTCGTGCGAGATAAAAACTAACGTTGATTTTGTCGTAGGTCTACCGAGAAAAAAGTAAACTTTTTTTTATTGCAGGTTGATTACCCGCAATAACATACTTAAGGGGGTTTCAACGATTATACTTACAATTAGTTTCCATCTGTTTTTGATCCGAAAAATTGCGTACACAAAAAGTACTTAAAAAGAAATAATTGTCATTGGTTTCATGTTATCAGGAATGCTGTTCGGATTTCTGCTATGGAGCTGGATCGCCGACAGTCAGGGTCGTAAAAGGGCACTTGTGCAGTGCCTGCTTCTTCACTTTTGCTCCGAGTGTGCCGCGGCGCTTATATCCAATTACTGGGGTTTTGTTTTTTTCAAATTTTTCAGTGGTCTGGCGTAAGTTTTCCGTACCTCGGGCTATCCTTAAATTCGTGCTTCGAATAAATTCATGAATTTCAACTTTGCAGAGAGAGCGGTCAGATGACTATAGTGTACACTTACGTCGGTGAATTTCAGCCCACGAAGTATCGTGAAAAAGCACTGTGCTACATGCAGATGGCTTTACAGCTCGGTGTAATAATCAGTCCAAGTGAGTTCGCAGTTGAAGCATATTTCACTAAAATTATATACATGCAGTAGACAACCGGGTAAGTTGCATCCAGAATAAGTTTTACCGACCGGAAAAGTTGGGCAAAGCATGATCGAGTAAGTTGGATCGGCCTTTTCTGGGAGTTCGTCTACCTGCATGACGGGGAGACGAAATACCCCTTCCATTTTTGTTACCTGCCTATCAAAGCGTTGCTGTGCCAAGCGTGACAGAGAGGTAACGCGGTGGCAAGCTTGTTGCGAGACAGAAACTGATGGACTCTTCCCATTATACTCTTTCTCGCATTCCTACATCGGACACATTTCGTCACTTTACCGAAAAGTAAACGCTATTCCATGCGACGTCGTATGCGATCGTATTTATCGAGAGGAAAAGTTTCACTTTTCCTCCCGCTAAATTACGTTTCCTCTCGCTCGTCAAAAATGGGCAACTCTCGACCCCCGTTGCAGGCATGAAACGGGGCCTTTTTAGTGTTGTCGGGAAAAAATGAATTGTTCCCTTTAATCTATTTATATATAGTTATTTTCAATTTAATTAATCCATTTATCAATAGTTAATAATTTAATTTCGAATTATAACTAATTGTTGTCGATTAATTTTTAGTTTTCGCCTGGTTCGTCATTCCCCTCGACGTCGATTTATCGGTATCGTCCTTCTCGTTCAAATCGTGGAATCTCTTCGTGATAACGGGGGCACTTTCACCTCTCCTGATAGCCCTGTCGCTTTTACCATTGCTTGAGACACCGAAGTTTCTTGCCGACACTGGCCGGTACGCCGACCTGTACAAAGTTCTCGATGCGATGTATCGCGAGAACACTGGTAACTCATCCGAAGAGTATCTCGTGAGTAGATGGATGGGAGCTCGCCGATCCCTCATTTCCATCTTCGTTTTCACTCTTCTACCCGACCCGCACGATGAATGCGCTATAATGTGTCTCGATAATTGTTACAGGCCAAGTTGGACAAAGCTGGAATAACGTTGCCCAACGCACCGACGAACAAAACTAGCGACGACGGGACCATTGATCGATTACCCGTCGCCAACAGTTTTCGAAAAATTTTCAAATCTCTCTACGGACAGACCGGAGGACTTTTCAAACTGCCGTACATCGGCAGAACGTTGAACATTTGCGTCGGCACGTATCTCTGCTTCGCGGCCCTCTACAGTCTTATGTTCTGGTTTCCCGAAATATTTAACAGATTCGCTGACTTTGAGAGACAACATCCCGGCGAAAAGTCGAGCATGTGCATAGTGTCGACAGCCAGTGCTCTGATGAAAGAGTTCAATCGGACGAACACGAATTCCTCCAAGCCGATGGTACTGTCAGATCTTCTCTTCGTGATCTTCCGTTTTTCTTCTTTAAGTTGTAAGCAGAGCTGGGCAAAGTACTTGAATCACACGGTAGTTAAAGTACGAGGTACTTGGTTGTTAACAAGTACCTCAAGTACAGAATATTTTGTTGTCTTGAAATCTTCACACAAGAAAAACTATACTTTAAGCAATGGCAATTATTGTTTTAAGAATATTTTATTATTAAACAGCGTGCCAAAAAAATACATGCTTAAATCAATGATAAAATATCCTTGATATAAGCGTAATGGTCAGGTATTTCTATTGAACTGAAATTTGGTACGTGAATAAACCAAACACTGTTTGATACCGAATATAGGGAAAGCGTTTGCACTTGGGTGAGCAAAAAGTATTAAAAGTAATTCAAGTAGGGAAGAGCGGGCAAAACGGGGCATTTGGGCAAAACTAAATTTTCCAATCATTTGCGGATCGGACAAGGTGGCAAAACGGGGCAGAAAAGCCTGATGTATCGATAGGGCGAATTCGGGCATCCAAAAATTATTGGAAAATGACGTTTTTCCCCATGCCCCGTTTTGCTCCGCTGCCCCATTTTGCCCCGCTCTACCCTACATGGTAATTGAAGTACTTCAAGTACTTCCTGTATTCCAAGTACACATCTACTTGAAATGCTGTACTTCAAGTCCCGAAGAAGTACCATATATTTGAAGTACCGCCCAGCTCTAGTTATAAGTTGTAAAGAACTCTAGCACACTGTACCGAAGCTATATCTACTTCCGTTATTGGTAACGATATTTCGAATATTGCAGTTGGAGATGAAAATTTGCGATAGTACTATAGAGACTGAGGTGTATAGGAACACACTGATAGTGGGCTTGGCGGGAATTCCCGCGACTATAGTCTTCATACTCAGCGCTGCGCGAATCGGACTCAGATTTTGTTTGGGTAGGTCAATAGCCTCGTAACTATCTATTCCTATTATTATGTCCTATTGCCATTGCTCTAGCTGTTGTTAACTTTGTACATTTATATTTCTCTGCGAAGTGTGCAACTGCTTCATTTGCTGCGCCGGAACCGTGGGAATGGTCTTTGTGACCTCCTCGACGCAGCATCTTATAATCAGTAGCATCTACTCGAGTCTCATGACAATTTCTGTAGCCATCCTGCATTGTCTGACGGTCGAACTTTATCCCACGAATTTAAGGTACGTTCTGGAATTTAATTTATTAACCATAAAGATTATTGCAATGGTTAATTGAACTGGTTTCAGGGTCTCGGCTACGGCTCTCTCGGCGATATTCGGCCGGGTAGGTGCGTTCTTTGGAAACATGTCGTTCGGCTATCTCATTGATTATCACTGCTACGCCCTGGTGTCGATCGTCGCCGTTCAACTGTTTCGTGAGTCCAACGTTATTTTAGCTCAATCGACGATGTATAGCTTTATAAATTGCTATCAATTGATTTGCAGTGAGTGGAGGACTGGCTGTTGTCCTTACCGACGGTGAACAAGATGAAACAAAGCGGCGAAAGTGGAAGACGGTGGATGCGGAATGCATCGAGAAGTGAGAACATCGATGAATCGTTTGTAGTTCTCAGGTGTTCGAATAGTCAGCTTCGCAATGAGTAACAAACGGATTATTCCTACGATTACATCAAGTCACTGCTTGCTCGTGATCATCCGCTCCGAGAGAGAACCGGACGAAACTCGGCCAGCAGATGCCGAAAACTACAACGCGGGACTCTGTAAAATCCAGCGGACGACAATAAAGCGACAAAACATTACGAAATATGGGGAAACCCGGTCGATTCTCCATTGTTTAACGAAGCGCGAATTAAAATGGTAGTTCTTGCACTTTCCGTAGTTCAATTCGGTATTTCATTTTGACTGCACTGGGTCTAATGTAAATAATAAAATAAAAAAATATAATTAATTTCCACTAGAAAAAAAGAATAAGTTAGATTAAATGCGTAATATGTGACATTTTTTTGTTATTAATGTGTTCAGTGATTATTGCACCAAATATTAATAAAGACAGTGCATCGAATAAACTTTTTCACACAATGATTGCGCACTAAATACCGATAACGTAAAATAAAATGCAAGAAAACGCTACGATTATAAATAAATAACAATTCCCGGCTTCTCATTGGGCATGGAAAACTAACGATCTCAGCAGCAGCGTGAAGTATGCAGCATCGCCGGCGTGAGTTTTCGATATGTCACCGTGAACTTTTAACCGAATTACTCTAATTACAATTTATTTCCGTGAGTTCATATCTCCGCTCACAAATGTTTTGTCACAAACATTAATTAGTCTATGAAGTTTTAGTATACCAACATCTGTTGAGTCATTCTTTGCCGTTACAACGTTTACTGGCGCTTGCGGAAAGTCGCCGAGGTGGCGAATCGCAGTAAAACGCATAACTCCCGTCTTTTGTCCTAGCGGGCATTCGGGTAGTAAAAAAAAAGATGCGTTTCTTGGAAACATGTCGTTCAGCTATCTCATCGATTATCATTGCGTCCTTGTATCGATCGTCGCTGCTAAACTGTTTCGCAAGACCAACGTTATTGAGGTCAATCGACGACGTATAGTGGTATAAATTGTTATCAATTAACTTGCAGTGAGTTGACGATTGGCTGTTGTCCTTACCGACGGCGAACAAGATAAAATGAAGTGGGATAAACGGAAGCTGGTGGATACGGAATGCATCGTGCACTGAGAAAATCAAATAATTATTTATCGTTCTCAGATGGTCGACTAAATAACTTTGCAATGAGTAACAAACTGTATTATTCCTACGATTACGTCGACGACGGACAGCGGTATAAATTGTTATCAATTAACGCTTCAGATACCGGGGACTTTTTGCCAATCGCAAACGACCATGCCTTCTTTTAAGCACAAAAACGATACGGATGTTCATAATAAATTTTCTCCTGCATTATCAAAAAAACACTTCAAGGTACGTCTGTGAATTTTTCCAGATTTTGTTTAGCACGTTAACTTGTTACTCGAATCGGTCGAAGATTGCATCTTGGCAAATTCCGGTGTTTCGCTGAACGAAAAACCGGTACGTGAAGGATTAAATTGCTTTGAGTGGAGCATTGGCTGTCGTCCTTACCGACGAGGAGCAAGATAAAACGATGTGGCGAAAGCGGAAGTTGGCAGATACGGAGTGCACCGAGCATCGAGAATATCGAGGAATCATTTGTAGTTCTTAGATGTTCGAGTAAACAGCTTCGCAATGAGTAACAAACAAATTATTCCTACGATTACATAAAGTTACAGGTTTCCTTGTGATTATTAGCTCCGCCAGAGATACGGACGAAACTCGGCCGGCGGATATCTAGAACTGTACCGCGGGATTCTGTACAATCCATCGGATGACGATAAAACAACGTAATGTAAAGAAAAACGGGGAAACCCGTTCGACTCGCCATTGTTTAATAAAGCTCGAATTAAAATGGTAATTCTTCCACCTCTCGTAGTCCAATTCGGTATTTCATTCGGACTGCATTGTGTCTAATGTAAATAGTAAAATAAAAAATAAATAAAATAAAAGTGGAGGAGGGTAGGAAAAGCTCGAGTGGCCGATGCGCCCCTCCGTCCCCCTTTTGCCTCATCCTCACGCACGGCATATGTCGCCCGGTCTAACCTGGTTTCCGAGCTTTTTTCCTCGGACGCTCAATTTGCATTGTAGATTTAACTGCAGAAAGCTTCCCGGGTTGCTCTTTAGAGGGGATTTTTACGGTGTGTAATGCAACCCGTCCAGCACGAACGTTCGCTTACCGGCCGCGCGGCCCGAGCACCCCCTCTCGCGTCTCCCGACACTGTCGCCGCGGCTCCCCAACAAAAACGGACCTCATCTGCCCGACGCCCGACAATGTTCTTTCTTCTCTACTTTAATACATCTAATACACCTTCGAATGCAATTCTCGCGAGTAAAACGAAAAAGCAAAAAATACAATTAAAAAGAATGTATTACAATAAATTCACCGGATTCCGTAAATTGAACCTCCATAGATAGCTTTACAAAACGATCACATTTCGACGAAAAGCCCGCGGTTCATTACCATTGATAATCGCGTACTTTTAATCCAACAGTTGCCGGTATAGAAGCTTCATGATTGAAGCTTCATTAATTACGATACAAATGGCGCGATGTTACTCGTCGAGTATCCGGCGTATTATTCGATTGCAGAATTAATGTGAAATTTCAACAAGCCCAGCGGGCTGTTTCCCCGTTCATTTCACCTCATTTCGTTGTTCATTGCCCACTCACTCTCGACGAACAATTATGAAAAATTGCGCCGCCGGGCAGATAGCAATTGCGCGTATGACCCTGGTGAAGCCCTTCGAGGTCTCGCTCGTTCCCTTACTTCCGCCCACGCATACCGGATTTCAGCTCGCGAACGATATCGCGCACATATTGTTTCACGTTAATTTTAATACTCTTGCTAAAAGAGCTTTCAGAGATATGCGCCAAAAGAGAAGAGCAGGGTAAAACGGAATATGCAAAACGTGAGTAGGGTCGTGGTCCATATAACGTTGATTAACTTGCTAATCGGAGTGGACCATATTACCCCCTTTCACCCTAAACGTTAATAAAAAATGTTGTGCGTTCGAATGGTCACAACGCAACACAATTTGAGAGTTACGCGTCTCACGATGATGAATAAGAAGAAGTCTGTCGCAGCAGGACATTACGCATACATTGTTTCACGGTAATTTTAATTTCCTTGTTAAAAGAGCTTTTCAAATATATACCAAAAAGGAAGCCCGGGTAAAATGGAATATGCAAAACGTGAGTACAGGTTGGTCCATGTAATCTTCACTAATGTGCTAATGGAAATGGACCATATTACCCCCGTTGGTCCTAAGTGTTAATAAAAAATTTGGTACGTTCGAATGATCACGACGCAACACAATCCGAGGGTTACGGGTCTCACAATGAAGATCGGGACACGAATAGTCCGTCGCAGCAGGACATTGCGGGTACATTGTTTCACGGTTATTAGTGAGTATACTCTGGCCCATAAAACGTTGCTTAAAGTCCTAATCGAAGTGGACCATATTACCCCAATCGTAACGCATTAGTGGACCATATTCACCCCAACCGCAAACAAAAAATTTCGTCCAGTCGAATGGTCACGACGCAACGCAATCCGAGAGTCGCGGGTCTCACGACGACGAATTGGAAGAAGATCGAGACATGCATAGTCCGTCGCAGCTGCATTGATAACGGGCTATACGAAACACGTGTAAGTCACCGACGTTCGTGTGGGTCTGTCCGTTCGGGTTTCCGAGTTTCAGAAGCTCATCGCCGTCGTTGACGTTGACGAAGAGAAGATTCGCGTTTCCGGAAGAGAGGACCCGATCGGGAAGTATTGCTTCGTGGACCGCGAGTCTTTCATCCCGCAACTTCCGCGCGGAACTGTCCGGAGAGTTGGCTCTCCGGGACAAATAAGTCTTGAACTTTCTGTACACGTCGACAGCGAGGTTTCCGTAACCGTAGGCACCGGCGTACGCGGTATTGCCGTCGCGACCGCCGCTGGAGCCGCCGAGAAACCACACGACGTACTCCTTGAGAATCGGATATTGCTCGGTCTTCAAGTACCAATCGAGGGAAAAGTACAATGACAATTCCTGATTCGCTCCGCTCCTTCCGGCGGAGCTGGTTAAATTTTTTGCGATCGGAGGCGGTGATATCAGTAGGTAAAGACCCCGAGCCCATTTTTCCTTCGACGGAAAGATCTCGAGTAGTTTCTCTGGCGTTATATCGAAGATCGTGCTCTGCCTCGTCGCCTCGTACATTTCCGCACGATTTATCTTGCTCTCCGCGGCAAGAATCATGAGAGACAGGATTCTCGTGTATTCCTTGCTGACCTGCCGGACGCTGGGTCCTTCGGTGGCGATGCCGCACGAGCCGGCCGCAGAAAGTTTCATCGGCACGTAACCCAGCCGGAAAGCCGTCACTGCCATCTCGTCAATCGCATCCTTCGAGCTCGCTGCGACGAAGTTACTCACGGAATCGAATAGTTTTTCGTCCTCCAGCTTCTTGGGATTGACCGGACCACCGGCCGCTGATACGGCTTCCTTCAAGACCTCGCGGATACCGTGCGAAAGCTTGTGGTCGTGAAAACCGTATTTTTCCAGTATCCCACGAGCCGACGAAGCGTTCGCTTCGATATCTTCCATTACAGTTGGTCCGTCGACGACGCGTCCGAGATGAAGATCGTCCGATCCTCTGTCGGACATCACGAGACCAAGGACCTTCGCCGGATGGGCCAACCTCGCGAGACCTCCACCTGTGTTCGGCCAGGAATTGATTAGTCGAATTGGTACCGGTTCAATGTGATCGATTTACGTAGCAATCCCCGTGGGCCATTGTCGGGCCAATTTTACTCTAAGATATTAACCGATCGAAGATCAATGAATTAATCGATTATTGCCTCGGACCGCTGAGAAAGTTTTTCGAAGGATGCCAATCTCGATGGCCGTCGCACCTTCCGCCCGAACTTCTTCCATCAGCTTCGCCTTCTCACGCCAGCCGATAGTTCCCTTCGGCAGGCACAGGAGATCGTCTCCGCCGGGCGACAGTACAACGATCAATATGTCTTTCTTCTTAAGTTTCTTGCAATAGTCAGCGATGTTTTTCGTAGCCCTTACACACGCGTCGTCCGGAGTGTCGTCGCTCTCGGCCTCCGCGAGGCTTATCCTGGTGTTCAGCTGGGGAAACCACTCGGGATACATCGACGTCCTGGCGATAGTTCTTCGCGGTACCACGAGCCATCCTTTCTTCAAATGATTTACGACAATTTTTTCAAAAGTCGCTGCCAGCATCAGTGCCTCGCATCCCCAACCGACCAGGTGAACGTTTTTCTTCAGTTTGTACTTTTTACCAGACACGGTCATCGTTCCTGACTTGGAGTCGAATTTGATCTTGTCCTGGAGCACCCTGGCAGCGTGGACCCTCTCCACACCGGATGCCATGACATTCCTCATTTCTGCACGAATCTGTATTATTGCGAAAGCTTTGATGAAGAAGATCATTTTTACACAAACCTTTTATAGGTTCGAGCGGGGAAAAACGGACGATCTTTTTTACCTCCATCATTTTCATTTCATTCGACGATTTGATTTCATCGCTCAGACTCTCACTGCCCTGTTCCTCTTTTTGCACCATTCCACCGGTTACTGCTGAACGCTCTTTAAACTTCTTTTCCAATTGGATCTTCACATTAGCTATAGTCGCTTCCCGCTTTGCCTTTACAGCCCTCAGCCTCTCGAGCTTCACTTCGTCTATCGGCGCATTCGCGTCGGGACGCTTTTTACGCTTCCGTTCGCGTTTCTTCCGCATATCTTTTTTCTCCTTTTATTGCTACGTCGTTTTGATCGGTATTTTACGAAAAATTTCTCGACATCCGTGGCTTGTCAAACCGTACGATATGCCTAACGAAGCATCATGAAGTCGGCAGAGGGATAACTGAAACACATTGGGTGCGTTCTTGAATGCAAATCTGCTCAGCTACGCGTTCTTTTATTTGTGACTGTACACTGTTAGTGCATTTTTTTAACTGCCAACTGTGCATCCGATTCTTTCCGCGGGATAAATTTTCTTCATTTCGATAAGAAAAGAACGCTTATGAGAGTAGATTTGTGTCAAAACTAAACCCTGAACTGCGCGCAGACTGGAATATAAGAATGTCTATTTCAGCTGCCTATACATGTGGATACGGCATGAATATTTCTGGATTTAGCCGGACTGAGCAGAACTGCATGCAATAATGCACCCAAAATAAACGCTTATCGACAAGATACAGTAGCAGTAATTCCCACGCGTTCTGACCAACCTCTAACCAACCGGTCGATTAATGCATCGAACCAACTCGTCTTCCAACTTTTGAGCGATTGATTTTTCGCCGATATTAAAAAACTAACAGTTATCTGTGACGGATAGAAGATTGGTTTACGGTAGGTTTTTCCTAAAACAACCCGATTTCCAACCTGGTCGGAAATTGGGTTGTTTTGGAAAAGTCCAACTGTAAATCAATTTTCTATCCGACATATATAACGGTTGGTATTACGGTTGATTTTTAACGAATATAACGAGATGAATGGGACGATGATCATTACGCAGAATGATAGTTTGGACCGGAACCGAGAACGAAACGAACGTGCGATCGTAAGAAAGGAGAAAGAGAGACTCCTCGAACTGATAGACTTCTGTGGGAATAAAGATAACGCCCTTAATCGTTCTTACGACTGAGTGTCTTTTTTTATTCGTAGTACGGATACAACAATATCAACTAAAACCCAACATCCAGAAGATTGGAATCAGAGTCGGGTTGGCGCACCAATCGACTGGTTGAGTTGGAGTAGATTTTCAGAAAACAACCGACATCCAACCCAAAGTTTTACGGTTGGTTAGTCCGCAAGGGCCATTTGCCAAAATATAAATATTGGTTGGGTATATATAGGAGTTACGTGCCGCTCGAGAATTCCGGGCTGGTTATCTCCGGCAGGCAAGAAACCCTTATCGGCGCAAGATAATGTGATACCAGCGTTGGATAAAATTCTGGTGACTCTGGTAACACTAGCCGTCGTAGTCCGTTGCGCGTAATTCGAAATCTTTGCAGTTTTCTACCATACCAGCCGACGTCTACAATTTATTTATTTTTCGTCACTGTACACCGAAAGTGGTCGAATAAATCAATTTTTCCTTTAACCGCACGGCCACCTGTTTGTTGCTTTATTCAATGAATCATACGCATGGCGATTATTTACACGTACGCGGTATGGGATACAATACGCGATCTTTCAGCCGTTTCGTCAGTGAACGGTTAACAACATTCGTCCTCGACAATCTCGAAGTATTAGTTAACGATTTTTTTTGTGCATGCTCGTTGAACACTGCAATTCGTTATTCCAACGATAGGACGCAGCATCGGTCCATCGAGAGTCAGCAGGCCATCAGCGGGGAGAGATATCTCTTTGAATAGAGTCAACACGGAAGAATGAAAAAAAAAATTATGAGTGCCGATGCAGCGATCGCTCAGAGATCCAGATACATTATTTGAGTGGCGGCGGCTGCTCCGCAAGCCGCCAGTGCGCTCGCGACGAATACAACCGCTGCTGTACTTCCGGATAAGCTGACGATCGTCCCCAAGCAGCAGGACAGCAAGAACTGTGCCAAAAACACCATCGACGACACTATCGCAACGTCCGTGCCCAATCCCCGAAGAGTTCCGCTCTGGATCGCTTCGCCCTCCGCTGTTACCTCGAACTGTCGACATTTTTTCGTTTGTTTGATTATTTTTATTATTTTTTTTTTCTTCAAATTACCAATTTCATTTAAAGTCACGTACCGTCGAGGAGGCGTGATAATGAGCGATTAGCAGGTACGGCATCGTGAACAGGGTTGAATACATTACACCGGCTGTCCACGAGAATATTATAACTCCCACCGGATGCCTCATTAACGCCATCAGCATCATCCCCGTGCTGTAGAACAAGAGACCGCATATGTAGACTTTGCGAGCTCTGAAATTCAAGAAAAGTAAATTAATAAATGTTCCTATCACGATCGACGACAGGCAAGCTAGGCTTGCTGATCCAACAAAAAGTTCTCGATTACCCACTTGTATTTCTCGATGAGTTTTTCGATAATGAGCGAGTAGCAGGCGCAGGATAGAGAGTACATCGACATCCCCCAGCATCCGAAACGCACGCCGGACTCATACAGCTCGCGCTTCTTCGATCCTTCTGGAGCCTGTTTCAGAATTCCCAAAAGACAAAAAATCAATTAAAAAATAATATCTAATTGATTATATATTTAATTATAAATTATTATTGATATATTTTTAAAAATTGTGAATTTCTTTGATAGTTAAAATTCCCCCCCCCCCTTGGGGTTTTTTTTAATGGTTTGGATGTTTGTTTCCAATACCCCCTCCCTCAGCTGAGCTCCCCTTGCGGAGAAGCTGATACACCCCTTCCCGCGGTGCCGGCGGTTTTCACAGCATATAGAATGGATTTCGAAATTCCGAAATTGCATTCTATATAGGAGAGCGGGGCAAAATAAGTCAATGGGGCAAAACGACACAGTGACGCAAAGAGCAATTTTCCAATAATTTTTTGATGCCCCATTTTGCCCCATCTGTACATCCGGATTTTCTGTATTGTTTCCCTCATTGCTCCATCCAAAAATGATTGGAAAATTGCATTTTGCCCAACTGTCCATTTTGCCCTGCTCTTCCCCATACTATAATTTCGGAATTCCGGTTTTTGTAACATATGGAATGGATTTCGAAAATCCAAATTCCATTCCATATGATATATTTTCGAAAATTCGTATTTAAAACATATGGAATGGATTGTGAAATTCCAAAATTCCATTCCATATCCATATATAAAAATGGTACCTTTGGATCGCCGCCGTAAACGGCTTCGCCGACGAAATCCGTGAAGTACAGAGAGTAACAAACGTGCGCCATCCAACAGAAGAGATTCGTAAGGCAAACCATCCTCATGCTGTGAGGCATGTAGACGATCGACATGAGGTATTCCGTGAGGGTCGCTCGGGGATCGATTTCCGGGTTATCCGCGTTGGGTAAGTGAATCCCAACGTCCGGCAGCATTGGCACCGTTCCGTGTCTCTTGGTCGGCTCCTCGACCGGTATTGGCTTCAGGACGAATTCCTGCAACAGAGTCTGATCAATCGCCGTACCGTATGAGGGTTGCCCCTTCCACCCATCCACGCGAGATTGATAGTAAATTAATCCTCGCTGTTCGTAGCCAATTAACCCACGTACCTCGGCTTTCTCCGCATTACCCTCGAAATCACCTCCGACCGAGCCGTACGAGCTGCATTCTTCCCCGTTTGCCAATTTGTCGTACTCGTTGTTCTCCTTCGGCTCTTCTGATAACTTCTGCGAAAGTAATGGTACGATTAATGGACCCGGATCATTGACTTCCGGTTGCTTCGATTGGGGCAAAAGCGGCGAATGGCCCACCCCGATTAGCACGAAAATTAGCTATACGTCCTGTGGAAAATTTCAGAGCGTTACGTCGCGGCCTGGTCGGGGCTTTATCAGGGCCTGAACTGACGCTTAAGATCTTATAGATTATACAAAGACTATAGATTATAGTCTTTGCGAGTAGTATTCGGCTCGCATAAGTTTAGAGAAAGGAGAGAGAATTGAAAAGACTTCGCGATGGTACAAAAATCTGAAAAAAAAATCAAGCATATTAAAGGTGCTGAAAAGATTAATTTTGCATAATGATAATTCCAAAATGTAATTAACAAACTGATGAAAAATAAAATTGTTCAAAAAATCTCACGGAAAAATAATATTCTTTTTTTAATGAAAATGATTCGTTCATTTATCTGAATGCGTATGAATTTTTTCAGATTTTTAAATTCACTTTGAATTTTGTAACTTCCTACACATTTTTCCCATATAAAAAAAATTCAAAGTGAATTTACAAATCTGAAAAATGCATACGTATTCAAAAAAGTGAACGAATCATTTTCATAAAAAAAAGTTAGGTTTCCGGGAGATTTGTTGAAGAATTTTATTTTTCATCAATTTGTCAATAACATTTTGTAATTATTATGATCTACAATTAATCTTTTCAGCACCTTTAATATGCTTGATTTTTTCAGGTTGTTATGCCATCCAAAAGTAATGGCAATTGCCTCTCATTTCTGTGAAACTTATGCGGAGTGAACACTATTCGCAAGGACTATCTTAAAAGTGTATTGCAGGGAATGGAGACCATGTTCGCCACTTTCGCCCCTACAAGACTCCTTGATAAACGGTTCTAACCTTTGCCTCCTGTATGTTTTCGTACTCGTCCCTCTCGAGCAGATACAGCGGTATCTCCTTGAAGCTCGTCACGGTGTAAGAAACGCAAATTATGAAGATAATCGTTATCAGTGTAAAAGTCGCGTGAAGATGACCACCGAGAGCAATGCCCAGACTCGTCGCATCCCAATTTATACCGCCGAGAGCGTATCCCATGAATCCACCGAGTCCTGCCATTATCGTGAAGGTACTCAAGCCTCTCGCGTGATCCTCTGTGGGGAAAAAGTACCTTTTTCATTAAGCAATCGGTATTGGACCAGCGAATCGATAATGAACGCGCAAAAGAGTCAACACTAGCCTGGTATCGTTACGTCCAGAAGGTAAGCTCTGGCCGGACTCTGGCAGGCGTCGGCGTCGAAGTCCAGAAGAACCGTGCCGAGGATCGTGAAGAATATCCCCCAGGAATGCGAAGTCGGTACCGATACCGGTGAACCGAGGGTGTGATTCGACTGGCTCGCCGTCGTTCGATGACCGCTCGGTGCGTAAGTTCTGTTCGCCACCGGAAGAGGATCACCGAACGCGTAACCCATACCCTCGCCGTTTGGCACCAGTAGAAGTCCTGCCGATTTTTTAATTTTTTTGTTCTCATCATCCGATTCGTCATATAGGTTTGGCATTTTTTTATCCGAATGAAAGATTTACCTAAAAATACACCGATCGCCAGTAGGAGAATGAAGGGTCTTCTCCTGCCGTACTTGGATCTGCAGCGATCGCTGACGCTGCCCAGTATCGGTGTGACGAAGAAGCCGACCAGCGGACTGAGCGCCCAGACGAGAGTCATGTGCTGATGATCTACGCCGATCTTCAGCAGAGTCGGCGATACGAAGGCCGTCTCGGCGGCGTAAGAGAATTCGATTCCCATCACTGCAGCGGACACCCGAACCAGTTCGCCCCGGGTTTTTTGCCTTGAAGTTTCATCGAATCGTCGGTCATACCACGGACCACCTTACCGATCATTTTTTTTTTTTTTTTTTTCGATCATTTATGTTACCTGTACACGTGGGAATAATCCTCCAAAGTTCGTTCCAACTTCGGGGGTCCGCGAAGGTGATTGACCAGACCGGCTAAACCCTTGTCGGTCGGTATCTCGCTCTTCCATTCCTTCCATCCCTCAAACTTTTCTCTAAATTTGTCGCGAACACCGTGAATCCGGCCGGTGAGGCCCTCGTACTCGTGAAGCTTGTCCACCATAGCTTCCTCCTGATTGTTTCACCTAGAAGAGCTTCGAGGCCTTTTTTTGTGCGTATACTTTGTTCATCTACGAATTCGTCATTGCCAGCGATGAACGATCACTTGTTCCCTCTGCCCGGGAGTTATTCTGTTATTTCTTCCGGATAGTTATTCACCATACGGAGATTGCACTTTCCATCTCAACGGCACCGTTCTTTTTCTACCAACGGACCGCAAACGGATGTAACAAACTTGTGCCGTGGGAAGTGACACGCGAACGGAGTGATGTTTCTCGGGTAAAGTCCGGTGATCGACTAACAGCTACCAGCTCGCACCGCCCCTACCTGAGGGTGGTTTTCGCTGAAGGCGCCGGAGGGAGAGCGAGGGAGGTTTTGAGGAAGACGCTCCGGACGGTGGTACAGCCGAGTCCGACGCACGGTCGAGTTTCAGACCGACGAAAGCTCCGCAAACTCGATGAGTTTCGGTGCGGCCGACCTCGACAGGATCCAACGATGGCATGCAGAGGGTAAAATGACAACGCTTCTCCATACGGGCGGAGAAGAGTCTGGTAACGGTTATGAGGAAGGATTTCGTTCCAATAATTAATTTAGAGTGAGGAGACGTGATTTATGGAGCGAGGGACCAATGCAGAGAGAGCGAGGTAAAACGGTCTGCATTGACGAAAAATCGTTAATATCGGTCCGTTTTTCCCCACTCCGCCATACTCATTTGCTACAAATAACATCCTTCACGACCTTCGTGAAGGTCATTGAACCTTATTATATTTTTTGTCAATATCAAACATATCTTCAAGGTCTCTTTTTGTCCATATTTCAAGATGAATTCCCTTCAGTCCGACTTCCTTATTTCGAACTACTTGCCATTACTTGTACGCAATAACAAATATATATTTAAGGTCACTTTTTTCTCTACATTCCGAGGTGAATTCCCTTCAGTCCGACTTACTTAATTCGAACTACTTGCCATTACTCCTACGAGTCCCGCTGAATGGTCGCCCTTCGACATTTTTAAAAATAATTGGGTATAAGCGCTGTATCGGTAAAATTTTCTATAGCCTTCGAAATAAAATCATATCGCTGCGATGAGTTTATCTTCAATGAATCCTACCGTTTCATTGATGAAACGATGACGATCAGACGTTCTGGAAAGGCCATTTTCCATTCTCTTTCCCTCATCGGTGTTAAACACTGAATTTCAATGAGGACGTCACGCGAAAGCTTGTCCATCCTCGTGACAGACGTAATTTCCGGCCGCCGTTTCAGATAACTGCGTCGCTAAGCCGGGACGTCGCATAGACAACCATACCCCTGTCCCATTCCGCCTCATCATCCGCCTAGTCCACCCTACACGTTCGCGAAAGCAGCAGGGATACACGCGCTGAATGAAGCGGCGGCAGTTTAAGCGATAAAGGTGGGAAGCTTCGCGCTCGTGGAATCAATGATTTTTCCACTCCTCCGGGGAGGTTTGCAACACGCCTGGTGATTGAATAACGTTAACCGTTCGGTGCTTCGGAGACGGCTTGGAAGTCGTACAAAGTAGGCGCGTCCGTACGGTTTGCGTTCCCAGAACGGCCTTGAGATGAGATTACCTTGCGCATCAGCAGGGCTGTGCAACCCACGCAGTACTGCAACTTCAGCGCGTCTCCGAACCATCCAATGACCCAGAAACCATTCCGACGCACTGACTCTTCGAGATCGATGTAAGAATTCTCTCGTCGTACGAGTAACCCGATCGAGCCCGGTACCGGGTGCAACGCTCGATTGATCGTTAATTAAGGAAGCCACTTCCGGTGCGCTGCGGTGCGTATTACCGAGCCACGAGAGAACGACTTGCTCTCCAGGGTCGACGACGACGTTGCTCCTGAGCTCCAGTATAAAGTATACCGAATGAAAAATACCGTTCCAATCCGATTACGTTGCTTCCAAGGAATCTTCTCGAGGTCGCGCACCGGTCGGGTTTGAGAAACAGTGCACGCAGCTTCCATCGGAGCTTCATATCGATAGGATTCGTCGGATCCGAAGCTGGTAGTTTATAGTAGAAAAGAAAAAAATCAATGTTATATTTTACAATAAAACATCCCCCAGGTCGATCAGTTTTAACTTGGAGGCTTAAAGGGTGATCCTTTCGATGCTGCGAAGGGAAGCTGTGTGTCGACGAAGACGCTTCTTCTGCTCGGAGACGCGGGCGGGCGAAGGAAGGGGTGAAGGGGAGGGTGAGAGTATCGGATAGTCGATTGTCCTCTCGGATGAGACTCGGAGGTGAGAACAATTCCGAGCATCCGGTGGAGTGAAGCGAGGAGTAGAAGGGGACGAGGGTCTGAGCGGAAGTCGTTCCCCGTGAACTTCATTTTGAACGTGGAACGGGGAAACCAATAGAGTTTACGGTTCTATCGGGGGCGCGTAGTTTTATTGGCCGCGCGGATCGACGTGATTCACAGTTGGGACTCGGCTGTCTCGTTATTGCGCAACGAAAGAAGAACCCCTCTCGAAGAATCCTAAATGTCACGCTTTATTGACAGATTCGCGAGGATATCGGACGGTAACTGATTAGGAGTTGTGGAAGTTGACGCGGGGAAGAATACAAGGGCGATAGGAATCTATTATATACGAGAATAAACTGTATCATTCAGGGCTGCGTTTATTGTGTCGAAAATTTAGGCGTTCGCAGAGACGAGTCATCGATCGAAATCGATGAGGAGAGGATGGGGTAAAATGGACCAGTTCTAAAATACGATGCAATTTTTTTTTTAGACATTTTTTAGATGGTCCATTTCACCCCACTCGGTAAACAGGAACGGACTAAGATTTGTGGAAGTTGGTACGAGGAAGAATACGAATGCGATAGAAATCTATTATACACGAAAGTAAACTGTTCCATTCTGAAATACGATGAACATTTTTTTAAAGACTTTTTTAGATGTTCCAGTTTACCCCACTCGGTAAACGGCAACTGATTAGGATTTGTGGAAGTTGGCGCGAGGAAGAATACGAGCGCGATGAGAATCTATTATACACGAAAATAAACAGTTCCATTCGAGGCTTCGTTTATTGCGTCGTAACTGCAGGCGTTTCGGAGGGACGACTTGCCGATCGGAATCGATGAAGAGATGATGGGGTAACATGGACCAGTTCAAAAATACAATGAACATTGTTTTTAAAGTAAATTTTGAGATGGTCCATTTTACCCCACTCTACCTCGAAAGCGTAGCTTGTGCATACTCCATCCGCACTTTTCCACTTCGGGCCATCGATATATATGTACACATATAACATACGTTTCTGAGAGGTACATTCGTGATGCAATTCCCACGATTGCCCAAACGCCTTCTCGCGCGGTCTTTTGAGCTTGACACAAATTTCTGACCAGCACAACCGTGCCGCTAAATTCTATTTGCGAAGGGAACTCTGCCAGATCGCTCACCGTGAAAACGAGACGTTCGGACGACCGGCGAAATTCGCTCGTTAGTTGGATTCTCGCTGGCAAATTGGACACTTCTTGCGAGAAGTGATTTCCCGTTGGCGAGTATAATTTCTATGGGATTTCGTTAATATTTCATCGTTCGAAGTGCGACGGTCTGCGTGCGAGCAGCTACGCGACAATTATCTGAGAACGCGTTATTTCCATCTGCCGCTATGATACAATTCTGTACGGTTATGAATCCGCGCGCCGCGTTAATTTATCTGCGTAAGAGTTCGCTCCGTTCAGAGAAGAGTAGCCAGCAGTCGATCGACTATCGCTCTTCATCCCCGCATTTGAATCGTAAGAACGATCGTAAATCAATTAAAATCGCGATTGGAAAAATAAAATAATCGATCGAATAATGTCACTGATATTGTGAATATCGCTGAATCGTTAATTTTAACGTTGCGTTGCGTTGCGTTAATCTTGGTACTGGCGCGAGTGCGCAGGCGCGAGATCTCGTGCCTTTGGAACAGTTTTATCTTCGCGCGCGAGGAATTTAAAGAAAGTACAAAATGTAAAGTGAACTAAAGTTTACAATTTTCGCTTCAACGGCCTACCAACGGAAATCGAATCTCATAAACCACTTCGATTCACCTCATCGCTTTCCGTGCGACGCTTCGTTCACGCGACCACCGTTCGGTGCTAATGTATTCTCTGGTTATCGTATCGCGAAACTGGCTTAACTCAAAGGCAAATTTGCGAACAAAGTGGTACGTTATATTCGAAGGTTAGCCTTCGATTGCTCCCAACATCACGTAACAGTATCGGCAAACCGATGCTCCCGGGACACGCGATAGTTCGTCTGTAAATAAGGAAACGACTCGTCGCGCAAACAAAGTCCAGAGGCCCCATTTTACCTCAGTAAAGTAAGGACAATGTAAAAAAATAAAAATAAATACATATATATATATATATATATATATATATATATGGGGCAATCCACGTTTTGACGTCGATCAGCAGCCCATGTCCCTCACCTCCGTCGATTGTGTTCATTTTTCAGTATGATGATGTTCATACTAAACCATACTGAGACCATAAGAGTCGCAGGATTTTTTCAGATTTTTTTACACCACCAGTGACATTTTTGAATCCTCGAAAAACCAATTCCGAAAACATTTTTTTAAGTCTGAAAAAAATGCACACTGATGATATGATTTTTAAATCCTCCCATCAGACTCAATATTCACTATTTTTTCACAAGTTTTTAGTTTTATCATGTCGCAATTGGAATTTTTATTTTTTTTAATCGGACACACCTTTCTCAAATATCAATGGATTAAAATTTTTCTGAAGTTTATCAAAATACCAGAAGACCCAAATACAATTGAGATCATAAAAATAAGAAATTGCAAATTATCCAAGCAAAAACTCGAAAAATCACGAAACAATTATACATTTGCTCGAGAGAATTTACAATGTGGATACAAATCGGCAACATGTATAGCGCGATTTATGGAAGCGATCAGTCGAAATTTCGCAATGCAATAAAGAGTAGGCGCTAACAGTAGCAATGATTGCGGTGTTCTTTTATTTTCTGTGTGCATTAGGATATAGATAAAGGAGTCGCGTGACGCGCGGACTTTCTTGTTTCGAACGAGACGCAACGATTATCTTGTACAGTGAGGCACGGTATATTTCCATCTCATCGATAAACTCGTCGGGGGAGAGAGAAATTAATCACGACGATAGTTGGTCCCAATAAGAGGGTCTAGTGGAGTGGCTCACTTGCCGTTCGAATCAGCCTCTCGCGATCGTTCGCTTGCGTGTCACGTCGTACGATTTAATTGGTTTCGTATGTGTTAACGGTGGTACCGAAAACTCGTTATAGTTTGCCGGTGAAACTAAATACTCGCAACTTCGAATCATTGGCAAAAGTGCGTTTGCGGGCCTTTCCCGAAGGATCAGCTATTCGCTCATGACGGTCGCGCTATGGTCCGTTTATTAGACACAGAAAAAAACAGGACGTAACGACAGTATATAAACGGCCGAAGGCATTGAGGCAAAAGGCCAATAAAAAAAAATAATAAATAAAATTCAATTACGTGACAATCGAGTCATTATATCATTTTCCATAAATTCACGCGTTTACCGGCCTTTCCCGAAGAATCAGCTACTCGCCCATGACGGTAACGCTCAATCTATAAACGGCGGACGGCATTGAGACAAAAGGCCGATAAAAAAATAAATAATAATAAATAAATAAAATTCAATTGCGTGATAATCGAGCGATTATCTCAATTGCCAGAAATCCACGTAATTTTTTTTGAATCGGTACCAATCTCCCGTTCGATTAGTGTCAAAGTGTCGAGCTTTAATCGAGAGAAAAAAGAGGATTGCTGCTTGGAATGACCTTGGAGAAGAATGAAGTTCCGGAGGTATCATCGATAGCGGAAAACGTCACGGAAAATGCCGTCAATGAAACAGGTACTAGTTGGCGAGAGCTGGGGCAAAGCGAGCGGCACATGAACAGATGATTTTCTTGTCTGCTCGAGTGGCCGACGACTGTACCGTTCGCCTTGCATTGGCGCTCCGCGGAAAGGTCATTGAACCTTACACTGCGATCGAACTTTAAACGAAATATTTCTCGAAGGCTTTGGCAGGTTCAACCTCAAAATCATGGCGGTATGCGGTCTCATTTACATGAACGGTGGATTCGGAATGAGCAGCCTCTCTCTGATAATGCCCTCGGCGGCGTGCGACTTCAATATGACAACCGTCGACAAGGGCCGGCTCAGCGTAGCGTCGTCCTTAGGTAAAATTTCCACGATGCTCCATCAAAGTACTAGCGTCCTTTTGATTATCGGCCGTCAATATCAGAGCTGGGCAAATACCGTAAATACTTGAAGTATATATTGAAGTATCAAGTACTTGAAGTACTGAGCTCTGGGTAGGGAAGAGTGGGGCAAAATGGAACAGTGGGGGAAGACGGGACAAACAATCTGGATGCATCGATGGGACAAATTGAGCTTTCCGAAAATTATTGAAAAATTGCGTTTTTACAAAACATTTTTAAAAACGCAATTTTCCAATAATTTTAGGACCTCCCATTTTGCATCATCAATGCATTCCGATCGTCAAACCCGTTTTGCCCCGCTCTCCCCTAGTTCTTGAGTACTGACGTATTGAGTACTGGCAGAAGTGAATTCCTGAAATTCTAAGTACTGGGCATTGACTCAATACATAATAGGGGAAGTCGGAGCAAAACGGGGTACTGGGGCAAAATTGGGACATGCACCTCGTTTTGCCCCAGATGGTTTTTTTTAATATCCTTGCAAAACCAGTGCCAATACAATTTTGGTGTGAAAACAATAGATCTATGCTTTCGGTATTGTTTTAGCAGGTTTTCTTGCTTAGCGTCCCCGTTTTGTCCCGGTCCACGGGAAAACCGGGGCAAAACGGGACACGGGACATAATGGGGACATGTACCCCATTTTGCCCCAGATGGTGTTTTTTTAACCTTTCAAAACCGGTGCCAATACAATTTTGGTGTGAAAAACAACGGATCTATGCTTTCGATATCATTGTAGCAGATTTTATTGCTTAGCGTCCTCGTTATACCCCGGTTTCCCCTACTTCAATACGTACTTCAAGCACTTAGTGTATTTGCTCAGCTCTGGTCGATGGTCGATGGTCATAAATATCGTCGTCGTTCATTGAATTCAGGTATGGTGTCCGGCGCCTACATATGGGCTTGCGTCGCTGAGATGAAGGGTCGCAAGTTTGGATTGACAGTTGCGTTGTTTCTCCACGGTGTTTTCGACGCCATTTCCGCAGTCACGCCGAACTACTGGCTGTTCATCTCGACGAAATTCTTCAGCGGACTGGGGTGAGCGATCTTTTAATCGGATCGCCGGATCATCGTTATCCCGATTGACCAACAGTTTGTTTCTCTCGACAGGATGGGCGGACAATTGGCCCTGATGTTCGCGTATCTCGGCGAGTTTCAGCCGACGAACGTGCGCGACAGGATCATGACTTGGATGGAGCTTGCCTGGGTCGTGGGATTCACCCTGGTGCCACGTGAGTGCAATCCCCGAGCGGTGAGTATGAACGCGGCTGTTAACGATTGAATTTTGCACAATCAGTTATAGGATGGGCGATAATCCCTCTTCAATTCGAGTACCGTACGGAAAACTTTCTTTTTCGCTCATGGAATTTGTTCATGCTGATCTGCTCAGCGCCCGCTATCCTCATCGGAATCTGGCTGATGTTTCTACCCGAGACACCCAAGTATCTCGCGGAAAGTGGACAGTACGCCGAACTCTTGAAAGTCCTCGAGAGCATGTACTCGGTCAATAATGGATTGCCGATCGAGGCCTACGTGGTGTGTTTGTTTAAATGTTTTTTTTTACGAACATGTAATCAAAAAATACGTCGATATTCGACTTTCGTTCCTGGTAACGTGCACACTGATCGCGAGACGATAACTCTGGCTTGCAGGAGAAAATATCGAAGATAGGGGACGCGCCGCTCGACGAGATGGTAAAATTGGCCCGGATGGGAGAAGCCGGGAGAAGAAGAGCGAGGGCTCTCCGGGAAATGGCATTGAGCTTTTTGAATCAGACCGTCGTGATTCTTAAGCCACCGTATCTCACGAGAACTTTGCTTATCGGCACAGTGATAACGTGCCTCATGTCTACGTACTTTCCGCTGGTGGTATGGCTTCCGGAGATATTCAACAGATTCGCGGCCTTCGAGACACTTCATCCCGGGGAGACGACGAGCATTTGCGGAGTCTCCGCGAGTTTACACGTCAATCAGACCAGCTCTCTGACTCCAGATGTACAGTACATGCTTCAGTAAAATCCATCGATTGGCCAATTTTTCTATTCGGTCTTTCCATAGTCTTTCTAATATATCCGTGGTATAAAAATAAACCACGGAACTAAAAAACCAAAATGCACAATCTTTAGCTCTCTCATGCACCGAGAAAAATGATTTATTTATCGGGTATCCCACAAATAAATATTTATTTAACGAAAATAAATATCCATTTACTTTAAATGAATATTTATGTAATTAACATGAATATTTATTTAATTAAAATCAATATTTGTTTAATAAAGGGCAGATAACTGTTTGCGGGCCACCCGTAAAATAAACAACATTTTAGTTGTAACCGAATAAACAACATTTTAGTTGTAACTTATTTTGCAGTCGGGTTTGATGAACTCTTCTTCCCTCGAGTGTGACATCGGCATGAACGACGATGTGTATTTGCACACAGTGATACTGGGTCTGGGATGTGTACCGGCGGCTCTATGGCTGCCTCTCTTCATCGAGCGTCTGGGATACGTGTTTCACCTGGGTCGGTAGAGTCCCATATATTTTAATTGATTTTCAAATCCACGCATCATTTTTCGAACAATGCTGCTACACGATAGGATAACTAATAAGTATGGAACGTACTACAAATCTACTGGCTTCGCAGCATTCGCCTCATTCCTATGCGCAGCGGTAACCCTTGGCCTCTTCTTCGTCACCTCCTCGGTACAGAACCTCATACTAGCATGCGTCTTCGAGTCGGTCTCATCGATTGGCATAACAGCGGTTTTGTGCATGATCGTTGAACTCTATCCGACCAATCTTCGGTAAGTACATTTTTTCCACGCTGGTTCCTCGCAGTCCCAAATTTTAGGATAAACGTCGATAATCCAAATACTTGAGTACCCGAGTACCGTAGTACTTGAGCAAATACTTGAGTACCTGAGTACCTCAGTACGTGAGCAAATACTTGAGTACCTGAGTACCTCAGTACGTGAGCAAATACTTGAGTACCTGAGTAAATACTTCAGTACCTAAGTACCTGAGTAAATACTTCAGTACCTAAGTACCTGCGTACCTCAGTACCTGAGCAAATAATTGCGTACCTGAGGCCTGAGTACCTCAGTTCCTCTGTACTTGAGCAAATACTTACGTACCTGAGTCCCTGAGTACCCCAGTTCCTCAATACTTGAGGAAATACTTGAGTACCTAAGTACCTCAGTTCCTCAGTACGTGAGCAAATACTTGAGTACCTGAGTACTCAAGTGCCCGAATACTTGAGTTATTGAGTTCTTCAAGTACTTCAAGTATTTTTCCAACTCCAGAATATCCAATAATAGGCATACCGCCGATTATCGAGGTGATTGAGACGCATTACAATTCTCTGAGATACGGATGTGTCGATTTTGTGTAAACCGCCCAAAATCAGATATCGGCCGTTAACTCGAGCATATGGATGATTACGCGCTACTATTTTCTTTTTTTTGGCAAACAATCGGCTTATCCGTTTGGACGATTGATTTATATGACCGATTATATCACCGCACCATTGCTCTCATAAATCCGGGACGATCCGCATTCGAACTTTTCGATCGTATCGTTCACTTCAACCGATATCTACGCACCTATATAAATATCGTCTGTGTTTATTATATATATTTTTTTCAAGCGCTTGTGTAATAACACTGACTCTGACTCATACGGACAAACAGACGCAGTATCACGTATCGGCGATTCTCATAAATTATAATCATCGTTCGCGTCATTCTCGTCGGCCACTTCATAAAGATAGATTTCTCGTTCGGTACACTCTTATTTATATCAACGAAAGATAAGTTTCCGCAAATACCACGGCAATTCTTTTCTTAGCATTATTAAGAAGCAATTGTCTCAACGTCGTGATAACGGGCCATTTAAAGGAAAAAAAAAACGCGACGATGAGAGCAAACAGATCGAGTACAATGTGCTTCAGTATTTGTTTATATTTCTAGAGAAAAGAAAATCGTATGTATGAATAATTTTTTTTCAGCGTCATGGCTGCAGCTTTCTCGATGTTTATCGGCCGATTCGGCAGCTTTGCTGGAAATGCATTTTTCGGATACCTTATCGATGACTACTGCGTACCTCTCTTCGTCGTCCTGACCGGCCAACTTATCGGTTCAGTATTTAATTTATTACATTACGCACCTCGTCGCTCAGGCTGTCGTTTCTTATCGTCAATTAATTCAATGTTTTTCAATTCTCTTTCCAGTGAGCGGAGTGCTGAGTCTCTTTATACCTAGAAGAGGCTATGCAAGAACAGCGACAGCGGACGCGTCGATCGCGCCGGTGGAAACAATTAATTAATTAATTCCTCTGGCAGATACGATATCAACGCGCTCTCGGGACGAAGAAAAATCTCGCAAGAATCTCGACTTGATCGTCACTTCTGCGTACGCTTGACGTTCCATTGTCCAGTATACTGCAATCATTCCATCCGATGAAAGCAAAAAATTATCATGAAAAAAAATAGTATTTTTTATATCGAAAAAATGAAGAATGCGAATTCAGGGTGAAGATAGTCCAATTATTTTGGTGCACATCCGACCTGACTCGGTGAATCGAAATCGTGTCGGAAATCAAATAAACGACATTCCTCGGAGCTGTTATCGTTCAGACGGTGATCTAGACCAGTTTGGGAAGCTATCGGCAGGTCGAGATTTTTTATTTTATTTTATTAGTTTTCGGTCTAGCCGTCGCGGCCTTTCCCACAGGGCAACATTTGCCGTCTGCCATAAACAGTCGTACCCACTTTCAAGCCTTATCGTTCGAATTCACCGATCCGCGTCAGTACAGATCAGCCTTTCTTCTCGCCGAGGACTTAAACTTGAAAAACCAGCTGGTGCGGCAAATTTTCACGATCCTCCGCGTACAATTAATTAATTCTCTGATCGAATAATTCCCCAATCGAATAATTCCCCGATCGAATATTTCCCAGATCGAATATTTCCCCGATCGAATAATTCTCCGATCGAACAATTCCTCGATTGATCGATTCTCTGTTCGAATAATTCCCCGATTGAACAATTCTCCGATAGCCAAAGGAGCGCTCCTGATAGCGATACATGTCCGCCGCGTGTCGAGAGAGCTTTTACTAAGAGTACGTGGCGAAAAGTCAAGAGCTTCACTGTCAGTACTGTGTATCAGGGCCGATGCAGTGTAACTCGCCTCTATGCTGAGCTATAGGTATCGCGGCATGACGAGAGTTGGCGATCATCGTGTCAGAGATGTTGGACCAATAATAGTTCTTCTTACCCTTGGCAGCCGCGTTCTAATTAAGGCACACTAGTGGGCCTCGGACGCGCCAGCCTTATTTCCTGTCATTGTCCCATATTCGCGATAGGCGATATACACCGACGATTCTCGAGAAAATACGTCGCGGCGCAAGTGTCCGTTTCGTTGATACTATAATTTGTTTGATTACATTTTTTTTCCATTTTATATATTTTTTAAACTCTTCGTCGAATCGCGAGTTATAGTTTGGTGATGGTAGCGCGGGTGTCCGCCGAACTTTGTCGCCGTCTCGTAATCGAGAAATCGCACGGTCAGCAGCTCTCTTGATCGAAGCTCGGTCAAATCGTCTACATGCGTACTCACAGTACGTACAAATTACTTAATATAATTAAAAAATAATAATCTTATAATTTTTAATAAATGAGCTTTAATTTTTTATTGTTTTTTTTTTGCAACTCTCCTGGTATAATGAGGTATTTATCGAGAACTGTGCGAGGAGCGCGTTCGAGCGGTGAAGGAAAGTTCGCTCTTTATTCAAATAAGAACTAATGCAAGTCAATGGTAAGCAAAAATAATTGACCATTGCCGTGATAAAACGGAACCAGCAAAAAAGAAAGGCTCAAAGACGCGAACCAGGAACGGCCGCAGACGCGACAATCTTTCCGGCTTTCAGTGGACGGGTGACAAGCGTGCTCGAGTGGTTCGGATTCAACTCGGAAGTGTCGACATGTCGAATCCACTTTATCCGGGTACGATCTTCGCGCGCGATTCTGTAAATTATTTTTATATTTTATTTTTTATTTTTTATCAATCAGACATTTAATCCGTTCGGCGAGAAATTATAATAAATAACAAGTACCGATGGGATTACACGGATTTAACGATGATAGAGTCGGGTCAACTGACAGTCGGACGTTGGAAAGCCGCGTCCGTGTCCATCGAGAATCTAGTGGAAAGAGTAAGTCTTAACGGGTGCTTATCTCGTGACGATTACAGTCAGTCCTTGAGAATAATGTTCACTTCGCATAAGTTTCAGAGAAATGGGAGGAAATTGCAAACACTTCTGGACGATATAAAAATCTGAAAAAATCAAGCATATCAAAGATGCCGAAAAGATTAATTTTGCATAATAATAATTCCAAAATGTTATTAACAAATTGATGAACAATCATATTGTTCAACAAATCTCCCGGAAACCTAACTCTTTCTTAATGAAAGAGTGCTTCGTTCACCTATCTGAATACGTATGAATTTTTTCAGATTTCTAAATTCACCTTGAATATTTTTTATTTTGCAAAAATGTGTAGAAAGTCACAAAATTGAAAGTGAATTTAGAAATCTGAAAAAATGCATACCTATTCAGAAAAATGAACGAATAATTGTCATTAAAAAAAGTTATCTTTCCGATAAATTTGTAGAACAATTTTATTTTTCATCAATTTGTTAATAACATTTTGGAATTGTTATTATGTAAAATTAATCTTTTCAGCATCTTGCATACGCTTGATTTTTTTCAGATTTTTATACCATTGAGAAGTATTTACTATTCCCTCTCATTTCTTTGAAACTTATGCGAAGAGAACACTATTCGCAAGGACTAGCTTAAGGTAGCGAGTGCGTGACACACTAGTCGAATGAGTGCTAAATTCTTGTAATTGTTGCAAAATTGTAGGCATTTATTGACAGTATACAGTAAAAGAGGTACGAACGTTTCCTTGTCCACAAACGTCCACAATTATTTTCATGTTAATTTTACAAAAAAAATCTCCATTCAACAAAACTGTCTTAATTTTACGAATTTTTTGTGTAAAATTAACAAAATAATTGTGGACGTTTGTGAACAAAAGAGGTTTTTTAAATCTACAAATATTTTGTACTGTGTAAAGGAGGTCGATTTGTATCAGTGCATGCACATGTACTGATAAAAATCAACCTGCTTTACACCATTTTGCATTTTACATTTACCGATTGTTGTTCTTGCAAATGTCCATGATAATACGCTTTTGTTGAAGTTATTCAAAGTGATATCCGTATCTTTTAACCACTTTTAAAATACTCATTTTGTTTCTTAAACTTTGCTCTACAAATTCAGAAAGCAGGTTTTTCATAAGTTCGATCCTTTGACCAATGCGGCCCCTTGTTGAACCGGTTAATTGTTTTCCCCATAAACAAACCACTGGCATTTTAAACGACCAAAACTAAAAAAAATCTGCTTACTGAATTCGTGGCGTATCGTTTGAGGAACAAAACGAGCCGTAACTATTACTATTAGTTGAAAAATAAGGATTCTCGTTTGAAATAGTCATGAACATGCATCGTCATGGAAATTTGCATTTATCAATTTATGTACTCGCAAAAATATCGCTCTTAATAGTTTCCTTGATTGAGAACTCATGCAGTAATGCAAACCGACTTCCGTTACCGTTAATAAATGCACAGCATTTTGGATTAAAAATTGTGAAAATTTAGCGCTCCGTTGACTGGTGTTCCGTGCAGTATCCACGTTAATGAAGCCTGCCTCGGTGCGCTCTTCGTGACCCTCGAACGTCGTCTATGCGTGCTGTCTATCAGAAGATACTACAATTCTTTCATTTTTATTTTTTATTTTTTATTATACCTTTAGCACCCGTGATAATCTCGTCGAAAGTTTCGAGTAAACTTACGAAATATTAAACCGGTTACGTCCAGTTAAATCCACCTGCGTCTTATACCTGTCCGCGGCAAACACATTCCGTCAGTTCGGTCAGACGCGCGCTCCGAACGTCCAACGCGGTTCGAGCGTTGAGCCCATGCCAATAGTCAACGCGACGCATGCTGTTGCTCTTCGCAATATGTGTACCTCGATTTTTTTATTTTATTTTGTTATCTTTAAAAATCATAAAACGAAGCGAGCCGAAAACAAAAATTAAAAACAAAGGTCCGGACCGTCCCACAGATAAACAAGGGTTATGTTTATCTGGGCGTTGTATCGGGGATACGATCGTCCGGCGAGTCTGGAGCGCGTCATCCGAAGCATCGATTTATAACAGCACGCCTTCGGATCGATTGCTATCGGTCATCGATTTTACACTTGATCCCTACTTCGAAATCAATCGATGTATTTGTCATTTTATCGAAAAAAATGTATCGCCATTATTGTTATTCCATTGATGACTCGAATATTGTGATCGTTCTGTTTTCCGTTTCGACTATGTTTGTCCTGATTTTTTTTTGCCTTTTTTTTCTTGGCAGCCAACAGGAGTACTCGTTGGGAATCGGAGCTTTGGGTAGATAAGGGGCGCACGATGAGGTATGAAGTGACGTCGTAGAGACCGTCGGGTTACAACGACACAGGTGGATATGCACATAAACACATTGCGTAAGCCTCGGGGCGTCGTATAGAACAGCTGTTGATGCATCGCGACCGCCGACGGATGGCCTCGTGGCCTCCGATCAAATATCTTCGAGTTACCCTTTCGATCTGCGCGTCTACGACTGCGGATATATCGATATTGAGCCATTTTTAACGATCGCATCCTCGCGTGGCTCTCGTAAACTGAGGCCAAAAAATAATTACTGGTATCGACGAAACGTTTTTTCTTTAAGGAAAAGGCTATTTTTAATCTTTAATTTTTCTTTAATATTTTTTTTTTTAATTTGACGAATATTAACGTATCGGAAAGAAATGTGTTCGACCGGGCATTCTATAATCAATTTTTGTTTTTTATTTTATTACTTTGGTGTTACCATTGGAAACAATTTTTTTTAAATTGATTATTTCAGACAGTTTGATACGAAAAATTGCCGAGATGAAAAAATTGATTTTTCTTTTCTTTATGGGCGATCGGAGTACAGATATATCGACATTGAGCAATTTTTAACTGGCCGAACGATCGAATTCTCGCGTGGTTCTCGTAAACTGAGGAGACAAAATAATTACTGGAACCAACGCAACTTTTTTTTATCGAAGAAGCTATTTTTTATCTAATTTTTCTTTTTAAAAAATCTGTAAAAATTTTACAAATAGTAACGCATCGAAATGAAATGTTTTCGACTGGAGATTGTATAATCAATTTTTTTTTTTTTTTTAGTTACTTTGGTGCTAAAATTGAAAATGAAATTTTTCAAAATTGATTATTTCAGATATTTCAATACCAAAAATATACGAGATGAGAATTTTTTTTTCTTTAAGGGTTGATTGACTTCAGTAATTTCTCATTTCCTCATAGTTTCTGATTTACGCGCCTGTTTGCGTGTCTGTACCGGAAGACGGTAGATTGCGGCGGCGAGATTGATTGAAAAAATCGTCGACAAATACACTAGGGATGCTGCGGAGTCGAGCGTGAATTATAGACCGGCTTTGCTTTGCGTCTGCAGGTAGCCGTGATAAAACGTGGCGCGGAACGTCAGTACTATGATATATTAATTGCATAAGACTTTGCATTGATTTATACGAGCCTCGGAAGTTGCACCACATCACAACACGCGTATCTCGTGCCAACGGGTGTATTTTTTTCGAGCCGAAATCAGCACAAAACAACGTGGCGAATACTGTGGGGAAGGGGGAGAGCGGGGCAAAATAGACCCTCAATTTTTTATGAGACTTCTTTTTATGCTCTGGAAAAAAAAACATTCTGAAAATCGTCCATTTTTCTCAGGTGGTCCATTTTGCGCAGGTGGTCCATTTTGCCCCCCTGCCCCTATACGCAACGCGTTAGGCCACGAACAAACAATCGAGTCAAGAAGTATGCATATAGCATGGGATTATAAAAAAAAAGATGGGACTAAGGGTAATAGTCTGAATGGTCGGGGAAAAAAATATCAACATTATCTATCTTATCGCATACGCGGACGATGTGACGAGACGAAAACGTCTCTCTCGCACCGTCGAGGTATATAAACACGTGAGAATCCGTTCGGCTTCCGAATCGTAATTTTTTTTTACGGCAGATAAGGCGACGATCTCGTCGGGGATCGATCCGCGAGAGAATAACAGGGCGATTAACTTCATTAATTTTTTTTTTTTTTGTGCCACCCCGATAGCGTCGTGCGTGAATAGTGCGATAGGGACGTCTTGCGTGAATAGACCCGGAGAAGCGCAAATGCAATCGTTTTACGCTAATAGCGAAGCAATATTACCCGAGTGATAAAAGTTCGAGATCACGAGATCTGATACCCAAAGATTCTCCGCTTGCAAATGAGTGAGGGAAGAATCGTTTGTTCGCGAAAACAAAAGCTTCGAGCGCAATCAAGAACACTGCATTGTTTCAACACAGCCGGAACGATCCTGCAGTTGCGCCAATTTTTCATACACGCCTCGTGGAAAAAGCATCCTCAACTGTCTACGACGCGCGCCACGAATATCCTCTGGGCCACCAAATACTCATCTATCACGGACCAATTCCGGAAAACACCTTTCAGTCATGGGTAAGAAGTCGCCATTGCGATATATATTTTTCAAGAATTTTTCAATTATTTTTCAATTACTTTTCACTTACTTTTCATTTACTTCTCAATTACTTTCCAATTACTTTTCAATTATCATTTAGGATAACGGTGGTGAATATGGCCCGATCCGTCTATTGTTGATTTCCGAGCCAACGAGGGTGGCCCGTATTCCCCACTTTTACCTTAATTTAATTTAATTATCTCAAGCGACGAATTTGCGTTTACCGTTCGTTCTATTCCTCAGGGCTCGACTTCCTCGCAGACGGAAGTGCCGATTTCGAACATGCCATCACCGTTACAGGTAAGCGCGTCCGCAAACCACGCACGAAGTAGACTGCATTCGCCTCGCGGGCGTAACTTTCAATTACTTACGACGATAGTCTTGACCTTGAGTACAAAATTCTACGAACATAACGTTAAAAAGGATCCGATTCTATTCAAAACATCGATAAGATAAACGTTTATACACTGTAAAAAAAATACGCTTGAAAATGTTTACACAATGTGTGTTTTTTCGCGTAAACCGATAGATTAAATTCGTGCATAAAAACTTCATAATTTTATGTATTAATTTTGCAAACATTTTCCAAAAAGTGTTATTAAAAAAATGATAATAAGATCGGTATAAAAAATAATGGATACAGGCCCTTGTACATTGTGACTCGATCGTATGGACGATGATAAGAAAGACCGATCGAAAAACATAAATAATAACCAAGAGTGGCTCGAAAAGCACTTCAGAAAAATTGGGGATTGTGCCGGGATCTTTGGCGCAGCCAGCGATTAATTAACAGGCTAATGTCGAACATATAAAACTTTGTAAAAAATCGTTTTTTCGTATGGATGATTTTTAACGTTTCACTTCAGGATTCGGTAAATTCCACTATATGCTGCTCGCTGTATGCGGACTTATCTACATGGACACGGCGATCGGAGTTACGATAATATCGTTCGTCTTGCCTGCCGCCCAGTGCGATCTGCAAATGGACTCGACTTCCAAAGGGTGGTTGACCGCGTCTCCTATGCTCGGTAAGCGATAACAATTTTTTGTATAGTCATTTTCACAAAAATTAGAAATTATATTTAAAAAATAGTTTTAAAAATAAAATTTAAAAAATATTTTTGAAAATTAACTTCTGTATCCGCGTAGCTTCCGCGACCCGGAGAGGAGAAAATGAGTATCGATTGTAGCTCGTTGAGCATTTACGGTATATGCCAAGGAGGGATCGGAGCCTCAGAGGGAGGCCATACCGAGCTTCCTATTACACAATTCGCCGCACATTGGCTTCCTCTGGCCGAGAACTTTTTGCATCGCCGAACTTGCGTTAAAATAAATCGTAAACTCTGCACTGCATTTTTTTGGATAGGTGTTCTGACCATGTGAAAAAATCCCTAGACCTACATAAAAAGTTGTAGGAGTTCCATTTTTTTCAAAAAGATTATGTTATTTTTTTTATTTTCTCCTCTTCAAAAATGGACTTTTTCGTAACATTTTTTAATCAAATGGACTTAAAAAAAAATCACTGAATAAAATATTCAGTGATTTCAGCGGCAAATATTAAGAAATTCAATATTCAGCGGCAAAATATTCAATATTCAGCGGCAAAATATTCAATATTCAGCGGCAAAATACATTGGAAAAACTTATCGTAACTTTACGTTGAATAATTCAAATACCCGTTCGTTACGGTTTTCCTCGAACGTTTTATCGTTCCGGTGATTAGTGACGCATAGATCGACAACTCGCGAAATCTTTGTCTGGAAAAACTTTCCTTGAACTGCATGCGATATACGATGCAAATTCTATTCACGTCTACCCGGATGATGATCATGATCAAAGTTCTTTCGATTTTTAGGCATGGTCATCGGATCTTACATCTGGGGCTGCCTGGCTGACACGAAGGGTCGAAAAGCCGTCCTCATAGCGACACTACTGATGGATGGGCTAGTCGGCATAGCTTCATCGTTCGTTCAATACTTTTGGATATTTTTGATATTCCGATTCTTCAATGGTTTCGCGTAAGTAATCAACATCCCGTAACGAAAATACTTTTATGTACACTATCAAAAAAATTCGTACTGGTATCGAACGTTTTTACGCATAAACTGGTATATTCACTTTCATGTACAATTGCAATGAAAAACTAACGTCCACTATATTAAAAACTTTAGAAATATTTTACTTTTATTTCTCTAAAAGTCCATTAATTTTTTATGACAATTGAACATTAAATTTAATATATCAGTTTAAGTCCAATTTTACTCCAATGCAACAAGAAATATATATATATATATATATATTTCAATCCATTTTTCATTAACATTTTTTCCGAACCCATTTTGCCCCACGTCCAAATTTTCCCGGATCTAAAAAAAAAAATTCGTTTTAACGGGAGATTGCAAATGTTGTTGCCTCGTTCGGCGCTAGTGTTACCGGCGCGATGGGCATATGCTTTCCCTATCTCGGTGAATTCCAACCAACCAAGTATCGCGAGAAGATTCTGTGCTGGATGGAAATGTTCTGGACCATAGGAGTCATCGTTCTGCCCCGTAAGTTTATCCATCCCAGTACCATACATTCTATCCTCCCGATGAACAATCTTAATTTTTAATATCATTGATTTTTTATTTTGCCCAAAGTTATTGCCTGGCTCATCGTACCGCTCGACCTGATCTATGAGTCGGAAACGTTTTACTTCAAATCGTGGAATCTCTTCGTCGCTCTGTGCGCCCTGCCGTCCCTGATGCTCTCCCTGTGGCTCTTCACATTTCCGGAGAGTCCGAAATTTCTGCTCGAGTGCGGGGAGACCGACGAGGCACTCGAGGTATTCAAATGGATTTACTCACAGAACACCGGCAAGGATCCCGAAACCTATCCGGTAAGCCATTCTTCAGTTCACTTATCTTTAAGGTAGTCCTTGCGAATAATGTTCACTTTGCATAAGTGTCAAAGAAATGAGAGAGAATTGCAAACACCTCTGGATGATATAAAAATATTAAAAAATCAAGCATGTCAAAGGTGCTGAAAAGTTTAATTTTGTATAATAATAATTCCAAATTGTTATAAGCGGATTGATGAACAATCAAATTGTTCAACAAATCTCCTGGAAACTTAACTTTTTTAAAGGAAAATTATTCGTTCATTTTTCCGAATGCGTATGAATTTTTTTTAATTATTAAATCCACTTTGCATTTTATGACTTTCTACACATTTTTCCCATATAAAAAGAAACAAATTCAAAGTGAATTTAAAAATCTGAAGAAATTCATACGTATTCAGAAAAGTGAACGAATCATTATCACAAAAAAAACAGTTGATTTTTCCGAAAATTTTGCGAACAATTTTATTTATCATCAATTTGTTAATAACATTTTGGAATTATTCTTATGCAAAATTAATCTTTCCAGCACCTTTAAGATGCTTGATTTTTTTCAAATTTTATACCATCGAGAAGTGTTTGTAATTCCCTCTCATTTCACTGAAACTAATGCGAAGTGGACACTATTCGCAAGGACTACCTTAAGGTTGTTCGAGCGCTACTTTTTGCTTCCTCATAGAAAAAGTTACGTTTTCGTAAAGAAAAAATCAACATTTTAGAGTCAGAGTACTTAAATAGTCTGAAACGTCGAGAAACGCGATTTTTACCTGGTATCCGGATGTACGTGTGTATGTGCATTTGCCTGTGGGTGTGTATGACAGACTTGCATCGTTTAAAACGACTATAACTCGGAAGCCAAAAATACAGAAAATGCTTTCTCATAGAAGAAGCTTTGCGAATAAAGCAACATTATGAGAAAGCCATATAAAAATTGCAATCACCAACTTTTTTTTTCTTACATAAAAATAACATATCAACTGTTGCGCAGGTGAAGTCGCTCCAGGAAAAACCAAACCCCAAAGACAAGAGTACGAGGTCTCTGAAACTCCACAAGAGAAAGGATCTCAAAGTTCTGTGCGCCGAAGTTTGGGACCTAACACTGGCGCTCTGCAAGCCACCGTATCTGCGAAACACGCTGCTAGCTTGCGCAATACAATTCGGCTTGACGAGCAGTTATTACACACTTATGGTGTGGTTTCCCGAGCTCTTCAAGAGGTAGATTTGAACAATTATTAAAAAATTGATCAATGAAAAAGGAAAGTGGGGAAAAATTACACTTATGGTTTCCCGAGCTCCTCAAGACGTTAATTTAGAGAATTGAAAAAAATTGATTTTTGGGAAAAAAGTGAGGAAAAATGGAACATTGGGGCAAAACGGGCCATAGTTAATAATTTTTTTGCGGGATGAAAAGAGTCTCATTTGGAATGAAGAATTCGTCCCGAGGTTCCATTTTGCCCCATTCTACCCTATCCATAATTTTTCGGGATGTGTCAGTAGATGCGTCGCTAATTGATGAAAAACTACGAATAAACAGATTCGAAGCATTCGAAGAGGAGAATCCGGGGGAAAGTACATCCGTGTGCATAGTCTCAGCCCTATCCGACAACACGACGACCATCCTAGACGGATCTAGCGCTAATTGCATAGCGGCTATAGCACCGTCCGTCTATCATCACACGGTCTACATCGGCCTGGCCTGCGTCCCCGGATCCATCATACTTCCGCTTTTCATTCACAAAGTCGGTGCCAAAGTTTTCCTCAGTGAGTCATCAAAATTTATCATTAAGTCGACGTGAAACTACTGTTTTGGACACTTTTCCCGATTAATAATCGTCGGGATAATATTCGAATAATTCATATATAAATATTTATATAATTTGTATATATTGTAAGGACCGAGAGAATGAATAATGCGCGTATTTGGTTTTGGGGCGGATATTATTAATAATGATAAACGTTTATTATCCCGATGACGTAATGTCACACGTCTGTTCGTTTTGAAGGTCTCGTCCAGACTCTCTGACATGACGATCCTTAACGAATAGTCTGCTACATATTCGTTAGTATATATACGTTTATTATCCCGATGACGTAATGTCACACGTCTGTTCGTTTTGAAGGTCTCGTCCAGACTCTCTGACATGACGATCCTTAACGAATAGTCTGCTACGTATTCGTTAGTATAGTAGCCTTAACGAATAGTCTGCTACATATTCGTTAGTATATATAATTATATAATTATTTATATAAGTAATATAAAAATAATTATACCATTATATAATTATTTGTATAATCTATGTCATTATATAATAATTGAATGACCCGATTAAATTGCAGTTGTATCGCTGGTCGTCTCCGGTGCGGTAACAGTTGGCTTCTACTACGTCGTCAACGCTACGCAAAATCTTGTGTTATCCTGCATCTTCGAGGCTCTGACGTCCCTCGGCATCTCGCTACTTTACTGCGTCATCGTCGACATGTTTCCGACTAATCTAAGGTTTCAACATTTGAGGATAAGCTTAACTATCGACTAATGTTCGCGTTTTCTAAGACACGTATTAATGATTTTTTTTTCTTATCGATCTTTGCAGAGTCATGGCCGCGGCAATGTCACTGACAATGGGCCGACTGGGAGCACTGGTTGGTAATCTCGTATTTGGATATCTAATCGATCTCGCTTGCGCCGTACCGATCATTCTGTTCGCCGCTTTCCTCTTTGGTAAATTCCCTTTTTTATAGCTATATGAAATTATTGTTTTATTTAAAAATATAACCAGTGTAATTTGCAGTGATAATTGTGATGGTTTTTTCAGGATGTGGATTGCTGTCGTTCTTCCTTCCGAAGACAGGAAAAGAGACATTGGATTAAGATTAATCGTCAACAATCATTAACATGTACCGAGACTAATTTGTAGATCTCAAGAGTTCCCTTAGACAAAAAGATCTCGGGAAGGCTGTTCTTCAATCGAACGCGTTAATTTTCCTCCTCACAATCGAACATCCCACGACCCGCTCAAGCCGTTCTTTTAAATTATTATTATTAAATATCGTAACAGTTACGATAGGATAACGCTATAAGTTATAGGGGAGACCGAGGCAAAATGGCACAGCGGGGCAAAACGGGACAGTGAGGGTAAAACTCAATTTTTGCAATAATTTTTGGACGCCCCATTTGTCCCAACGATACACCCGAATTTTTAAACCCGTTTTGCCCCACATGCCACCATCGCCACCATCCAAAAGTTATTGGAGAATTGCGTTTTGTCTCATTATCCCGTTTTGCGCCGGTGTGCCATTTTGCCCCGCTCTCCCTTAGTGCTTCCGTGTAAATATATATTTATTCGCTACGACTTAAATTTTCTACGAATGTATAGACTCTATTTCCGCTATTTATCATTATTTTATTTTCATTATATATATATATATATATATTTTTTACAATTTTTTTCGTCGTTATCGATACTAAGTAGTCGTTTATTATATCTCGCGCAACACACTGATTCGTAAATCCCACCCTCTCTCTCTCTCTCTTACTATCTCTATCTGAATTTTACATGAGTATTTTTAGAGTATCCAAAGCCAATTAGTATGTCTACGTCACCAATGATTTTATAAGCATAGAATTGTAATTTTATTAATGCATTATAGATCTTAAATTATTATAGAATATTGTTTAAAAACAACAAAAAATCGATGATACCAATGTATACGTATCATTGGATAATACAAAAACTAATGCGTAAAACTGTTGTTTCTCCTCGATCTGAACCCTTCAAACCCAAAGCCTCTTTGCAGTCAAAAACAAAAATGCGATGTAATTATGTAAAAAAAATGTCCGCATGTAGACTTAGGGTCGTTGAAACCGGGAATCGTCGCCATTGGTAATATACAGGATGATATAATACATTTCTTTATTATTTCATTATGATCGACGGAATAACGCAATCGTCGCAACTGGTACAAGTGATGATTTTTTTTTGGGCTTAACAGGTATAATTTTTTTAGATAGGATGCTTCTCACTTCCCACTGTATCACACCGTTGTTTCCTGCCCGAATCGGTTAACTTTAGCCGGCGTCGGACGATAAATCTGCAAAGATCGGCGACCGATCACCGAAAACAAGGCTTATTTGCCACAGTTAATTCCTGCTTCAGCCAAAGAATCGATAACGTCAACCATTAAACTGGCAGGTCTAATTAATCAATTGGATTGCAACTAACTAATTCCTTGACCCAATCAATACATCTTTAAGCCTAATCGATTTATCGACTCCAGTGACCCTGAGAAGTTAACCGATCCAAACGATCCTCTTTCCGGCGATCACATGAAAATAAAAATCGCGTGTCGGTTATCGATACATTTTATCGAGCTTAAGGATATCGGCCTGTGGCGGTTGCCGGCCGACAGAGGATGAAGAAGAGGTCCCAAGACGGGCGAGGGCGAATCCTCGGAGAGGACTTTCAATCCTCCAGCGAAGAGAGAAGCGAACAATTCGTGGCCATTCAATTCAGATCCAACTAATCAATTAATTGCAACCGACTAATTCCTCGAATCAGCAAATACATTTTTCAGCCCAACCGATTTATAGTCCGGCTCCAGTAAACCTGAGAAGTTAACCGATCTGAACGATCCTCTTTCCAGCGATCACATGAAAGAAGAAATCGCGTGTCGGTTATCTAGAACCAATGATCGCCGGTAGATCTTTCATTCGTACTCGTTGGAATATTTTATCGAGCTTAAGGATATCGGTCTGTGGCGGTTGCCGGACGACAGAGGATGAAGAAGAGGTCCTACGACGGGCGAGGACGAATCCTCGGAGAGGACGTTCGGTCCACCGGCGAAGAGAGAAGCGAAGGATTCGGGGCTCGTTGCGACGATCGTTGACGGATCGGGGGCCGATATCGTCGTCGGCGATGCCGCTGCGACGGCCGCGGCGGCTGCGGCGTAGTACGGAAGGAGCGAAGGGTACTGGCTCGAATTCAGATAAGTCGGGGCGGCGAAGAGTCCCTGCCTCTGCGCTATCTTCAGCCGCGATGTCAACTGCTTCTTCCATTTCGTCCGACGATTTTGGAACCACGTCTTTATCTGCACCTCCGTCAGGCTGAGACTTTTCGAGAGCTCCATCCTCTTGCTGACGCTCAGATACTTGTCGATCTTGAATTCGGCCTCGAGCTTCTCCAACTGCTTTGCGCTGTAGGCCTGGCGCGGCTTTCTGTCGATCCCCGGCTTTCGCGAACGGCGACCGCTCGGCTTTGGAGCTGAAATTTATCATTCGCCCCGTATATTATCATTCGCTTGGGTCGACAAGGGTCGAAGGTTTTCGGATTGTGGTGGATTTTGAATGGGCTTCTTTAAAGATAGGACCGCATTTAGTGGAACTGATGAGGAGCTGCGGCGGGGAATAAATTTGCTATGTAAAGCGTTCTGTTAATAAAACAAAAATCCATGCTTTTTTGTTTTTTTTGCGATTATCGGTGTGCGTCCCGATTTTTAAAAATAGCTACTATGGTATTTGTGTTCAGCGCGAGGAGATGCATTGATTTATGTGGTCCAGAATTTTCGCCTTTTGGGAAATTCCATTTTAGCAAATAAAAATAATGCAAGCCCTCTTTAACGTTAATTTTTTACGTTCTTTATCGGCCTGTAACGACTCAAAAACGCGATACGGTAAATCCGCCAATTACCCTATCTTGCGCATTTTTTCCCGTAGAACGCGATAAACCTCTCGCTTTTCCCTTAATTCGGACGGTAAGAAAATATATCACTGTCTGAAATTCCCAAAAAACACTATTTTCCGAATCGGTAAAAAAAAATGTCATCCTTCCTTTCAAGGCTCTAACCGATGTATTTTTCCTGATGATAACAAATCAGCCACGTGTTTTTTACTCCCAACAAAATACTTTATACGAAAGCCCGTGAAAAAAATAAATATTGTTTTTGTAATTTATCGTCGCTAAAACGTTCCGGAGCGCGCCGGTAATGAAAATTTACCATTGCAATAACACTGATAGGCGCGGCTGCTCGGCGGCAGACCTCGGGGGGTAGTTTGCCCGCGCACTTATCGGGACGAACGAATGACACAGTATTTTACGATCATATCCGTGCGTTCGGTGCGCGGAGGAGGTGACGAGCCGACAATAAGCTTGGCAAACAGTTTTGCGGACAGAACGAGCCGAGGAGATTTTTTCAGACTCGCGTTCTCGCATTATCCAAATATATGCCCGGTGGTGCGGTGCGAAGAAACTCGCACTTTGCCGCGCGGTTCGTTTCCTGTTGTCCCCCCGGGCATCGTCATCATCATCACGAGCCAATAACTAATACGTGTTTACCGACCGTCACTTTTAGTGAATGAGGAAACACCGAGCGAGGGAAACAGCCTTCTGCGCACCGTGTGCCTTGCGTTAGCATTTTTTTTTTTTTTTTACATTTTCCATGAACAGAAATGATCCACGAGGGCCAAAGATCCCGGGTCCGCGGCCGTTGCTTGCCCACGTCGTTAGCCGGGCCCTGCTTACCGCATAGACCAACAAACGGATGTCGCGTGTTTGATCAAGACCTTAGGGATTTTTATGAGCCTCTTTCGGGCGTCCACCTCGAGATACGCGGAAAAATTATCGCCGGGGAATTTAATATCGAGAGGACAATAATATTCCAATAGAATTCTTTCTATAATTGGCATTAATTACCATATCTTGCCCCGCGAAAAAAATAAAGATTCTTTTTTTTTAAGGTTTCAAGTTTTAAGGTTTTAAGTTTTAACGATTTTTTTTGCTTAAATGTGTGAAATATTTTGTAAAATGAGCAGCAAACGTGAGCAACAAAACGAGAGACACGTGTTCTTTTACGCGTGCATATTATTAAAAGAAAATCGGCGTACAACGGTGGGGGTGAAAATTCTCAGAAATCTTGGGTCGCGTCTCGAATTCCTCGAAGGATAAAACAATACGATACAGAGGCGAGAGGAATGAAGGAGCGAGTAAGAGGGACGAGAAAGATTTACGAGTGTGCAGAGACATTTAGCACCTGACCGAAAGATGGTTAGAGGCACGACGCTGATAAATGGGCCTCTAACAGCATGGCGGATTTTCGCCGGGAGGGGAGAGACGGCGAACCGCGATGGCCGCGAATCTTCCCGTGCGCTCTTCGCGGACGAGTATGGAGGTGGACATTTTAACGCATTATTAAACGATCAAACAGAGACGGAATGTAATCGAAAATTAAAAAAAAAAAAATGTTTTTAAATGCGTACATTTTTTTTTTAATTTCGGGTCCGCGAGTTAAATATATTTAATCCGGTGAAAGTGCGAAAGTTCTTACAGCGCGGATGCACGAATAACGGGTCGTACGAGAGGCGTTTGATGCCGGGTTCGCGTGTCGGTCAGTCGTTAAGTACGTATCTCGTAATATCCAATATTCGGGTTCTCGCCTCGCCATAGGCATCCCTTAACGCGAGCCTCCATTGTCCGCTAAATGGGAACAACCTATTCGCCACCTGGTCGTGTGTGTCTTGTTATTTATTAACGATCTCGCGCCCAAAAGAAACAGCCCCGGAGTTTCCTTACTATGATTTATCGTTATCCGGTACCGTGCAATGGCTCATCCCCTTGGGCTACCGACGATTAGCGCTTATACAGACGATTCGGATGGATTAGATACAAAAAGAAACAATAACTGAACGAAAGAAGAGGGGGCATATGTAATTTTTGTTTTGATGAATTTTATCGACGATTTCCAGTGACAAAAACGATTTTCTTAACAACCCAACGTGCCGTCAAGATATTGTTTGGGCGTTGATCAAGGACACTAGACTTTCTTGATTTTTTCGAAAAAAGAAGTTTCAGCAATATAAACACAGCCTCCGGGAGAGAAATTTGGAAGACCAAGTTTTTGTACAAAGGACCCAACGTGCAAAAACAAAATTAATTAGGCTTTTTGATCCAGGAAACCAGGCTTCCTCGATTATCTCGATAAAGGGAGTTTTAGCAATATAAACCCAGTCTCTAGGAGAGAAATTTGGAAGACAACATTTTTTTACAAAGGACCCAAAGTGCAATCAAAAAAATTGATTGAGGTTTGATCAAGGAAACCAGCCTGCCTTGGTCATTTTGGAAAAGAAAGTTTCACGAATAAGAAAACCATGGGAGAACTTTAGAAGATACTTTTTTTTTGCACAAAATACCCACCGTGCAGTCCAAAAAATTGATTTGGCTTCGATTGAGGAAACCAGCAAGCTGCACCGTAGAGCAAGGATGCTGAGGCAAGTGAGACCGCCGCTGCAGAATAGCCGGTTCGATCGGCAGGAACACTCGATGACGAGAGAACCGCGTCGTCCTCGCTGGTGTATATGACGGGGGTTGTTGAGCTAGATCCGTACAGGGCGGAATCCTCGGTACTCCCAACTTTTAAGTAGACAATAATTTTTATAGAAAATTGGCTAAATTGGCTTCACGTAAGGTAGAGCCCGATAGTACAACCTTTATGAACCCCGGTCGAGAAGTAACAAACAATGACGCTTTTAATAATTATGTTTGCTCAAATGAGTACCACATTTTTCAAACCGTTCACAGAATGTTTTACGCACGAGCAGATTATAGCGACTAGTGATTTGCATTACGGGATGTAACAGTAATGCACTTTTCAACAATTTTTCCGAGGTACGTGTCAGTTAGTGTTTGTTTTTTTATCAAAGAATAGTGCAATTTGGTAAATATGGTCCGGTCCATATATAATTGATTTACGTGCTAATCGGACTGGACCACATTCATCGCTTTTACCCTAATCCATTTTCTTTTCTTCATGCGCGATTTTTATGTAGTAAATTTTCGTAATCAAAAAACCACCACACTGAGAAAAAAAATCGATTGACTCAACAAAATGAGCGCTTACGGGTGGCGAAACAAATTTTTGCTTGATAGAACGAAATAATTGTCGCAGTATAAGTAAAGAAACATTTGATTCGACGGCCTGTTAGTTCGATCAATGAGATATTCCTTTCGATCAACCAATTATTTCTTTCGCCACCCGTAAGCGCACATTTCATTGACGCAATTGATTCTTTTCTCTGTGGATGAACTCTCGATTGATGCATAAAAATTTTCATTAACGATTTAATAAAAATGTATCACTCATTTTACTGCAGCTGAGTTTTCCACCAGGAGTATTTTTCGTACCATAAATTTTTCTTGATCTCTAATAATAATAATATATATATATATATTTTTTTTTTACAAAACGTACAGTGCTGGCTGTAGGAAGTCAGTGGCTGGTTCCGGCCGTGCGACGGTGTGATCGCCGTCGGCCGGATCAAGGGCGAAGGGCGCCTCGAGGATTCCTCCCTCGACTGCTTGGAGTCGCAGGAGAGACTTCTCTCGTTTCGCCCCAGGATGTTCTCGATCGAGAACGGCGTCGGCAAAATCGGCGTGACACGCGTCCCGGTCTTCTCCGGAGCTCGCCGACGGCCCGTACTCTCGTTGCTCTCGCTCGCCGTGACACTCGAATCAGACACGTATCCCGACGGATCACGTCGGCTCGAACCCGACCACTCGACACTGTCGTCCTGCTGAGGCTCCTCATAGTCGCTCCTCGATCGGACCCGAAGATTTTCGTTCGCGCCCTCGAACGCTGTATCCATGCTTATCAGAGTCATTTGAAAACCATCCGCACGGTATTATCAAACGGCCGTCGCGGTATATCGTTGCTTTATCGCGCTGTATTTCATCCCTTGACCGGTGTGAAATAATCACTAAATCCTTTTTTTTTCTTTCAAGGAAAATCACAAAAATGTTCTTAATTTTTAAAATTCTAACAATGAGTTTTAAAAAATCACTAAACTTGTTTTTAATTTTTATACTCGAACGCAGAGTTGTGAAAAACACTAAAATGTATTTTATTTTAAGATTTAAACTGAAAGTTTTTGAAAACACTGAAAATTGTTCAATTTCAAGATTCGAACTCAGCGTCACAAGTCACTAGAAATTTTTTAAGTTTAAGATTGGAACTCAGAGTCTGTAAAAATCACTGGAATGGTTGCTTAATTAAAAAATTCCGACCAAGCGAGTAAAAAAGATTGAAAAATGTTACTGGGTTGTTTCGCACCTCGGTGAAGGTACCGCGCTCGATCGTCGAAATTTTTTTCAGTAATTTTCGGGCCGATAAGGAATTTCGAGTTGCACGACTGGGTCCTAATCTTTGACTAATCCTCGGTGAGGAATCCGGCGGGGAAAAAGCTCGTGGAATATCGTCGAATGTGTATGACAGGTGGGGCACGTGTTTGTGGTGGACCACCGAAAGGGCCATACCGCATGAACCCCCCCTTCCATATTTACGAGCCGGCAGCGCGGTTCGGGCGCTCTCCTACCCTGCGGAGATGAGCCACGGAGCCTGCGGATAAGGCGCATCACCAATCTCGCACCTACCGCCTACCGTCCTTCTCGCCACTCCACGCTCGCCGACATCGTGGGCGTTTTTACTTTTTTCGATACGCCGGAGAAGGGATCTCTAAAGTGCTGGACCCCCTTCCCAACCCCCCCCCCTCCCCCCACCTGACCATGGTTCAAGTACTCATCATCGTCGGGACATTTATCTCCGATGTTGGTCGAACGCGGATCTTGTGTATTTCGTACCTCCCGTTCGGAAATAAAAAAAACCACTTTGAACTTTGTTGTGTGTGTGATCGAATTCAATGCAGAATAGGAACATTTTTTATCTCTGTAAAAAAACTCAGTCGAAGGTACAAATAATGTGAAGATCGAGATTTTCACATCCTCGTAGAGGAAGCTCTGTCAATCAAAGAAAATAATAATAATAATAATGATCGTTTTTAGATTTTTCAATTTTCAATCGGTTTGAGAAATTCATTGGTCTTTAGCCAGACATCTTCGCAATAAAATATTGAACATTTTCATATATTATTTCAAACATATTTGTTATCGAGATGCACGACGGGATGGTAAATCAATTTTGGTTCTCATAAATAAAATATTAAAAAATATATACAATATATACAGTCAATGTTTCTCCTTTTTGAGATAAAAACATTAACTTTTCTAAATCGGAGCGAAAATAATAAAGATAATAATAAAAATAATAAATAAATAATAATAAAGATAATAATAAAAATAATTTGGCGTTTTACTTTTTTCGATACTCCGGAGTAGGGGTTCCTAAAGTGCCGGACCCCCTTACCTCCACCCCCACCCCCTCCCTCTCCCCCGACGTCTACACACTATTTAGCTACTCATCATCGTCGGGGAATATTTATCTCCGATGTTGGTCCAACGCGGATCTTGTGTATTTCGTACCTCGAGTTCGAAAATAAGAATAACACTTTAAACTTTGTTGTGCATGTGATCGAATTCAAGGCACAAGAGAAAAATGTTTATCTCTGCAAAAAAAAAAACAGTTGACGGCAAAAAAAAAATAATAACATTTTGAAATCGGAACAAAAACAATAAAGCGAAAAAAATAAAATAATACCGTTCATCTAACGAAAGGCTTTACTTTATTTTGCGAAATTAATTAAAAAATAAAAATAAAAACTGTGGATAGTCTTTGTGAAAATATTGTTGCAAAATGTAATTTTTGTTGTTATTGTTGTTGGGTTCGAAAAGAGTAAATTTCATTCCGCTGAAAACCTCCCAAAAGCTTTTCAATTTTATATTTTTAGATGTTTTCTGAAATGTCGCAATGAATTGTTTCGATGAAAGGGAAAGAGGATTTGGATACGAAATTACGGGCCGCGACGCTACGGACTTTGTCTCTTCGGTGGTCGATCACATTTCATCGGTCGCGATTGAGAATCTGCCGAAGATAAGGCGAAGTAGTTGGCACCGAAAGATCCGCAAGACATTTCCCATTGGTCAGGAAGCGCGCATGCTTTTTGCTCCGGTAAACGCCCTCTTTTCTACTTACGTGTGCGGGATCGTGTTATAGTATAGCTGAGCATTCATATCCTGCTGCCCCTCGAGCGGAAGGTTTTAGGGTGCGGAGGAGGGATTCACGTGTTTCCACCGTGGCCGCGTACCTCTCGACCCGCGCTCCCGGGTAAACACTACCTGCCAATCTATAACACCGTAAAAGCCCTCCTTGATCGTTTCGAAAAAGGGGCTTTCACCGGTAGAAAGCCTGTCCTTAGGTGAGAAAATTGGTCCGTGGTTCAAATTGCAATTACCATCTCAAAAAAAAAAAAAAAAAAAAAAAAAAAACAACGATCAAAAATCCCTAATTTTCGAAATATCGACCATAAACATTATGTATAACATCTTTCTCCAGGTAGTCATTTTGAGACAATCTACAACTCATTTCTCATTTGGGTTCTGAAGCTTAGAAATTGTATCGCATCAAATTTAAGTGTTTCGACCGATTCCGAAAGGGAAAATTTGCTCCAAATTCTGATAGCGATGATTGGATGACGATAATTCATTTTTTTCAAACGTTTCTGTCCGCATAGATAAAAAAAATAAAAGAAAAATTAACTATAAAAGGCACGAGAGAGAGGACGGGTCAGATATTCATCTTTGATCTTACTGAGGAGCAGATTTCTTCCGGCGCGTGTTGCGTGGGAGACGGAGAAACACGTGCCAGCATCCACGAGCAAAGCCAGCCGCGCACCTCCGAAGAGCTGAGTTGGGAGGCATTACAGGGGGTAGAGAAAAAAAATCCCCCCTAACTGGACTCGTACCGAACTCTCGCACCGGCACGACGGTGAACGGAATGGTATATAACCACTCTCCCGAGATATTAGACAGGTGAGCGAGTTCCCAAGGGAACAAAAGCCCCATTACCACCCCGGCAGCCTCGCAACCCGCGACCCACGCACCCTCCCCCCTTGTACCATCCCCTAAAACATTTATAAGAGCTGCTGTAAGTGGTTTTTAATAAAACGCATTTAATCATGGCTCTCACGTTTCACGGGTCTGTAATTCGATTAACCCGCCTACGCTGTCATCGGAGAATAGGGGATGATTATCAATCTTGTTGAGGGCTGAGGGAGCTGCGATTGCAGAGCTAATTTACATGTCACTCGTTTCTGTATCTCATGCACGCTGCATCTGATTTGGGGCTCCATATAGATTGGAAATAATAAATAAAAACTATCGGTTAATTGACAATTAATCACGTAGTTAATACTCCTCGGTAATTTGCTGATAATTTTTCTGCTTAAATTAATTTATGAAATAAATCTTTAAAAAATAGTAATACAAAAATAAAATTTGCATGCCGTCGTTTATGTGTCTCATGCACGCTGCATGCGATTTGGGGATCCATATAGATGAAAAAAAAGAAAAACGATCGATTATCTAACAATTACTCATATAGTTAATACTCCTGTCTAATTAGCTATTAATTTTCCTGCGTAAATAAATTGTAAAAAAAAAAACAACAACAACAAAATGTACATATCACTCGTTTTTGTACCTCAGTCATGTAGATTGAAAAATAAATAAAGACTATCGATTAGCTGATAATTAATCACATAAATAATACTTCTCTGTAATTTGCTATCAATTTTTCTGTTTAAAGTTTGTTTAAAAAATATATATATTCAATTTTATATTTGTAAAGTTTTTTTTGTGTTATTTCTTAATCGTCTAGCATGCAGGATAACGGTGAAAGAGCACTGACACCGAGTGATCCTAGAGCATGGTTACAGTTAATGCAATTACCTCGGCCCCTGGTGACGGGGATATTATCAAGTTCAACGGCGTGTCGCACACCTCTGATGCTACATTTTTACTGTCCTGCGTCGACACCTCAGTCGCTAGTCACTCCGGAATTTTCGAGCAGCTCAGTCGACGGCATTTAAAAAAAATTTATTAAAAGAACTACTGCTTTTTTCAACAATGCTTATCATTTTGCTATTCCTCATAAAATTGATAACGAGTGGCTCGAAGGCCCAAGGCGGTTGTTACTACGATGGCAACGAGTTTTGCCTAAATCAGGAGGACATAATGTCGGTCGATTTGCTGCCCGGTTCATTTTTACTCATGGATCCAACAGCCAAGGGTGAAAAACAACTGGAACAACTCAATAATGTCACCGTGGACGGGAGCATGGACAGGGCCATCAACGAAATGGATTTTCACAGGTAAATGCGTGCCATCGATAGGAACAAATAAAGCGATAAATCAATCGAGAAACAGACAAATATATCGATAAATTAATTGACAAATAAATCGGCATATCAATCGGTAAATAAAACGACAAACAAATGGAAAAATAAATCGACTAACAAATTGATAAATAAATCGATAATTAAATCGAAACTAAATCGATAAATAAATCGACCAATAAATCGGTACATAAAACGACAAACAAATCGCCAAATAAAGAGATAAAGTAATAGACAAATAAGTCGATAAATAAATCGACAAATAAGTCGATAAATAAATCGACAAATAAGTCGATAAATAAATCGACCAATAAATCGGTAAATAAAACAGCAAACAAATCGCCAGATAAAGCGATAAAGTAATCGACAAATAAACCGAAAAAGTTTTATCTGCTCAGGAAGAGAATGAACGAGTACCTGTGTCACGGTTTCATGGCCGAGGAGATATTCCGAGAGATGAAGTCAATTCGGGTGAAAAGACGTCCCGACGATCGTTCGTCCCTCATCAATTCGTTGCCCGACTTCTTCGGAGATCCGAGCGTCGCGGGCGACAATGACTACGACGCGAACGACGTCGGGAGCGCGACGGACTTCGAGAACCTCACCGTCCAGCACAAGCTCCTATCGGACGAGGGTAGCACCAAGTACAAAGACTGGCTACAACGGTGAGTGCACGAAACCCCCGTTCGATTTACAATGCTCAAACGATTTGCTATCCCTTCAGCACGACGACCCTCGACGACGTCTATCGTCACTACGCGCCACGCAAGAAGTTGCGGAAGAATAATGGGCTTCGTCATCCGACGAACCCGCCGACGTACATTCCGAACGAGGGAACCATCGACGAGTTCGACGGCGAAGTCACCGGTTACGCTATGCCCGCTCCCGTCAATTCGGACAAGACCGGATCTTACTACTACGACGACGGTAGAATTTGTTTTTAATACGACAAAAATTCAATCTAAATCTCATTCGATACTCGATACATAGTTGTGGAACATGGATGGATATTCATGTCGGATATTTTGCACGGTCGTACATCAGATTTTCGCAGGCACTATACACAGTAAAAAATACTTTCGTAAAATCGGAATTCGAAGTTTCGTCAAAGTAATTTTGTTAATTAAGTGACAAACCCGCTTGTTCAGGTTTGAATATACAGACTCGTCCTTTTATTCCCCATGTCATTGACAAGTTTTAGTTGGTAGTTTTGTTTGTGAAAACTAGAGCCAGATGTGGCGACCGAAATATTACCAAATCAAAAGTCGTGGACGTTTGTGAATAATAAGTTGTTGTAACAGGTACAAACTTTTTTTTACTATGTATAGATATGTATAGATGCGTGAAAACCTGATTTGCCTTTAACCGAAATTTCAACGGCCTCGAAGAATATAGGGAAGTAGATTTCTTTTTCAAAGACGAGGTAAAACAAAGACGGTCGCCAACAATAACTGTAACGAATGGTATTCGGAGTCTGTAGACATTTGGCGGAAAAGCAAAGTATTAGCTGATGTAGAATTCAATACCGCGTCCGACGATACTGTACGGAATGCCGTTTTGAGACCGCAAACAGCAAAGAAAGAAGAATATGATCTTTCCCTGCGTCTGCCGATTCCCGAGGGAAAGATGATTTTCTTTTTCGTTGGCGGACTGCGCTTTCAAAACGGCATTGGGTTTTTATTACTGACCGCGGTATTTCACGTCACCTTAAGGTGATGTGAAATACCGCCACCGGTAACAAAAACTGTACTGCATGCCATTTTGAGATACAGTCCTCCGACGATTAAGCAAATTGTCTTTCTTTGGAGAATCAGCACACGCAGGGAAAGACAATTTTATTTTTGATCCGGGGTTCTGCGGTCTCAAAACAGCATTGATTACAGTTTTTGTCACCAGCTGAGCACGGGGTAAATGGGCGGGAGGGTGTTCCACATCACCTTAAGAGCAGGTGAAAGTCACGTGACCGCGCATCGAGAGCGGGAGAGATACCGAGCGCTCAGAGTGGAGTAAGAGAGGCACGACGAGAGAGTGTTTCACATGGCATTAACAGCACGTGCAATACCACGGTTGGTAATAAAAGCTGTAATCAACTTTTCTCATGGATTCTGGTATTCACTATCAAAAGAAAAGTCTCATCGAAAGCCGAGATGATATCCGCATTTCATGTGACTTTTCTTTTGACCGTACATAGGAGAGACCGTGAGAAAAGTTGATTACAGTTTTTGGTACCGACTGTGCCCGGGATGGACGGGCAGGGAGATGTTTCATATAGCCTTAACGTCCGGCAGATCACATGATGCCTTCGTCGTCGGGTCACAGCTACTATCCTCATCACCCTCCGGACTTGATGCCGATAATACACGAGGAGCATTACTACTCTCCACCGAGTCATGCTGAGGAGGAGGAATATTGGCCGAAGAGTTACGGCAAAGGTGGAAAAGGATACGGGCTGAGCGTGAAGGATTTCTTCGAGCTCGCTCTGACCGCCCTTGCTTTTCTCGCTTTCGGCCTATTCGTCATTCAGATGTTGATGAATATATCGGTAATAAACCTCCATACTCGGTCCATACCCCTTGTGATGTGACCAACCTGAAACCAATTTGAAAACCCACCGATCGATTGATGCACCAAACCAACCCTGATTCAAACCTTCACGAGCTTAATTTTTCGGCGATATTAAAAAACCACCTGTTATATGTGCCGGTTAGGAGGTTGGTGTATGGTTGGATTTTCCCAAAACAAAGCGATTCCCAACCCTGAGCTGAGAGCTATCGGTGCTCACAGTATAGAATCCAAAATGGGAATGTTTTGGGAAAGTGGAAATTCAAACCAACTTTCTAGCCGACACATATAACGTTGGTATTACGGTTGGATTTTGAAATATCAACCAAGAATCGACCTCCAGAAGGTTGGAATCAGAGTCGGTCTGACGCTACAATCGACTGATTGAGTTGGAGTTGGAAATTGTTAGAAAACAACCCAAATCCAACTGAAAGTTTTACGGTTGGTTGGTCCGCGAGGGTATCCTACAAAGATTAGGTAGGTCGGACATACAGCAATAATAATTATTGTCTTGGCGTACCATAGAACACAAACACCACACCGATGCCTGTGACGATGATGCCCGAAATCGAAGGCTCAAGATTCAAGAGGAGCAGCAAGTCTTCATCTACCAGTAACGAGCAGTTGAACGAACTCTCGCACAGGGTACTGAGATCCATCGAAGCGGCGATGGTCGCCGAACGGGACTCTGGAAAGTGTCTTCGCTGGTCGCTGTGTACCGACAACCGGTACTCGAGGAGTGCAAACGGTACTCAAAAGATTTTGCTGCCGATGTGGAGGTTCGTTAACGAATAAAATAATTCCTTTTTCCCCTACCCTTATAATGCAGCTTTCTTCTCGATAACCCTTCAAGTACGGGGGACTTCTTGCCGAGAGAAAACGACCATGCCTTCTTCTAAGCACATAACGATACGGATGTTCGTAATACATTTTCTTCTACGTTATCAAAAAATTCAAACAAAAAAAAATCAAAAAATTCAAAACTTCAAGATACGTCTGTGAATTTTTAGATTTTTTTTTAGCACATCAATTTGTTATTCGTATCGGTCGAAGGTTGCGTTTTGGCAAATTGTAGGTCCTCGTTAAACAAGGATCCCGTACGTGAAGGGTTAAATTGTTAAATTCGTCTCCAGTCTGGGTCAGAGATTTGCGCGGCAAATATGACCGATAATTTTACCGTATTTTTACTGTGAAGATACGATACGTGACTGCTTTGAAAATTACCACATTGGGAATAAAACGACATGGTCTGATAGTGATTTAAAATAGTGATCTCACCAACTCGAGGTGAATTTTCGAAAAATGTTACGGTAACCTTACCAAACAAAATTTTGTTACCCGTAATTTCACAACTGCATAATCGAAACTTACCATTTTTCAACCAGTAATGTCAGATTTGAATAGATAGATTTTATACGTCGTGACGCTGAATTGACCAAAAAAATGTTGTGACCAGTAATTTCACATCTAGATAGTTGATTTTTACCACCTTCTTGTACAGTATATTTACGAGAAACTTTCATGACCATATTTTCGCAAAACGAAATGTTAAGAAAAAAGATTACGTCATAATATGGTAATTTCACGAAATATCATTATATGCAGTATATTTTTGACAAATTTTCGTGACCATATTTTCACAAAAGAAAATATTGTGAAAAAAATTACGTCATACTACGATAATTTTCCGAAATATTAAAATACCGGTATTTCCACATCTCTAGTCTGGGTATGAGCTGGGTGTCCGGCCGAATGCTGAACAAGAGAACCTGGCCGGCAATGATGGAATCTGTGAAAGCGTCGATAATCGGCCTCGGCGGTGCGGACTGTTCGTCGATCTATCCCGACTGCGATCTCCCACGAGAGCGAATAAAGCGACGTCGTCGCCGGAGAAAATGAGGAGCTGTGCAAGCCATCATGATCGGGAGGTCGTTTCCTCGAGCTCGCCCGTTCGATCCGTATCTCTCTCGAGGCAGGCTCTCGCACTCGTGCTCTCCGATCCGGACGGCGAGGGACCTCGTGGAATCGGCAGCAGGCTCGCGTACATCGAGCCCGATGGGTTCACGTGGTAGACTCTTCGATTTCCTCTCTCGTGCAGGACTCGAGAATCTCGTCCGAGCGGTTGCAAATTCGTGGCCTTCAGAGTACGAAAAGCTGCGACCTGAAGCATGAAAAGATTTTTAGTTGTGTTTTACAAATACAAATATCTAACCGGACACCTGTTCGACGGATATTCCTATGGGCTCCCGATTTATCAGCCACAGTATGCTGTGACCGTAGTTTCTCGTTGATATCCATCCACGGTAGAGAAAATAATCGTTCGCGAAAGTCCTCAGGAGCTCGGTCATTGGCCACGGAACGATCCTCGAGGAAGAGTGCGCCTGCTGGAGGAACGGCAGCGTCTCGACTATACCATTCATCTTTGGATTTTCCACGGACTGTAACTTTGTGAGTCGTCTGTTCATTCGACCAGAGACGAGACGAGAGCGCGAGATGCGATCATAAGAAAAAAAAATTAAGCGAATGAGTAATTACCTTGAAGAAATATACGATAATTGATATCCCGTCGGTTTCGCGCATCGCGACTTCCTGACTGAGGTAATCGCTTTTGAAGTGAACCGCGTGAAGTTCCATCGGTAAACTGGATGGCGAGAATAACGTTTGAACGCTTCGCAGGGCGGTTTCACGTTTTTTTAAAAAAGAATGCGTGAATTACCACGGTCGGTAATAGAAACTGTAATTAATTTTATTAAATTGTAAATCCGCTAATGCTTTGCTTTTTCCCGAAAAGTCTACGGTCTCTGAATTGCATTCATTACAAATTTCGGTTACCGACTGAGTCGTTTCACATGTCCTTAAGGTGATGTGGTATAACCCCCCGCCCACCTACCCTGCGCCCAGTTGGTATCAAAAACTGTATTGCATGCCGTTTTGAAATTGTAAATCGCCGAGGAAAACGAAAATTGTCTTTCCCTGCGTATGTCGATTCCCTAGCGAAAGACAATTGTCTTTTCTTTCGGCGATTTGCAATTTCAAAACGGCATGCAGTACAGTTTTTGTTACCGGCGGCGGTATTTCACATCACCTTAAGAGCATGTAAAACACTATGGAATGCGAGAGATAGAATCAGTGGCGCTCTCGGCGGAGCGAGAGTGATACGCTGAGAAGGTATTTCACATGCTCTTGAGCACAAAAATGATACGGATCTTCGCAATAACTTTTCTTCTGCATTATAAAAAACCTCCAAGGTACGTCTGTGAATTTTTAGATTTTTTTTAGCTCATTAACTTGATATTGGAATCGTTCGAAGGTTGCGTCTTGGCAAATTCTAGGTTCTCATTAAGAGCATGTGCAATGCCGCGGTCGGTAATAAAAACTGTAATCAACTTTTCTCGTGGATTCTGGCATTCATAATCAAGAGAAAAGTCTCATCGAAAGCCGAGATGATATCCGCTTTCGATGTGGCTTTTCTTTTACCGTATATAGGAGAGACCGTTTAAAAAGTTGATTATAGTTTTTGATGTCAACTGGGCACGGAAAGTGTGAACGTGTGGAAGGTGGAGAGAATGGAGGTGAAGGGGTTTCATATGCTCTTAAAACGTTCGTTTCTCAATACAATTTTTTTTTTATAACGACTGAATATCCGGAGACCTTCCCCCATCGACGGAATGCTCGGAGCCTTCCATGGCGTTGCGACCCCAATGAAAGTGAACTTGAGAGAAGACGTATCTCGACGAGAACGGTCCACCGGCAACGAACGGTCTCTCCTGATTCCATTTCGCGCTTAATACAACTTTCGAAGAAATTTAACTTTAGCACAGTTGAGAATCTAGCACGAGGGTGTATGCCGAGGATATCACCTGTTTTTCCAGTATTGGTTAGCTTCAATTTCTTCGGCGGTACTTTATAATGGCACCAATGCAAGGGCTTTAATTTTTTCACTGTCATGACGGCGATATTCAAATCGATAGGCGATTCCAACTTATCGGGATTGAGATCAGCGAATTCACTCAACGATATCGAACTAGCGACCGCGTCGTTTTTACGACGCTCGACCTCCTCCTCCGACATCTCCCCGATCGACAAAATAGTATCTCATTAATTCACGAACAAAACAAGGTCGACCTTTGCTCACTTCAACTTTCGACTGATTTATTTATCATTTTTATTTTTTTTTTACCGTGTGTTTCGTCGCCGCGACATCTCTTCTCTTGGTACAAAAATATTACGATGGACAATTTGATTTTTTAAAATAAGTTATTAAAATCACAGAGAATATTATATCGACATATAAAAATAACTGTACTTAAATCGGCAAATCGCGAAATTCTGGGCAAGCATTCGGCCAGCTGAATGCCAGAATTCGTATAGATTTGCGCGACTTATTATTTTGTCTTCGCTTTCTCATTTAATACTGTGTATCGCTAGGGTCTTAAAGGTATCGTAAAAAAATAATAATTAATACAGACAAAGGCACTGGAAGGCAAAACGAGTTGATATGCTAGTACAGTTTTTCGTACTTCTTCACAGCGTTATTTTCATTGTTTTCCTTATGATCCTCGTCGACCACTTTACCCTCCATACTATTTATACTTTTATTATATCGATATATAAAGTAATTGTACTTAATTCGGCAAATCTTGAAATTCTGGGCAAGCGTTTGACCAACTGAATGCCAGAATTCGTATAGATTCGCGCGAGTTATTATTATTCTTTCTTTTTCGTTTTCTTATTTAATACTGTGTATCTCTAGGGTCTTAAGGGTATCGTAAGAAATAATAATTAATACAGACAAAGGCACTGCAAGGCAAAACGAGTTGGTACGCTAGTATGATTTTTCTGACTTTTTCACAGTGTTACTTTCATTGTTTTCCTTATTCTCCTCGTCAACCGCTTTCTCCTCCGAACCATCCATACTTTTATCCCTTTCGCTACTTTCCTCTTTGACTGCTTTATCCTTTTTACCATCCATACTTTCATCCGTCGCGTTACTTTCCTTTTCGGCTGCTTTTTCTTTCTTACCATCCATACTTTTATCCCTCTTGTCACTTTCTTTTTCAACTTCTTCATCCTTCTTACCATCCATACTTTCATCCCTCTCGTTACTTTCCTTTTCGACTGCTTCATCTTTCTTACCATCCATACTTTTATCCCTCTCGTTATTTTCCTCTTTGACTGCTTTATGCTCCATTTCATCCACACTTTTGCCCTCACTCATCTCCTTCTCTTCATTATCCTCTGTAATCTCTGCTCTCTCAACGCCGTCCTTACTTTCATCCATCCTTTTATCATCACTCTCATCCTCCTCCGTAGCCTCCATGCTCTCAAATTTTTTGTTACTTTCATCATTCTTCTTGTCTTGCTTCTCATCCTTATCACTATCGTCCTCTTGTTTTTCTGAGTCCATATCGGCATGAGAAGCTTTTTCTCTATCCATGCTCTTGTTGCCCTTGGCTTTTTTACCCTTAGCTGTTCCCCTCCCTTTCCCCTTCAATTTTTTCTTCCCTTCGACATTTCCCTCATCCTCTACGTCCATCCCAGCACCTCCGGTATCCAAAGTCTGTTCAGCCATAAAAACAAAGAATCAGTTTTCCTGTGCTACTCTAACTTACTTCAAGCAAGTGGTAAAAAAGATTTCTACGAATGTTTCAACAAATGCTTCAACAAACAACATTTTAGCAAACGTTTTAGTTAATGTTTTAGAGAATGTTTTAACAAATGTTTCAACAAACGTTTCAACGAGTATTTCAAACAATCTTTTAACGAATGCTTCTTTGTTCGCAAATGTTTGCTACAATTGTTTTCCTGATCTTTGCGTACAAGAAAAATGTTTGTTAAGAGTACAAGCAATTTTACCGTGCCTATTTTCCGGACTAGCCAAGTAAAAATTCAACTTATTCCACTTACCTTCCCTGACGACGACGAAGCGGGTATGCCAGGAATGCCATCCTCCTCCTCATTGACTTCCATGTCGGAATCATCGTTGGAACCGCCAGCCTCCAGCTTTGGCCTTTTTACACCTGGTCTCTCGTCGATCTCCTCGTCGTCTTTGGAATCGTCCTTGGAACTCTCGGCTTCTTGCTTCATGAAGAACGTTATAGGCTTCTGCCAGCCAGGAGTATCGCGTGGATGGTACGAATTTCCGTGATTACGAACTTTCGGCCCATTTCCCGACAGCATAGCCGTTATGGCAACCTTCGCTGGCGCCTTCGCTCCGACCGCTGCGAATCCATGCACAAAATTCGTAAAGTCGACTTCCAAGAAAAGGCGTAAAAAAAGCAGAATGCTAGAAAGTTTCCGCTTACCTTTCGTCGAAACGCTGCCGGCTTTTGTTCGTACCATTGTTGTAAACGAAAACTCGCGACCTCCGATGAACCTTGCGTTCCAGGACTATTCGCGGCAATGAGAAACCGTCAATACGCGATAAACAATCACGAGTCAACAGATTTTAATCGTTGACACGAGGGAAAAGAAAGAAACGTAACGGGATCGAAAAAAGACGCAAGAGCGGCGATTGTTTACTCCGTGTAATGGCGGGAACCCAACTGACGAACTTGAACACCACAACATTGAACACAACAGCGCCGGCCATTTCACGCGAAACCTCGCCCTAACGACGGTCGGTAAAACAAATTTGACGAATCTCCGTCGTCCGTCTTCGCGTGTGTTTATTTACAATTTTGAAATGTCCGTCACACACGACCCGCTGTCCGATAACACTAAGATGTTCATCGTGACGAAGGAAATAGACAGCGAAAATATAAGCAAACTATGCCGGACCTGCTTGCGGGAGGACGGCGACAAGATGGTTTGTCTGTTCGTCGGTCCCGCTGGTTCTTCTCTCGCTGCGAAGCTGCGAACGCTGTCGTGTCTCGAGGTACGGATAAACAGCTCAGTTCGATATTTTTTTAATTTTGTTTACCATATGCTATACACAGCGCATGACAAGCGCGACAATGTTCTCTCGTCAAAATTCCATTATTATAATGTCAATAATAATTTCGACAGGTGTGGCAGGGAGACGGTCTGCCGGAAAAGCTGTGCGATCGCTGCGTCACCAGAGCAGAGTCCGCACTGTTGTACAGAGAGCAGTGCCGGGCAGCTGATCTGGCGTTGAGAGAAGCAGCTTCCCAGGTCTGGTTTACCAATCTCTCAGATACATTTATCAATTTATCACGTCTCTGCGTACCGACTAAGCAAGCGTTCAAACATGGTGTTAAGCAGTCCTTGAAGTCACTGAAATCCTCGAAGTCCTGGAACTATCCTTGAATTTCACCTAATGTTCGTGAATTTTTTAGTTCCCTGCAAATTTGAGCTTGTTTCAAAATCTATATTACTAGCAACCATCCTACAAAAAATTTGTATCTTAGTGTCATTGAGATACATATATACATTCGTGCTTAGTGAATAGTTTTTTTTTTTTTTCTGAACCAATTCCAACATAAACAAAAACGGTCATCGAACTAAATGTTATTTCATACGTCACGCACGATAGGCATTTTTTCATTTTTTGTAAATGACCCAATACAACCTGGAAATGTTCTGGAAATTGTTTTGTAATGTTCTTGAATGTACTTGAATTTTGTAGACTTTTTATTGGACACCACATAAAAAAATAAACTGTGTTTCCCAGGTTTCCAGAGCGGCTCTCGACGTAGCGGTTCCTGGCTCCAAGCTCTACCACCAGCAGAAAGTCTTCACGCCGGTTCAAACTTCTCACAAGTCTCAAAAATGCTCGGAGTGCGGTGCAATTTTTGCCACCTACCAGGAGCTCTGCGCTCATGGCCAGGCCCACTTGCCCTTTGTCAGAGAGGCAAGGCCAGTTCAGCACATGAACATCGTGGAGTCTCAGGGTGTCTCAGGATATATGGGCGCCGATTCTCGGCTGGAGAAGACCTCTGGACTCTTGCCAGGCGCGTTCGCACCGCAGGGAATCATAGAGACCGTCTCGCCGGCGAAGAACGGCCGAGCCGCCTGTGCTCTTCACTGCTCGATCTGCAATCACACTTTCACAAACCGAGTACAATTGATAAACCATCACGGCTTGAACCACTGCCGCGAGGACGTCGAGACCTCCTGCGACGACGACAATCTCGCGATCGTCGTCGATCCGAAGATCAACGACATTCGCACCGGAAGTTTCGAGCGGAGTATCGGCCAATCGGTTCACAGCGGCATACAAAATTTGTCCTACAGCCGTAACAACGAAGTGCCCATCGAGGCGATCAATTACTCCGCTCACATGGCCCTCGACTCGAGAAACATAAGCGTCAACGACGACTCGTCGCACGTGCGGCGGCAGGACATCGACTCCGGGGAAAGCGAAGTTTCGAGCGACACTTGCTCCGATCAGATGCTGCGCTTTCCGAGCTTCGCCGATGTCGATATACGGCACGACGCGGCGAATGAGGGGCAAACCCAGCCTCTGTGTCTTCCGAGGGACGAGATTTTCAAAGATTCGTTGAACATCCCGGATTGCCAGAGTACACCGAGGAAATTGCACAAATGCGTTCTCTGCGAAAAATCATTTTTGCAGAGATCGAAATTGATAGCTCACAATCTCCGGCACACCGGTCAGCGGCCTTACGCCTGCATTCACTGTGACAAAGCTTATACTTCGAGGAGCAAGCTAAACGCTCACACGAGACTCCACACTCAGGTAAACGTTCATCGTTGCGAGATATGCGACAAAACATTTCCGTATCCCTCGTATCTCGCGGAGCACTCGAGGATTCACGAGGCGTCGAGAGCCACGAGCGGTCTCAACCGGAGACCGAAGGAGTTCGAGTGCTCGATGTGTAGCAAGCAGTTCAGCCTTCTGAAGAATTTGAAAGCCCACTTGAGGCTCCACACCGGTAAGGGTCTGTTCCGATGCGAGATATGCCACAAGGCCTTCAGTCAGAAGTACAACTTGAAAGTTCATCTGAGAACTCACAATGCCGCCGGTAAATTTTTCAAGTGCAACTACTGTGGAAAATCATTCGGTGCGCGAGGCAACTTCGTCGAGCACCTTCGCATTCACACCAAGGTCAAGCCGTTCGAGTGCGCCATGTGCGCGAAGAGCTTTTCGCAATCTAGTCACCTCAAGACTCACGAAGCCACCCATAATTCGCTGAGGCCCCACCAGTGCAGGTTGTGCGGCAAACGCTACAAACTTGCGGCTCATCTGCGGAGACACGAGAGTACACACAATGCCGCCGAGTCTTACAAGTGCGAACTCTGCGATCAATTGTTTTCGCAAGCCTTTAGCCTCAAGAGACACCTCAAGAGGCACAGCGATGCTCAAATCTGATACCGCAGCGCGAACAGTAAGAATAAGTCTCGTGAATTTCAACGAGTCAAACGTTTGTTCATTCGTTTTATCGGCAGGCGAGAGCGGAGCAAAAAGGGACAGTTTTATCAATTTTTCGCGTGACATAAAAAAAGTCTTATCTTAAATGGAGGTTGATTGGTATTTACACCAAGGTCAAATCCTTCGAGTGCGCCATGTGCGCGAAGAGCTTGTCGCAATTGCGTCATCTAAATATTCACGAAGCCACCCACATCACACTGAAGCTCCACCAATGCAGATTGTGCGGTAAGCGCTACAAACTCGCGGCTCGTCTGAGGAGACATGAAAGTACAAACAATGCCGGCGAGTCTTACAAATTCGAACTATGCGATCAATTGTTTTCGCAAGCTTTCAGCCTCGAGAGGCACAGCTACGCTCAAATCTGATATCGTATCGCGACCAGTAAACACAAGTCTCGTGAGTTTCAAACATTTGTTTATTCGTGTCAAACATTTGTTTATTCGTTTTATTGGTAGCGGAGAGCGGGGCAAGATGGACTTTTTTAATCGATTCTTCGCGAGATATAAAAAGAAAGTCTTATCTTAAATGGAAGTCCGTTCTGCCCCGTTCTCCGCCTAATAAAGTATAATGACAGTATTATGACGGCAATGGGATACTGGGTAATAATCGGGAATTTCAATAATTGCGCAGAGTTTTTGTTATGATGTCGAGTCCCTCTCTTAATTGTTCTTCGTTGATCGTCAGAGGCGGCGATATTCTGAGAATTTGTCCGTGAGCCGGTCTACTAAGGAGGCCGGCGTCTCTCAGTTTCAGGCACACGTCCCAACCCTCGGCGAATTCTGTTGAATGAATTTTTTTGTTACACAGTAATTTTTTTATTTTTTTAGGTCCAGGACTCCGTCGCACTGAAGCTTGCGTACCTTTGTTGATTACAAGACCGGCGAGTAATCCGCGCCCCCTGAATTGGCTGGCTATGTTCTTTGGTATCTTCTCCAGTTCCTCCTTGACGATTTTACCGAGCCGCTTAGCATTATCGGCGAGTTTTTCGTCCTCTATGATCTTCACGGCCTCCAGGGCCAGTCTGCAAGCCATCGGGCTACCGCCGAACGTACTTCCGTGAGTTCCGGTCTCGAGAACCGTAACTATCTGGTTGGTGAAATTTTCGTTAAATTTTTTTCATCATCTCGTGTGCATGAAAAGTATCCGGTACATCGAATTTTTTACACACCCTATCGTCGCCCAGTACTCCGGATACCGGATACATTCCACCGGAAAGAGCTTTGCCCAGTATCACGAGATCGGGCCTCTGTTTCTCGTAATCGACGGCGAGTCTGTGCCCGGTTCTACCGAGACCGGTCTGGACTTCGTCCGCGATCCACAAAACATTGTATTTCGTGCACAGATCTCTCACACCTTTCAAGTATCCATCCTGGACGATGAAAAAGAAAAAAACATTAACGAATACCATTATTATCGATTTACAGTCGGGACTCTGCTCAAATTCGTCGAGAGCGCTCACCTTCGGAACCACGACGCCTGCTTCGCCCTGTATTGGCTCCACCATGAACGCGCAGATGTTCGGATTCTCTTTGAATTTATTTTCCAAAGCCTTGAGATCGTCGTACGGTATTCTGTCGAAGCTCGGCACGAAGGGACCGAAGTCCGTGTAGCTCATAGGCTCGCTCGACGCTGAAATCGCTGCTATCGAACGTCCCCAAAAGTTGCCCGTCGCGAACAAGACAGTGGCTTTGTTGCTCGGTATATTCTTCACCTTGTAACCCCATCGTCTCGCCATCTTCAGCGCTGTATCGCCACCCTCGACCCCTGCAAAGTATTATCGTACTCGAGCTAATTCTTCCTCAGCGGTTTATTGTAAATTTTTATTATTAATTTATCACCTGTGTTCATAGGCACGAATCTATCCCATCCGAAGAGTTTGGTCAGATACTCGGCCAATTCACCGTGAAGATCGCTGTAAAATGCCCTCGACGTGTGACAGAGCTTTCCGGCTTGGTCCCTCATCGCCTCGACGAGCCGGGGATGGCAGTGACCCTGATTGACCGTCGAAAAACCCGCAAGGAAATCGAGGTACCGTTTTCCATCGATGTCCCACAAGTACACACCCTCGCCTCTCGTCAGCACGACCGGCAACGGCTTGAAGTGAAGCCCGCCGAACTTGGTGTCTCGTGCCATCACCTCCTGGGTGCTCAAGAATCTCATGAGCTTTCCGTCTCGCGAAGCATTTAAGATCGTTCGCTTCATCGACTGCATTGTGTATCCAATTTTTGTATCGACTAAAACCGATCCAACTAGCGTTATTTATGAAAATACTATAAAGGAAGCGACCCTGCCGCGAATAGTAACGATTCTCCGGTGAAACTTTTGGGCTGACTTTTATAGAGTGTCTGACGTTCCTCCGTCGGTGTACATTTTATTTATAACGAATAACGACGAGCCGGCCTGGGGAGGGGGTACGAAGGTTGTCGCATTGTTTGCACGGAATTGTTTTTATACAAAGAAAACGTCGACCTTTTGGTTTATGCAGAGAGAGGGGGAGCTTCGAGGGGAGGATTCCGAGACCCTGATAATGAAGAAACGGGCGTGAATGGCGCGAGATCCGAGGAGACGGGCGCCGGAAGACAAACACAAACAACAAACAGCAAACAATGAACGACATCGTTCTTACTCGGCAGCTATCTCGTCTCGCCCACTCTCCGCATTGATGCTTATCTCCGAAGTTGCAGAATAAAAATTCTCTTTCCATACAAGATTAGAGCTTCGATCGACAGCGGCTTGTTCATTCGCTTCTCTTCGGATCGCCCAAATGTCGACACTCTTCCTCGTGTTAATTTGTTATGCAGCACGAGGCGGACGGTGCTTCGATAGAGATCGATGATCGAAGATGACAATCGAAAAGAAATTCTCATCTTATTCGCAATTACTCGGCAGCCATCTCTCGCCCCTCTCCGTGTTGATGCTTATCTCTGAAGATAGAGAATGAAAATTCTCCTTCCATGCAAGATTATAGCTTCAATCGACAACGGCTTGTTCCTTCGTTTCCCTTAAGATGGCCCGAACGTCGACGGTGCGCTCGTGTTAATTTATTATGCAGCATAAGGCGGATATTGCTTCGATAGAGATCCATGATCGACGACGATGATCTAAATAAATTTCACATCTACGCAGGAGATGGAGTCAAAGAGAAATCGTAAAGAGATAGACACGAAGATTGTCCCGGGACGTGGATAATCACTGCCTCTCGCTCGACGAGCCCGGAGCTACTCGAGATAAGAAAATTTTGTGAGGCACGATTCGCAGTAAACAACTGTGTCGCACGAGAAATTCTTCGGACGGAATTTCTTCAAGGCATCGAGTGCCTCTCGCTCGGTCGTCCATCGAGGGTCGAAGTTCACCCAGCCGGTCGATCGCAACGTATCGATCCAGTTAAAAATCTAGCGGAGCGTTGCGAAAACGTTATCAGCAAACAGCTAATAATAAACCTCGAGGCGTTCCTCAATCCGTCTCCGCGACACACGTGTTTCCATCGAAAGACCGCGTCGATAAGAACAAAACTCTCGTATAAACATTTAAATCGTGTATCTCTGTGTTTACTCTTATTCTTCAGTTGTTGAGTATGACGCGAGAAATAATTTCACCGCATTCGCAAATCTGCCGTTCGGTGAACGCCAAGATTGGCGCGAATCTGAGAATGTGGCTGTAAGTCGGTTTCGCCGGTAGTCTCCGAGCTGGAGACAGATGTTCATAGCGTAGATTTTCTCGTTGATGACGATGGCGTTGAGGGATCCCTTGCCGCGCACGAGGGTCACCACGTCGATAAAAACAAAACTCTCCTAGTAAACATTAAAGTCATGTGACTTTGTATTTATTTATTTATTTATTTTTATTTATTGATATGTTAACGGACTGTGCCCAATTACAGGCGCGACGCGTAAACGTATCGGGCAAACGGACAGCAGCAGATTTGGAGAGTACGCCACAGAACTAAGTAAATATATTTGCCGAACAAAGTGAAAGAACAACAATCAAAGAAGTCTTATAAAATGCCAAAAACAAATTCGTCTCGTTAGAAAATTTTAAGAGTAATGAGAGTCAGAGCTAACTCGACAATAATATACGAATTGCGCAGAATAAATGTATTAACTTTAGAAATGTATTTCCTCTTATTGTCTATGATTGAGTATAACGCGAAAAATAATTTGAGCGCATTCGCGAATCTGAGGTTCGGTGATGACCAAGGGCGGCGCGAGTCTGATAACGCGTCCGTGAGTCGGCGTAATGTTCGAAAGGGGAGTTCGGGAGCCTGGATATATTGATATTGTAGATAGTCGGACGAAGTATCGAAGGGAGAAAACATATGGTGATTACCGTGATTCGAACCCGGATTAATCGTCTAGAGAGTAAGAGCGCTATGTCACCTATGTATTTCTCTCATTTGAATCGAATCGGTTTCGCCAGGAGTCCACCATCTCCGAGCTCGAGGCAGACATTCATAACGTAGATTTTCTAGTTGATGACATTGACGGGTCCTTTGCCGCGTACGCAGGTCACCACGCTGATAAGAAAAAACTCTCCTAGTAAACATTAAGATCGTTTATCTTTGTATTTACTCTTATTTTCCATGATTGAGTATAACGCGAGAAATAATTTGAGCGCATTCGCGAATCTGTGGTTCGGTGATGACCAAAGGCGGTGCGAGTCTGATAATGTGTCCGTGAGTCGGTTTCGCCAGTAGTCCCTGATCTCTGAGCTCGAGGCAGATGTTCATAGCGTCAATTTTCTCGTTGATGACGATGGCGTTGAGGAGTCCCTTGCCGCGCACGAGGGTCACCACGTCTTCGGGCAATTTTCTCAGCTCTTCACGCAGAATCTTCCCCATTCTCTCCGCGTTCTCAGCGAGTTTTTCCTCCTCGAGAACGCGGATGGCCTCGAGAGCGATGCGGCAGCCGAGAGGATTGCCTCCGTACGTGGAACCGTGCTCGCCGGGCTTGATACTCAGCATAACCGGGTCGTTCGCCAGAATTCCCGATACCGGATAAAATCCACCCGAAAGAGCCTTTCCCAAAATCAATATATCGGGCTTTACGTTCTCGTGGTCCACCGCCAGGCGTCTTCCAGTTCTGGCAAGACCGGTCTGTACCTCGTCGGCGATCCAGAGGACATTTCTTTCCGTGCAGAGATCCCTCACGCCTTTCAGATAACCGTCCTGAAATTCAACATTATTTGAACGAACGGTCCAACGATTTTGGGCAAAAAAACATGGTTCATTCATTTTTTGTTCAATAATAAAAAAAATTCGTAACGTTCTTGTTCTTCCCGTGGAAAGACCCCCCCGCCTTGAATTACGTTTCAAGCCATCGTGCACTTTCATCGATCCTATCAACCCGACTCTAGGAGCGTAAGAAGATAACGGTCTTATCGTCCATCGCTCACCGGGGCTTATCGCTCCGAGCAGCAATTTCTCGACTCGTCACATGCACCATCGTACGATGATATAAAAACGAGAAAACATTAGCGAAGAACGCGGTTATCGATACCTTGGGTACGACGACACCAGCTTCGCCCTGTATCGGCTCCACCATGAAGGCGCACACGTTCGGATCGGCGAGCGATTTCTTCAGTGCCTCGAGATCGTCGTACGGTATTATCTCGAAGCCTGGCATGAACGGACCGAATCCTGCGTAGCTGCTGGGATCTGTGCTCGACGAAACAGCGCTCATCGTTCTTCCCCAAAAATTACCCTCGGCGAATACGATCTTCGCTCCATTCTCCGGTATGCCTTTCTTAACGTAGCCCCATTTTCGAGCCAACTTGCACGCCGTCTCACCGCCCTCGACTCCGGTATTCATGGGTAACCATTTGTCGTATCTACAAAAAAAACAAAAATAAAAAAAATAATGAAGATCAAAAATATTTTTTTAAATATTAAAATATTAAAAATCAAAAATATTTTTAAGAAACCTGTTCAATAGCTAAACTTACCCGAAGAGTTTGGTAACGTATTCCTCCCATTCGCCGAGAACATCAGAGTAAAAGGCCCGGGAGGTGAGAGTGAGCACCTTAGCTTGCTCGACCATCGCCTTGTAGATCCTCGGATGGCAGTGACCTTGATTTACCGCCGAGTACGCACTGAGAAAATCGTAGTATCGTTTACCCTCGAGGTCCCACATGAAGACACCTTCGGCACGGGTGAGAGCAACCGGAAGTGGATGATAATTGTGAGCTCCATATTTATCCTCGCGAGCGAAAACTTCCTGCGAGCTCAATTCCCTTCCGTTGACGATCCTCATGGAAGGATTCAATAATCCACGGCAGGATCCTAAGCCGCTCCCGAACGATCGCATCGCTGCTCTTGCGAGGGGTTCCATCTTCTTGTTGAGCACGGGACCTGCAATTCGAAACCTTCTATCAGTCGACTCGACAATAACAAATCAGCACACGCATTACACATAAAAAAATAATTTCGTACAATCGGAATACAAAGTTTCGTAAAAATAATTTTGCTACATAAGTGACAAACTCTTTTGTTCAGATTTGACTATACAAACCTGGCCTTTTATTTCCCGTGTCATTAACAATTTTGGTTTGTACTTGTATTGTAAAACTAGAACTGGATGGTTCGATCGGAAATTTAACAAATAAAAAATTGTGAGCGTTTGTAGACAATAAGTTGTTGTAAAAAGTACAAACTTTTTTTTACTGTGTACGAAACCCGCGCGATTGCTCTGAGCGTTTGAGAAATCGAATCTGCACTTTCCAGGCGCACGGCGAAAGTGAAAGTTCGAATGAATATCGGAGAGAAAAAAAAACAGCCGAACTCCCGATGCTCTTTTCCCGACTACCCTTTCCACATGTGTATCGTCGAATCGCAAAAAAAAATCTGAAATTAACTCGAGGACGCGTTAATAATAGACGCGTCGCAGGAGAGCGTTACTTACAGAACTCGATGGAGTATTATTGTAATACTGTAGTTTGCCGGACGGCAACGAGGAGGGACGCTTCGAGGCGTTCGTACGGTGACCGAAGGGATACTGTCGAACGGAGGCGACGAGTTTTGAGCTTTATTAGTTCTCCCATATACGGCCTATTCCATCAAACCACAGCGCTATAGGTCTATCGACGGACTAATGCGAGTCGCTTACTTATTTCGTATCGTAGAGAGCAGATAAGCGTCAGCGTAAGGGGGGTAACAATTGATAGACGAACGCTTACGTACGACGTTCCAACTTTTTTTTTTCATTCACTATCCTCGTTAGTAATCGGAACGATCTACTGACGAGAAGTCCGTTCGTGTTTGGAGATTGCATAGTACACTGTGTGTGTCTGCAAGCTAGTCCGTCGAAGTTTAAGGAGTGAGATTTATCTATCATGAAATCATATCTGTTTGACGAATCCAAGTAAGGAGAACGAGGTCTCGGATCAGTGAGTGATGAGTGATATTCGATTTACTGCTGTTTAGATAAGCAAAACGAACTCGAGCGAAAAGCGCCTTGCAAAGAATATCCTCCTGGTGGATACCGCGGGACGCTAGAGCTTGTGATGTAATTTTTGGGCATCGACGACGAGGGAGACACGAAGCGAATTTTTCAAATTTTTCAAATATAAAGATTACTATATATTACCCGTATTACATTTTTTCGAATCTCCCGCACCGCGCGAGAATGTGTGTACAATGTTCGAAGCTCGTTTACTTCGATGCCGTGATAGCGTAGCACCGGGGAGAGATTAATGGATCGAAGAGTCTGGTCAATGCGACTTTGGAGCAACGACCGCTCTCTTGAAGATACAATATTCTGTCCAGTACTATCGCCGACTCGATGACAGAGCCCAGGTGAACCCTCATCGATTGAAACACGTTGAACTTCCAGCGAAAATCCAGGTGGCTATTGTAGAGCTCCGCCAAAGATTCGCTCGAGGGTATCTGCGGAAACAAATTTAATTGCATTGTTACGAGACATCAACGCGGGATATCGCGCAAGCGGCTCGTGCACAGATCTTTCGAAATTACCCTTTCGGAATCCACTCCAATTTTTCTTAGCGCCCACTGAGCGTAACTGGGAAAATCTCGCGTTGGCGCGCCTCTTCCGATTCTCGTATCGGCGATACCTGAAAAAATTTCGTATAAATGAGCTGACAGTGCAACGATGTCGCATGCCGCAGATCGAGTTAATAACACTTGCCGAGTGATTCCAGGATGACTTGCAGCAAGGCTCGATAGTACAACGACGGCGGATGCGGCTCGTCCTCCCTCAATTGGCTTCTCTCAGCAGATTGCTGAGCTATCATTCTCGCGTTTTTTGTCAAGCTGCATCTACCCGTGAGAGACTCCTCGGTAAGATGATAGCAGCACGGCACAACGCACAGAGACTTGAGACATTCGGTGCTCAAGAAATTTTTTATCATCGAGTGCGCCAGCTGACCGCACGTATGCAAACCAGTCAGAATAAAATTCTCCTTCGCGCTCCAGTCGGCGAAGTTGGATCGAATCAGCTGCTCGTAATCCGTTTGCTCATCTATGTGCTGTATGGAATATTGAATCTGGAACAGGAATACGACCATTGAATCGATGGATTTGCAGAGAAAAAATTACGAAAAAACGTATCGTTCGAATTCGTACCAAAGATGTTTTCCGATGTGTCTTTTTCTTAATTATTTCCTGACGACGTATCGCGCTCGTCCGGTGCGACCTCGAAGAGTCCACGGCCAGTACCGGAATGCCGTACAGCTCCGATATACGCGTCGACAAGTATCCCTTTCCAGCCCCCGCGTCGATCACCAAACTCGCCTCGTTCTCTTCAGCCAGACGCCCGATGAGTTTCGCTAGAATTTCTATCTCGTGTTGTTTTTTATTGCTCATGAATTTAGCGGAATATTTTTTAGCGTCATCGTTGTCCTTTGATTCCGTCGCGATCGTCCGCGTGTGGTCCAATGCTGCTATAGACTGACTGTTCTTCAGACACAGCGAATTAGCCCGACTTAGAAAATCTTTTAATTCAGAGCTAGCAGCTGCCAATTTTTTAAAGTGCTGCTGGCTGCCTGTCTTCCCGTGGTCCATTAATTCAATGCTTTCCAATTCCTGTCTGAGGAAATGGGGCAGGCATTCTTTCCACAAATTTCCGGTGATGAAATCAACCAGGTGACAGTCTGCCAGACTCCGATTTTCATTTATGAAAAACAGAGCATTCTCGAAATGTTGACCAAACGAAATCATTGTCTCCCAGATTACTGCAATTCTAGATCTTCTAAATGGTACATCTATCAGTAGTCTAGATTGTCAGCTTCTGGATACGTCGAGTCGAGCTTGGCCAGGGAACACAGCTTGGTGTATTTGAATTTAATATCCTCGACGGTCTGTAAGATATCGAAGGACGTATCGTTGTTTCTTGGAAAGCTTCGAATAGCTTCTCTCAACTTTAATGCTTGCTGGATAACTCTTTCTCCGAACGACCCGTTGGTTAGACAGAACTCGACCACTCCATAGTAATAGCCTAATCTGGCGGCCAATAGACTTGCTCTGTGATATCCCAGATGGTACCCTTTGAGCTTTTGATTTCTTCCGGCTTCGTAGCCCTCCGTGTAGCCTTTTTCTTCGGCTATCTCTTCGGCGAACAGTAACTTCTCGAATGCCTCGTTAATGTCTTCTTCTTTTTCTTGCGTAGTGGACATAATTGAATCACGTACGCACTGAAAAAATCATAGTAAAAATACATATTCCGGTAATCGATGAATGATAATTTGTGTAGCAGATTTCTTGCGAATGTCGTACGAAAAATGTGAAAAGCGAATATTTCCATGCACACGGAAAGTCAATTTAATAAATTGTTATCAATCATTATTGTTGACAATGCAACGTGCTTCGGGAATGCATAATTTGAAACAACAATGGACTGTTAACAAATACGATTAGGTTACGAATTTGTTTTTTTTTATTAACGCAGTTGTAGCTTATAAAACGTAAAAATTACATTATGATAATTATTACGATTATTGTATTATTACATTATTCATTACTTGTACGATAATTTCTCGTCGAACGGATTCTCGTGGCCGAAGCTTTTCGTAGTGGCACCACTGGTTACGGCGCGGACTAGCAGGCCTGCGTTTGCGCAGCGAACTTCAATACTAATGTAAAAGTTAATATTTCCATGCACATGAACGTCGATATGAAAATTGTTATCAATTATTATTGTTAACAATCAGACGTGCTTCAGGGATGTATTTTTTGAAATACCAATGGACTCTTAATAAATACAATAATGTTGCGAATTTTTTTACGAACAGCCGTCGACAGCTTATAAAACGTAAAAATTACATTATAACAATTATTCCGATTATTTATTACTTGCACGGCTTGCACGATGATTTCTTGTCGACCGAATTGGCGAGGCCGCAGATTTTTTTAGTGGCACCACTGGTCAGAGCGTAGGACTGGCACGCCTGCGTAAGCGCAGCGAACTTCAAAGACGTGTGATGTTTGCGATCGGAGCGGCGTTGTTTGCCTGGTGTATCGACAATTTTTTAAGTACAAATTGAATTAAAAAATGCTGTCGTTAGGGCCGAAAAAAGACGGCGGTCCAAACGCAAAGTTCTTCGAGTCGCCGGACGTTCTGACCCAGCTAGACGGAGTTAAACAGTGGCTTCTGAAGAATTGTAGAAAGGTAGGGGCAGAAGCATCCCGGCGTCCAAGCTCGTCCGCCAAGCTGACCATCCCGCGCCCTTATCCGCTCATATTTTCTTTAATATTTCCCCGCGTTTCCTTCGCCGAATAACTCTCATGCGGTACCAATTATCCTCGTTGTTTCGGAGGCTTTAAAAACCGTGCGTATGAGTCACTCGTCCGTCACCTCACTTCGCTAGTTAATAGCTGTGTGACTGTCTCGCTCCATTAAAATCCGAACCTCTATTCGCTTCACTTTGCGGCCGCTATTTATTCGTAATTCGTATTATCGCATCCGTCCGACACAGAAATCCTCCAACTCGGCCCTGGTGATTAAAAAAAAATATCGCCGAATATTTTTAAAAAATATATATATATCCATTAACCACTTTTCATAACGAGCAATTTTGTTTTGCAGTATACACAGACAGATCCGCCGACGAGTAAAAGTTTGTCAACTCTCGTAATACAGCTGATACAGTTTCAAGAGGACAATCTCGGTAAAAATGTTACCAAGGCGCCAATCACCAGACTTCCTGTACGTATGCTACGACCTTGCTTTCGAAGCGCTACAGTTTGTTGTTACTGGGTCACGTAATAATTTTGTGTGCGTTGCAGATGAAATGCTTCTTGGACTTCAAACCCGGTGGAGGATTGTGTCACATTCTTGCGACCGCTTACAAATTCAAGCAGGAGCAGGGATGGAGAAGATTCGATTTTCCTGTTGGGAAGGTACAATCTAATAGGATTTTTATTTTTTTGTGCTACCAATGCCACATTTTTGCTGTTATTTAATTTAATTTTTATTTTTTGTTGATATTATCATTGAGTTACCAAGTTTTTTATATTTAATTATTCATGTATTTGTTTATTTATTAATTTATTTATTAAACGAATTTCAGTCTGGATCGCGCATGGACAGAGTGGTGGAGATGCTCGTAGCGGCGGAACGCGCTCTGATTCAGAATCGTTGCATAACGCAGCCTTGCATTTTCGTCAAGCCAGATGTCGAGAAAGCCATAGCGGTGAAGATAAAGGACGCGGTGCGCCGGCATCAAGGAACGGTCGCTGAGAACGAGGCTGACGCGACGCACATTATTTTTCCACCGGTCGATCCTATAGAGGAGGAGTACGCGAGGCCGTGCATGCGCCGCGATCGTTCGGTTTTGCTGCATTGGTACTACTTTCCCGACAGCTACGACTCTTGGGCCACAATAGACCTTCCAATAGAAATTCCCGAAGGGAGTTTAGTGAACTCCGCACCTAGGTAACGAGAACCGTCGATCATCGAGAACTTCGTCGCAAAAATCGAAGCACACTTTTACGTTTAAAAATTGCTGAAATATATTTCAGAACACCGTACAAAGTATGCGCAACGTGGGCTTTGGATTTGGATCAATATAACGAGTGGATGAACGAGGAGGACTACGAGGTCGACGACAGCGGTCAGAAGAAGATTCACAAGTACAGATTATCCGTCGAAGATCTCATGGCCCAGCCGACGAGCCATCCGCCGGCGTCAGCGAAGAAACCGAAGAGAAAACGATCGCCCAGCCCTCCTCCGAAGATCGGCAAGCGCAAGAGGTACGATTTTTATCGAGTCTCGTGATTTTACCTTCCTCGAAAATTTACTGATTCCCGTGTGTCGATTTGCAGCGGGCGTGGACCATCCGGTATCAATACCGGTAGCGCGGCTACGTCGTCGTCCTCCTCAGCCTCATCGACGCCGACAGCGACGGTGGTTGCGACACCGAAGAAAACACGAGGCGGCGGCGAGGAAGAGGAAGATCTGACTCAGGGTATGGAGGATCCACCGGCGGAACCTCGGATAGTCGAAGTCGTGGCGAATCCGACGAATCCTCCGATCTCCGGTCAGAGCGGTGCCCCGAGCGGTCCCGGAACCATCACGGCTACGGGCAATAAAAAGCAGGACAGCGAATTGCAGCCATTGAAATCTGGAAACATGGCCGATCTGGACGAACCCGTCGAAGGTAAAATTCCTTGTAGTCACGTCGATCAGCTTGACCTTATTTATTTATCGAAGAGAAGTTGCTTCAATTTCGTGTATACTCTTTTATCCCCAGGGGAAAAGAGTAGCTCGCAGGGTACTCAGGACCGAGAGGAGCGCGACGCGAGCAAGGAGCGCGCCGAGGGGGCGAGCAAGAGCGACGAGCCCGAGGACAATGTAACGGAACAGACTCATCACATCGTCGTGCCGAGTTACTCGGCCTGGTTCGACTACAACTCGATTCACACGATCGAGAAGCGTGCTCTTTCCGAATTTTTCAACGGCAAGAACAAGTCGAAGACTCCAGAAATATATCTGGCCTACAGGAACTTCATGATCGATACTTATCGGCTAAACCCGACGGAGTACATCACCTCGACGGCATGCAGGTAACCATCGACGGACAATTCGCACCTCTAAAACAACAGTGTAACATCTCTTATGGGATTACCATACAAATTGTTACCCTGTTGTTCTAGGGGTGCGAATTTATTTATTTATTTATTATACGAGTATATGAGACGAAGCCCTTTTTACATGGTAATTCCATATACAAGAGTTATTTGGTATAATGAGATTGCTACCAATAACAAGGCGCTACGTTTTAACCCTTCACTTACCCGATCCTTGCTCAACGAGGACGTAGAATTTGCCAAGACGCAACCTTCGACTGATTCGAATAACAAGTTTATGTGCTAAAAAAACCTGTAAAAATTCACAGACTTACATTGAAGTGTTGGTTTTTTTGATAACACAGAAGAAAATTTATGACAATCATCCGCATTGTTTTTGTGCTTAAAAGGAGGAATGGTCGTTTGCCATCGGCAAGAAGGCCTCGGTACTTGAAGGGTTAAACTTGGGATCCGCATAATCGGCGGCATATTAAATCGACATAAAGCCTGGTTTATGTCGGTGAACTCGTTGGCCATTCGTATTAATCGGGGGATCAAGCTATTGTGCTGGTAGTCGATAAGATAAGTCTGCTTCCCAAACAGCTCGGTATTTCGTGTCGGTCTAGTCGGGATGCGATGCTCAAACTCACTCAAAAGTTCCGAACAATCCACGAATGCATTCAGCACATTGAGAAAAAACAGATCCGCGTAACGACGCACTAGCGCGGTGTATAATATTTCAAGGGCGAGAGGATCATCGAATGACGCTGCTGTTTTTAATGTAACCCTCTATCAAGGATGACCCGGAGGTCATAAGGTCATATCCTTGTAGACATAAGTAGACTGAGTGTGGAATCATTGATCTTATATTCAAAGTTCAAGGGCAATATTCAAGCTTACATGGTAATACAATCGACGAGGATAATTCGACAATAATTTTTATCACAGACGCAACTTGGCCGGCGATGTCTGCGCGATAATGCGGGTCCACGCGTTTCTCGAGCAGTGGGGCCTGGTGAATTACCAAGTGGACGCGGAGTCTCGACCGACTCCCATGGGACCACCGCCGACGTCGCATTTCCACGTCCTCTCCGATACACCGTCGGGACTTGCGCCTGTTAATCCCAATCCACCGAAGACCCCGCAGCCCTCCGCTGCCAAGACGCTCCTGGATCTCGAGAAGAAGCCTGTCGTTCCCGGAGCCGTCGGCGGTCCGGAGGAGAAGGCCGCGCCTGGAGCGATGGCGAACTTCGGCCTGAAGGTCGATCAGTACGCTCGAAAACCAGCCGTCCTGAAGAACAAGCAAGCGGCCGGCGCGACTCGCGACTGGACCGAGCAGGAGACTCTCCTCTTGCTCGAAGGTCTGGAGCTTCACAAGGACGACTGGAACAAGGTGTGCGAGCACGTTGGTTCGAGAACTCAGGACGAGTGCATACTGCACTTCCTTCGGCTGCCCATCGAGGATCCCTATCTCGAGGAGGGCGGTCCCGAGGGTCTAGGACCGCTCGCTTATCAGCCGGTTCCTTTCTCCAAGGCTGGAAATCCAGTCATGAGCACGGTAGCTTTCCTCGCATCTGTCGTGGATCCGAGGGTCGCGGCGAGCGCGGCGAAAGCCGCCATGGAAGAATTCGCTGCTATCAAGGATCAAGTTCCTGCCGCGCTGCTCGATCAACATCTGAGAAACGTTCAAGCGAGCGCCAACGCGGATGGTAATATCTTCATTCTTGCTCTCGTGAAAAAAAAAAATCAAATATATTTCTAAATTTTGTGCATTAAACATCAACAGGTAAATTCGATCCAGCGGCAGGACTGGCCCAATCGGGTATCGCGGGTACGGGACCTCCCGAGCCACCGGAGGACGGTTCGGCGGCTTCGACGCCGGCAGCGAGCGCAACGCCGAGTGCGGCTACCTCGCCGCATTCAGCGTCCACCGCCGAGCCACCCAAGAAAGAGGAACAGCCCGACAAGCCGAAGGAGAGTCCCGAGGGCCCTCAAGGGTCGCTTCAGGTCCCGAAGAAGGAAGAGGCTACCGAGACAACGGTAGCGGAGCGAGAACAACCGGAGAAGATGGAAGTCGATGCGCCAAAGGATGCCGAGAGTGAGGTTAAATCGAAACTCGAGAGTCCCGAGGAGACCGAGGCCAAGGAGAAGAAGGACAAGGTGCGTTATCCTCGTATTCGAATAATATTCCAGGTCTCACAAAGTAACCCTTCAAATACGGGAGACTTTTTTGCCGACACCAAACGACCATGCCTTCTTTTAAGCACAAATCGATACAAAAAAAATCGATTAAAAAAAAAACACTTCAAGGTTTGTCCGTGAATTTTTACAGATTTTTTTTAGTACATCAAGTTGTTATTCGAATCGTTCGAAGGTCATGTCTTGGCAAATTCTAGGTCCTCATTAAACAAGGATCTCGTACTTGAAGGGCTAAACCGTTAATTTCCAGGGTTAACAATTCACGTATTTTATTTCTCAACTTTAAATCGATGTTCGTTCAGGTCGTACGAGACGCCCAGTTGCAGTCCGCTGCGGCGGCTGCCCTCGCGGCGGCGGCTGTGAAAGCGAAGCATCTCGCAGCCGTCGAGGAGCGGAAGATAAAGTCCCTCGTGGCCCTTCTTGTCGAGACGCAGATGAAGAAGCTCGAGATAAAATTGCGCCACTTCGAGGAGCTGGAAACGACGATGGAGCGCGAACGCGAGGGTCTCGAGTACCAGAGGCAACAGCTCATAACCGAGCGTCAGCAGTTCCATCTGGAGCAACTAAAAGCCGCCGAGTTCAGGGCGCGTCAGCAAGCTCATCAGAGGATCGCTCAGGAGCAGCAGCAGCAGCAACAAGCGAGCCAGCATTCCTCGTGGCAGCCCACCGCTGGTCAACAGCAGCAGCAACAGCAGCCACCGAGTCCTCAGGCTCAGCCCCAGCAGCCTGCCCAACCAGCACCGCAGGCTCAACCACCGGCGACACCGGCTCAGCAGCAGCAACAGCCCGCAGCCACACCGGCCGCGGCTCCGGCACAGAGTCAACCTCAGCCACCGGCACAGCCACAACAGCCGACGGCTCATACGTCACCTCAACAAGCGTAACTCCGCTAATCGGGCAACACTTTTGTCACACACATTCGGTCACGCAAACTTGAAAGAAAAAAAAGGAAAAGAAAAAAATAATGACTATCGTTTAACAAAACTATGCGACTAACGTATTCGAGAAGAAAGATTAAAAAAACAGAAGCGTCCAAGCCGGGATCCGCAAGATTGAATTTTATAAGAGTTCGGCCTGACCGATGGACGATCTGACATGGAATAGTTGGTGCGAATAAAACGGTCCGACTACCGAAGAGCCCTGCGTTGCGTCTCGCGCGTGAATCCGAATGTTATACTACGAGACGAAGAATCATCATTGCCGAACCGTAACGATGCTGTTCGATCTTATGGATAAAACGATCGTGCAACTCGAGATCCAGGGGCGACGATGATATCTGGACGGGAGTCTCGTTCGCACAGCGGGTTCGTCGTTCGAAGCAGCAGCAAACAAACAAACAAAATGCATCAATGAACTTTGCTTCGGCATTTTTTTTTTATTATTCTTAAACGATGTAATGGGAACTTTGTGTAAAATACACTAGCATTACGTAAACACGGCAGATAATCTCTTTCTCGCAACGTAAACGAGCGCTACGAATTGCTAATCGAGTAATATTTTGTATTTAGGAAGAGTCAACGGTGTGCGTTTGAAGTAGTGTGCGGTGAGACAAAAATTTGTAACTACAGGTGACGATTTTGTACGAGCTCGAGGACCAGGTCGGTCATTAGTCGAGCGCACGCCGCACCTCCGGGAGGCGGCGCTCGGGGATTACGCGCTTTCTCGCTAATGTCGCCGACTCCCTCGTACAAGTCCGGAGCCTCGTCGCTCGCGCACGTACTGATCGGCAGTATGTCCAGCGCCAGGCCCGCTCCAAAACGGCCGCATCTTCTCATCTCCTCGGTCAATCTGGAAACGTGAGTGTTCTTTTTTGTTTTTTTGTTTTTTTGTATCATTAAATTCCTTGGAATTGGTAGAATTTTTACTTTAATTTTTTTGTCGGTCTGATTTACGAGAATTACTCACAGTTGCCACATGTACGACGGATCGTCAGCCAGCTGTTGGGTCGGGTTCAGCGTTCGCAACGCATCCATCAAGTTACTATGATAATGACCCAGTAATTCCGTCATATGATTCTCCCTTATATCGCCGCTCGTGCAGCAGTACAGTAAATTCGAGAGGTCCAGCGCAAGCGAGCCGACTCGTGTCAATTGAAAGTCGACGAGACAAACGGCCTAATGCACGTACATTCGATTTTTTAAAAATTACATTTTCTCTTTTTTCTTTTTTCATGCCATCGGAGAGAAACACGAAGCTATCGTCCGCGAGTACTCACTTCCATGTCCGACGAGGGCTTCTCTGCGAAGAGTATGTTGTTGGTCCAACAATCGCCGTGGCAAAAGACCGTCAACTCACCGTCGGCCGATGCCAATTCGCACATTGTCCTGAAGAAAACGTCCTCGTCCAAGAAATCGCGCAATTTCTTCATTACCTCGTCGCGCTTGTGCTCGACTCTGCTCGGCAACGCTCCCGATACCATCGTTATAGCGTTTTTCGCCGCGACACGATAATACTGCCGGTACCAGTCTTCGTTCTCCAAGCGAAACAACGCTTCCCTCACGCCGTCTGCACTTTTCGGGTCCGACAGATGAGCGAACAAATCCGGGCTTTAATGGCAGACAAAGTTAGGAATGAACATCGAGTTCGCGGCATTAACCCTTCGACGATCGGTGGGAAAATAACGTGCGGCTGAATTTTCATTTTCAAGCATTCATAGATCATTGATCTCCATTCGATAATTCGATTATTGGGGTATTTCGCCGCAAAGGCACGATAATCGCGACAGAAGCGCCTCCGTCACAGTGATCGCTAAAGGTTTAATTTTCTTTAAATTCATTCTGGGAGGACGATTTTTTTGCAACGCTATAGGTGGAAGAAAAGTTGCGACTATTCCTCGAATTACAGTGTATATAACCGCGACGCGGGAATATGCACTCTAAAAAAATTGTAAATTTAATATGCCGAACTGGAAGTTTTTATGCCAAAACTGGTACATTAAATTTAATGTATATAAATGTGATGAAAAATTAATATACTTTATCGTTGAAATTAAGGTCATTTATAAAAATTAAAACTTTCATTGTAAACTGAAAGTAAATTATTAAAAATAAAGTATTTCCAATGTTTTTAATACACTAATGTGCGTCGCCAGGGGCGATCTTTTCATCTCATTAACTTTTCATCACAATTGTAAATGAAATTTAATATACCAGTTTTTGCATAAAAACTTCCAGTCCGATACATTAAATTTTTTACGATTTTTTTTTTTTACAGTGTACTGCCGGTAACAGTCTTTGTTCTCCAAGCGAAACAACGTTTCCCTCACGCTGTCTGCACTTTTCGCGTCCGACAGATGAGCAAACAAATCCGGGCTTTAATGGCAGACAAAGTTAAGAATGAGCATCGAGTTTGTGGCATTAACCCTTCGACGATCACAGGAAAAAAGACTTCTCGCTGAATACTCATTTTCAGACATTCATAGAAAAATCATTGATCTCCATTCGATAATTCGATTATTGGAATATTTCGCCGCAGCAGCGAACGATAACCGCGACAGGAGCCTTTTCCCCCTAGTGATCGTTGAAGGGTCAATTAGTCAATTTTCACTAAATCCATTCTGGGAAGACGATTTATTGCATCGCGAAAGGGTGAAGAAAAGTCGCTACTATTCCTCGAGTACCTTGAACTTCTCAGGGTCAAGCTGAGCGCGTGAAACCCAGCGAGAGCCTCGAGGACGAGTTTGAGATGATGAACTTGCAAGCCCTGACGCCTGTCGACCATTGTGTATCCTCTCTCCCTAAGATCCTCCATAGCGATGAGATCGCTCCTGGCGACGTATATCTTCGCGACACCCCCGAAAACTTTTTTGCCGTTGGACTGAAGCTCGTCCAGAGCCGGCCATACGTGAGTGTAGAAAGCGACTTCGTTCCGAAACAATACCTCGCTCTTGAAAGCCTCCCGGCGTACCCGAGACAGCGGTAGGACCTTGTAAATAATCGCTCGTTCCCAGGGTACGAATTCTTCAGACGTTAGTTGCTTACGACCCTTGGCCCGAACTCGATACAGCATCGAGGTGTAGTTGTCGCCCCGTCCGGAGCCCGGCTCTTCCTCGAGACTCTGTATGTCAACGTCCGATTCCTCCTTCGCGATAATATCCCGCACCATCTCCAGGGTCAAACGGGGACCGCTCGCCGATGATCGATCCATTACCGTTGAAATTCAACGTGATACTCGTTGCAGCGATTTATGGCACGTCGGCTACGCGGGACACTGGTCGTTTGCAACTTCGTTGCGTTCGAACTCGACGGTACGACCGAACGGGAGATTCTCTTTCGAGTAAGGAGGTACTCCCCAGCTGGCTCATGAGCCCTAACGTCGATCAGTGAGTCGTGACGTTAGACCGTGTGATGCAGGAAATGAGTATTTGAATAGCGAGGGGGGTCACAGAGACTCCCCCACCAGCGCGACAACTTAATTCATCAATCATTTGAGGCCCAATTCAAGGGACAAGGACATTGATACATGCCAATCACTGCTGATTCTAATTCATTTTCCTCACCGACTTGTATTATCGTTTACATTTTTTTTAACTTTTTTTTTTAATATACTATGTACAGATGTAAAAAAAAATCGATTGTTGAAAATGACTTGTCGTCGAAGATAATTTGATTAAAACGGTGACTACTTCTGTTCCGCGGTGGAACCTTTCGTGTCAAGCACTTCCATTCCTACCAAATTAGTCAGTAGAGTCTCTTGGGTAGCCGTGAGGGGGAACGTAGCCTGGATAGTTTTACCCATAGACACTGCCTCCTCGAATCCTCCCTCCACGCAGTACTGTAGGACTTCCTGCAAATTCGATAATAATCGTGAGTGTGTTTATCTTAAACTGTTTGTGTCTGGATGGGCACTCTGTTACTGCAATTCGAGCACTTACGAGAGTTGCGAGCACGTGACCTCGCGCAAGACAGGCCTCGAACATCTCGTTCAGCTGTTCGATATCCGCAGTTCCGGTAATCGAACCCTGTTCCTTCACCATGAATGATAATACGTTCAGGAATCTTTCGAATCTATCTCCTCGCAGACACAGCAGCGCAACGTCGGCCAGAAGCTTGCCGGTCCACGATACCTTCACCATACGAGCCTGGTTTTGTTCCTGAAATAATTATACTTTGTTATCGTATTTTTAAATTTTTTTCGGAAGTAATCGTACATGTCGACGTGGTGGAGCCACATTATTTTGCCGAAACTTCAATCAGCCCAATCGAACTTCTGAAACTTTATTTTCCCGAATCGTCAAAATGCTGAAATGTTATTTTTCCTAATTGTGAAAATGGCGAAACTTTATTTTGCCGAATTGTCGAATTTACAAAACTTTAATTACCGAATAATTTTTATTTCAGCGATCGTTACTCTTGGGAAACGTTAGTTGGCCGAACGTTATTCCTTCACATCGTTATTTAACCGACCGTCAATTTACCGAAAAATAATTTCACCAAATTTCATTTCTCCGAATCATTAAACTTCCGAACACCAAGTCGCCGAAGCGCCAATCAACCGAATCACGAAACTAAATGATATGAGTGAATAGTCTGACTAACCGCTTATATCTATTCGTCAATAATCTTACGCTGAGCACGAATCGATATCTATTCGTAAATAATCTTACGCTGAGTACGAATCGATATCTATTCGTAAATAATCTTACGCTGAGTACGAATCGATATCTATTCGTAAATAATCTTACACTGAGTACGAATCGATTCGGATAAATGACTTGTCGGACAAATATTATCCGGAAGAATAATAATTCGACGCCTTGACATTTGGGCGTTTAACGATTCGGGGAAATAATTATTCGGTAAAATGACGATTCGAAGGAACAACTTTCGATCAATTTCCAAAGAGTAACGATCGCTTAAATGAAGATTTGGAATAATAAAGTTTTGGTAATTTGACGATACGGAAGAAGTGCGTTCGGACGCATTGGGCTTTCGGCCATATGACGATTCGGCCGATTGCAGTTTCGGGAAAATAATATGGCTCAGACTTGGACATCCGCAGTAAAAAGCACTGCGTCGCTTGCCCGAGTGGAAACTTACTTGAGTATGATTCCAGAAAGTCCAAGCAGCTTCCCCGTATTGCCCGTGAACTGGCGAATCCCGCGGTGGTGAGCAAGTCGTCCGCATTATATTCAAAGTTTTCGTCATTAGATCCTGACGATCGAGGTGATCGAACATCACCATTTGCGAAAACAAAAGCGGCAATACATTCTGACCGATCGACGATTCCACCATCGCCACTGTGTCCACTATCTCTTCCATAACTCTCGGCTCCGGGATGTAAATGTTGGGTACCATGAGCTCGTACTCCTTCATGAATTCCTCGAAAGGAAGACTTTTTAACAGCAGCAGCATGTAACAACGATAGTAGATACTCTCCTGCAATCAACGCAAGGTATTATTCAACCGAGTGCTACTATCAACGAGACGGAGTCTCGTGTGTTAAAACAACCGGTAAAACGGTAAAATTCAAATTCACTTTGAATCAATAAAAAGATTTTGCTGAAACCCCTTCAGCTAATTTGTCCATCACTAAATTCGTTAACAAATCCTATCCAGAAGTCGCGCCAAGTGCACAATCCTATGTTCTTCTAGCCCTTTCTATGAGCATATTTTCATCCGTCGATTATCCGTGTTACAAGAAGCGTTCGATGACAATATCATATTTCGGGCTCTAGTCAGCTCAAGGCCGTCTCCCGAGGAGTTCGATGCCTCTCGTTATCAATACATACGAAAAATCGAAATCTCACATATGGCTATCCAGTTTTCCCACCCACCTTAAAACTCTCCCCGATGAAATCGGAATTTTCACCGGTCAACAAGAGTTTGTGGATTTTATCGGCTACGTTACGATCCTGCAGTTGATTTTTCGCTATCTCCATTGCCTTAACGAAGAAGGCCGTGTCGTTGGGATCTTGCATCGTGAAAGTCTTGCCTTCGAGTTCATCGAGAGCTTCATGAAGAAATGTACTGGCCGGACCTCCTGAAACATTTATCACAAATATTCTCGAGGGTACGAAAACACCGCTGACGATGATAACATTCTTCACAAAAAAATAATCAAAGTGTAGACTCACGTTCTCTGTGAAAAATTATCATGCCATAGTAGTAAGACGCCAGACTGGGCTCGACGCCGATTCTCTTGAACTCCGTGAAGAGCGAACGCGCCAAGTCCCTCGCGACGTTGTGGACGTTGATCGCGGAAACGGTCTTGAGAGCGGCGTTCAGTGTACCGACGTTTGGTCGTAGTCCCGCTTTATTTATCTTTTCGAGCATTTCGAGTAACAGAGTTTTTCGCTCCGGCGCGCCGTCCCTCATTACTGGAATCCATTTAATGAGCGAATTGTAAGTCGTCAAGTTTAACGGGATATTCTTCGACTCGCATTCCTCGAACAGCGCCGACGCACGCTCGATCTGTGAACACGATCGAATTCAGTGTTTCGTTATTACTTTTTCATTATTATGCCCCCCCCCCCCCTTCGAGTATTTGGCACATACGTTCATGTATTTCACTGTTCCGCAAATCATAGCGTTGTAAGCCATCGCCGAGATAGTTTTGTCTTGCTTCTTCAAAAAATCGAACAGCTGCTCGACTAACATGCTGCCCCTAAAAAGTTTCGATTTACATTATATTCGAACGTTTTACCAGTCGCACGATAAAATATCTCGAATAAATCGGGGCCTTACTTCCACATAACTTTCTGCCGCATGGAAGCATTTCGATACCATCTCTCCTCTATGAGATCGTCGGCGAGTTGTTCCTCGCTGTTGTAATAGCACAGCAATTCGAGAAGCGCCTGTTTACATTCCACCGACGCGTCTTCCTCTATCAATCCGTAGATCGTGAGGGCGTCGCCAACAGCTCCTTGTCTTATGACGTTCATCAACAATTCCTCGGACACCTGTTCCTTGGTCTCGTACACTGCCTTGGGCATGAAAGCCTGCAAAAGAATATATCCGATGTGAAATCTCTACCATCGCCCGCCCGATGCTCAGTCGGTAACGAATATTGTAATGATTCTTTTGCTTAAGGTGATGTGAAATATCGCCGCCGGTAACGAAAACTATACTGAATGCCGTTTTCGGACCGCAGTCCACCGGGGGGAAAAAAAATTATCTTTTCCTGGGGAATCGGCAGGCACTGGAAAAGACAATTTCCTTTTTCCTCGGCGGTCTGCGGTCTCAAAACGGTATTCAGTACAGTTTCTGTTACAGACAGGGCGCCGGCTTGTAGCACATCAGCTTAAGGCGATGGTAAACCTCCACCACTGTCTGCCCGGTGCTCAGTCGGTAACGAAAACTGTAATTCATAATTCTTTGGCTTAACGTTATGTGAAACACCCTCCTCCCCACGTAATCCGGGCTCGATCGGTATCAGAAACTGTAATCAAGTTTCTTCACGGGTCCCGGCAGTGATGGTCAAAAGAAAAGCCTTTTGACCGCTACTACGAAACTTTTCTTTTGATTGTGAACACCCGCATAGTTTACAAAAGTCGATTACAGTTTTTACTACCGACCACAATATTTCACATGCTTTTGAAGGGATGCTAAGCACGTATGAGTGTGAGGGAGACAGAGTTACAATTTTGAATCCAATTTTTCTAGACAATTCTATAAAATCAAAAACGAATTGCGAATCGCACTGTGTTAATCAAATAAGCAGTGCACCCCGCAATTCATTTTTTATTTTATAAAACTGTTTCGGAGGAGAATGCATTCAAAATATTTTTTGAGTTTATGTTGATTTTCAGCCCAACCTTAAGGTGATGTAAAATATCGCTGCCAGTAACAAGAACTGCACTGAATGCAGTCTGCAGTCTCAAAACGGAATTCAGTACTGTTTTTGTTTTCAACTGAGTTTACACAATATCACCTTAAAGAATGCTACAACTAGACTTCTATTAGGAAGACTGAATTTGCATGTAGCCCAAAATGCCTACGAGTCTTAAAAACAAGCCGATTACTACATTGGTAATCGACCAAGTCCATTCCACATTGCTTCAGCTTCAACTGCAAATAAAAAAAAGGCAAATTACCGGAATCTCTGGCTCCGCGTGTTTGTGCTGAAAAAGATTGGCGTGTTCCTTGAGTATCCACATAGCCGCCTTGCGTCCAGACTCTTTCGACAGAGCATAAGTTCTTTTGGTGAGGTTCGACATAGGAATGAGAAACGGATCATCATGATACTTGTAGTGAGCAGCTGTGAGATCCCTGCTGACAGTTTTCTCCAATGCCTGTTAGCGAAGTCACAACCATTAATTAAAAATAAGAAAATTAAACGAGAAACAGCCAAAAAAAAAAGGACTTACATATAATATATCCGTAGCGTTGCGCTCCTTTCGAAGCGGTATCCGAATCTCGGGTTCGGCGGTCGATACCGTCGAGGCTGTCGCACTGTTCCGCAGTCGCGGTGCCTGCAGTTGCCGAACAAAATGCTGGGCTAGTTTGCTGCACAAATTAATCAATTTGAACGGCATTAAATAAAAAAATTATCAGAAATTAGCAGACGATATCCATGCGCGACGTAGAAAGATGTTCACGCACGAAGGTCAGCGGAACTGACACGACTGGTAAGCAATAATGGCAATCATGGTTTACCTATTGCCAATGCGTCCCCCTAACGAATTCATTTTTTCACTGTTGCCCTGTGCCTCTGTTAACGTTTTACAATTATGATAAACAAGATAGCGACAAAGACGTGTGAGGTTATCCGAGCACCGTGAGATGCAGCGGCAGGGAAACACGCGACAGCAACGCCCTCGCGCAGAGCCGGCATCAACGAATGCGCATGCGCAACGGTTTCGCGCCATTGGCGTAGCCGTTGGCTCGTCATAGTCTCGCACGCTTCCCCTACGCAATTTAATCATATAACTCCGCTATCGACAAAAATGCTCTATCTTTTATTGATGAATCCAGCGATTCGCTTGCCGCGAATGCTGCCGGAAGGACTTCCGAAACGGGTCGCTTAGGTAAGAATATATTATTCTTTTATTTTAGATATAAAAAAAATCGTCGATAGAACAGCCGAAGCACGAACTTGCAAGTTTGTTATTATCGTAACGAATTTTTTTTTCGATCCCCGACGCAACTCGTGTCTCCACTATATAAATCTCATAGTTTCGTTAGTTACCTTTTTTTGTTTCTTTCCTTTTTTTAAAGGACGAGAGTGCATGCAGCAGGGCAGCTGGAATGCGAGATAGGGATTCTTTTTTATACGAGCGAATTTATATATTGTTTAGCATATGAATAGCGGGACGGTACAACGCGCAGTGAACCCTTTGCCGTATCACAAAGAATTGAATAAAGTTTATAAGGAAGCTAAAACCAGTCCATCGGAGTGTTGGTGAGATTGTAGGGTCCCCGGGTGGGTAGAGGTCCGTGCGGTGTGCAAGGAGAGCCAGGTGTTTCATCCGAAACCGTGGGACTCTTTGAGGGGATGCTTGCCGATGTAGCGGTGCGCTACATCGACGGGGCGACCATCCCACTAGTTCTCTCCGCCGCACTCCTGTATTTACGTTTACATACACACACATATATATAGTGCATACTTGTGCATAAAATCGTGGCAGCTTGCACACGTCTTTTCTGCATGAATGGAAAACAGGATTTACTCTCCGTAGGGTCCACCTCTCCGTACTTGTTTTATTGTATTTTCGCACTCGATCGAACGTAACGTTCGCATAAGCTCGCGCACCCACTTTTACATCTCGTCCTCTGTGTACGGTCCATGTTTGATCCAGATTCTAATAGTACATAAACCCGTGGCGTGTGTATTTATCGACGCGGGTTCGTCGTGCGTCTATAAAAGAAACCGGAAACGCTTTTCACGGCTTACCAAATAATTCGGGTATCGAAACGAACTGCTAGAAGAATGACCGTTAGTTTTTTTTCGCAAACAGTAAAAGCTACATTGTTTTCGTTACGATTTCGTTACAGAACGAATTGCCTTACGAGAGACCTATCGCGAGAGGTCATATGAAGGTCGACCTGTATACGACCGTAGGACTGAGGTTCGGATATAACCGAGTCGTGACATTGCCGCGAAGCCGGTCAGCTTCACTGTTGCGAGCTCACGCTCGGAAATGACGTGTTCTTGCGTCGTAGTGGCCACGCGTGTCTTGTTATTGAAATGCACCCCTTCACGCGTTGCTTAGTATTAAATAGTACGCAGTAGATTTTAGGGAGAGTTATCGATCGGATGACACATAACAAAGTGTAGCAAGACCGCAGGCGTTCCCCTTATGAAATTCGAGAATCGTACCGTAGAGCGTATTCAGGGACGAGATTGTGCGCGAAGGTCACGGCAACAAAGACGATGCGAATACATTCCAGAGAATGACATAAAAAAAAATTTCTCACGAATCTCTCGCAGTGTATATAGAGCAGTGTTTACGAGGCGGTCTGTGCAGCCTGCAAACAACTTCCCCTTACAATGTACCGCAGAACAAAGACATTTCCCCCTTCTATACGTGGCTGCGTTTACTAAAAAAAAAATACTCCGCAGTTTCTCAGCGCAGGCTTTATTTTCGATGCTAAAACGCCTCTCAAGATCAGCTGTTTCTGCCGGCTTCCTCCTTTATCCTCAATAGACATGCTTCGGGTATATTTAGGATTTATTTTTTTTTTGTACAGGAGAAAGGAATTTCGGTGATGGTAACTAGAGGAATTATTTGTCTCAAATAAAAAAAACGAATAAGCGATGTGTTTGTGTGCATCAACAGTGTTATTATTCTCATAGAATAACATTATACGAGTACCTCGTCTCACAAAATGTCCGTCGTCCAGAGGATATCAGTATTCGATTTCTCGATGCTACCTATTTATATACACTATCGATATACAATTGTAACAATGTTATTTGTGCGGGGTGTGGAACTTTTGCGGCAGTGGAAGCGACGAATATTTCGAGAAAATTCAGCAGGCCGGGACGAGTGCAATTTGATACAAAAATAACACAAATGATGCCCACATCCCCGCCTGCCGAAGTCCCGATAAACAATGGAGAGCTGCCGCGTTCCTCTTTCGCTCGCCCGTTGTCTTTTCTTCCGTTTTTCCTCTCGCTGTAAATTTGATCGTTGTTCGTGAAGCCGAAGTAATGCAAATACAATGGTGTCGTTATCGATGCATTTCGATAGGCCGGGACAAGTGCAATATTGAACAATTGCAGAGACGAAACATTGTCACAAATCTCGACCTATCTTTGATGCAATTATCATAGCTTCCCGTTCATCCGCGCTGTACCCAGTGTCTATCGTATTGCCGGCAATAGCTATAGATGTACGGGCAATATAAACACACGTGCATGCAGCAGGAACGCGATCGAGCACAAAAGTAGTGCCCTACCCAACACCGGTCGCTCTTCGATGTGGCCTTGATGGTCAGTCTCCAAATCGAAGAGAGCTTCTCAATTCCGAATTACAAATGATATACTTGAAGAGATAGCGGGACGGCGAAACATAATATTTATCGACACGGCGGCTGCTCGGGAATCCGACAATGCTACCCTACAAGTTGGTGACAGTTTTTTTCCCCTCGATCTCACGTAACATTTGAGCCTAGGACTACGATCACATTCTCAGGCAGTACGAAATTATTATATTATCGTGAAACGATATGGATACGATGCCCGAAGGTTCGTGCTTGTTCTATCTATATTATTGTTACCATATATCTATATACACACATATATACGGGACGAAGTATTAAAAATAAGGAAATAATATATCACCAATTCACCAGGTAAACCGTTCTACTATCGACAAGCGCGCGTAAATAAATAAACTCTCGGATTTTTTTGCACTAAACACAACACTGCCGAAATAAACGCGAATTTTTCACTCGGACGAACTGTCGTAGTATTTCGCCGTTTGTTCTGTTTCGAGATATTTTTGTTTCCTTTCGATATATATATATTATATATATATATATTCCCGTCGATGATTATCTTCATAGAATCTCCGTCCGTGTATCCGTGCGAGAAATGAGGCACAGCGAGGATAATACAACGACGATGCCCGAAGTGCCGAGAGGACGAACCGCCGAGTTGCGAGCCAGTCCGGGGTACGGCCAGGAGAAGATGTCTCGCGCAGAGCGTTCTCGGGCAAACTGCGGCCCATGACCGGGTGTCCCGCCTCTTTATTCCTTTTGGGGCCCCCAAGTACATGAACGCCTCTGGCTATATAGGTGCCCGAGTCCGAGCTGGCCCGTGTCGACTCGGGTGGGGAGAATCTCTTATTCTTATTTAACAGCAACAACGGGCGCACCGAAGCCGCCCTTTTCTCCCTCCCGCCCCTGCGCCCCGATCTTTTCCCTCCCTCTCCTGGTTCGCTGACGCTCGTGCTTCACGTGTTTTTTTTTCACGTTCTCCTCTCGGGGTTCTCGGGCTCTTTGTCGTTGTCGTCTCGTGACGCGTGTTGATCCCGCCAAAATTCTATCAGCTGTCCTGTTTTTCGTCCTTGTCTCTCGTCGTCGCCACCCTGTTGCCGCTCGGCGCGCTCTGCCCAGTACTACGACGGACGAAACACGTTGTGAGATCTCGCGCTCGCGCTAGGTGCCGCGAATCCCGGGCCCGGATCCCTCTCGTGCGGCTCCTCGCGTTCGTCGGCTCTCACCAGGTACCTCGCGCCGCGCTACCGAGCGAACTCGATAGAAAGGAAAGAAGAAATAAAGAAAAAAACTCGTGTGACCGTTGAGTTTTCTAACGATATACCTACCTTCAGGCCCACCCTACTTATGCGAGATGTTGCACAAAGGATATAAATACTATATACTATCAAATTATATCGGACGCTGCCGGTTATGTAGTGCGAAGGGCAGCCACGTGTACATAACTGCGGGACTCGCACGTTAAGATTCAACCTTGAACTACCTATGCTGCAATAATATTATTCGACTAGGGATTGAATTATCAACACGTGTTTTGCACGATCGTTGCTGATCCATTGCGGTTTTGGAATTGCATTTTTAAGACAGAAATGAATCGGCATTGTTTGCGGCAAATCTCGAAAAAAAGCACTCGTCGAGTGTGTTGTGCAAATGCGCATTGTAGTTTATCGATCTTTAAAGAGTTTTTCGATGAACTATGCGATAAGCAAAGTAGCTGTCTTAAATTGCTGTAGCAAAAGTTCCAATGATAGCGATTCGAACTTTTGGGTCATGAAACATTCTTTTTCATTTTTTTCTGAATCATTGGTACATTTTTCGATTTTATTGTTATTATTATTATTTTATTTAAGGATTTCTCCTTTAAGAAAATGTTAAATTTATTCGTGGGAGATTCGATTTTGAATTTTTAGTACGTTATTAATTTATACGTTATGTCTCGTTTATGTGCTCCGAATCTCGATCGATGACATGTTATAAATTTTTGGCATTACAGGATTCGTCCGGCTGATCCGATGACGACGTTCAACATGATTTTGACCTTAAGCCAGTGTTCTCAGCAATGGAGCGATAACTCACAAAAATTGCCACAGGTGATACACAAAGAGCCCATTGTAGAGATTACTATCAGGCTCGCGGACGTTCCCGAAAAGCGTATCCACGAAGGAACGTCGGACTTGCCCGTACAGTGATCAAATGTCTATCGACTATGCGATTTCGTTGCAGCCGAAATATCGACGAAAATATCGATGCCAAACCGAACACGGCTGATTAACGAGAAAACGATATAAATAATACTCGCTGCCATTAGTCCCGAGCGAATCCTCGAGAGACAAAATGGGGATGATTGAGAACCACTTGTAGGAGGACAGCTGCGCTCAGAGGCGCATCTGCTGTCGGTTGCGCGGGCACGCGCTTATACTTATACTTACGATCGTAAGGTATATACCGTGCGCCTAGTACTTCTGGCATCTTTTTTCGATCTTTATTTCCACCGTTGATTGTAGTTTACCTCCGTCCTTCTCCGTTCGAAATAGTTCAGAGAGGAGCTTCGAACAGCCCCTCGGGCCCGTTGAATCCGGCAAACCTCGACGGGTCTTTCTTTCTCGTACGGCTCACAGTACGTACGCCCGCCCGTTCGAGCCGTCCGGTCCTCTTCCTTTTTCCTTTCCCTTGTTCGAATTATATTCGGCCGTGGCTTCGGGCCTCTTCTTCTTCGCTCTTCTTCCCTTTAAAATCGCACCCTTATCCGACTCGGAACGAGGCTGGGCCCCGCGAGACCGGTGGCTCGGTGATGCCTTTAGGGCGCGCATCGCTGCTTCCTAACCTATGTGTACCACCTATAACACTACATAGGCAAAGTACGTGTATTGGTAGGCAGGCTGCTGCGGCAGCGGCAGCGTATCGAGAGTAAGGGACTTTGTACCGACGAGCAGCCGGTCGTGGCGGGTACCGTCGAAAATTCAACCTCTCTTTGTCCCATTGTTCGCGGATTTTCTTTCTTACCCCCCCCCCCCCCCTCCTCTCGCTTCCACGACGTTCTCGGAAACTTACGATTTTCCTTTCCTTTGTCTATCAACGTTTCTCTACCGAATTGTATTTTTTTATACGTTTGAATTATCGTTACAGATGTACAGGCTGAGACACATACGAGGAGGAAGAAAGTAGCATATTAAATCTCGATGCGCGCTCATTCGCGAGGAAGTGGATGCGATGTTGACGGCCGCACCGGTGCAGTCGATGACGACGATGATGATTCGATCGCTGCGGTGGTGGTTGGAGCCCGGCACTGCCGCCGCTGCTGGTGCAACGCAAATACGTGTCGTACGCAGGCCCTTGCACCATGCCAGGCCCAGATGGCAAGCGCTCGACGCTTCCTTCCTTAAATTTTTAACCATCGCCGATGCTCGTCGAGCCGGGGCCCTTCTCGCCACCTGCTCGCCGCCGAGCGGAGTTCCAAATACCTCGAATCCATAGGTAAAACGACGCCCGTCTGCAATGATAGTTAAAAAAAAAATCATATACACCGATTCGTCGTGTATCTTCGGATGTTTGTTTTATCGAAGTTTCTAGGGTAATTCGAAAAATCCATTGGCCATCTGCGCCCGACAAAGCCGAACGGCGGAGAGCAACGTTTGGACCGCCGGTGTTTCGTTCCGGGGTAGCCGCGTTGCTTTCGAAAGCGAGTTTCAATAGGTTGCTTTGTCCTCGGAGGAAACTCGGGTGTATGCCGGTGCGAGGGATCTCAGTTTTTCCTTCGGTACAGCAAAATTTTCGACGACGATGACGAAGTCGACGACATTGCCACACTTTTTGCCACACGTTTTCTTAATTCTAGTATGATTGGTAAAAAAAATAAATAAAAATAATAATATTGAGGATCTGTAGGCACTAGTGCACATCCGAATGTACGCTGTGCCGTGCTTTACTGGTGTTTCAGGGCGCCGCGGCGGCCGGCCGCCGGATGTCGAACACACGTAATGCCCGAGGGTGCGCCTGCCCAAGCTATTTTTCGCTTCACTGACAAATAAAAATGATGATACTTGCGGCATACAACATTCGGACGAAACCGTTGCTCACGGGCCTCACGACGCTAGATAATATTCGTTAGAGAGTTTTAAGAAACGATTATTTTTTTTTTGTGCCGCTGCAATTTTGTCAATTCCCACTGCTGTAGATGTGTTTCTTCGGAGAACAATTATACGTAACGTGGTGTATCGAGAGGGCACAAAAACCTAATAGATGGTAAAAAAAACCCTTGCAAAGTACAAAAACACCCAAAACGGTCCTAAACAACTTGAAAAGTACAAAAACACCATGAGTTGTAAAAAAAAAACTTGGAAAGCCCGAAACACCAAATGTTCCCAATAAATATGAATTATACGTCACGCGTTGTATCGAGACAATAGAAAAAAAAAGTACAAAGCTGTTCGGTAAAATACAATCGTCATATTATATGTATTAATTTCTTCGTTTTAAAAATCGTACTTCTTAAAAATTATCAAGCTGTTTATGTATGTCCCAGGATATTTGGACGAGCGTCCGTGCTACGCCTATGGAGAGCCAATGAGTACGGGATCTGCGTTATCAGCCACGATGAAGCGTCGCAGCTTCGACGTTAGGAATCAGCTGATCGTCGTGAAACTCATCGTGCGCGCCCGCGCACTGCCTCTCCGTATGAAAATAAATAGAATGACGCTCAACGCCTTTCACTTACGAAGCGTCGCGAGCGACCAATCCTTTTTCTACGGTCGCAAACGCGTGCCGTACACACCTTGCACGATGAGCGAGACCCGTTGCTCGCTCGGCTCGTCTAGAAAGTGGCCTTATTTTATCAGTCAAAACGAAACTTCGCTCGCGAGGAGTCCTTCTCCACGTGGCAGGAAGCTTGTTCGTCTCTCCTGCGGTGATGTGCTCGGCACAGTTTTACCGGTGACCGGTTAATTTTTTTTTTCTAATCGACAAATATTTTATCGGCCAGACAATCATAGAACGAGACATTAACGGAACAATCTTTGTACAATCAGTTTTCACGCTTATATAGATATATATATACACACCGTCGACATCGACACTCCTTTGCTATGCATACATTGTTCGGAATCGCGTGTGCATCAAATACACAATTGTAGAAAAAAAAACCGGTTATAACACTCGGCGAGAATAACGTTCATTAGTATATACTTTAAAATCGTACTCGATGGTTGTATTGACTGATAAGGCTCACCGAGCAGCCAATTAAACCGATTTATCGTTTGGACTAACGAGATCAAGACACTGAAACAAATTCGAAATAAGCTTAACAGCGGTGCTTCGGTTGACGGAATTTTTTTTTTTAATACTATTCTTTTTCACACACTTGTTCATCAATGTGCATAATGGAGATCAAGCAGAGATCCAACAGTGCAGTTCCAGAAATTATGCACAATGAAGATACAAAAGAAGATAAAAAATCCTGCACAGTATCAGTTGTATTTTATTCTCTCATACTGGATCTACTGGCGTTTACTATGATTTTACCGTTGCTGCCTGCACTGCTGGATCACTACAAAGAGCTCGACAATGGCCAAGGACTCTACAGCTGGATCCTCCACCGAATTCACAGTATTCAGGTCTACATAGATGCTCCTGAGAGATTTAGCTCCGTGCTCTTTGGTGGTATGTCTCAAATTGCCAGTTTATAAATAAATAAAAAAAATTAAAAAAGAACCAATTTGTTGCATCTATTTGCCGGTCGAGCAGCGGTCTACAACGTGCATCTTGGAGCACGGGTTAGGAAATACGAGTGATAGAATGGTTTTGTTTAATTTTGAATGTCGGCCGTGGAATATAAAATCGAAAAAATAAATGTTTTATATTACGATGTTATTATATTTACAAATGCTATATTTTGGTTCATATTTATTATCTGTACTGTAAAATTGTAAATATTAAAGGGCTCGTTCATAAACAATTAAATAAATAAATAAATAAATAAACAATCTTTTAATAATTGTTTGCAGGATTTCTCGGATCCATGTACTCCTTTCTTCAATTTTTGGGGATGCCGATAGTCGGAGCAATGTCGGACGTTTATGGAAGAAAGCCACTGATGCTCCTCTGCTTACTGGGCATCGCATTGTCCTATCTGCTCTGGGCTCTCTCCCATAACTTTGCCATATTCGTTCTGGCGAGATTCGTGGGTGGTATCAGCAAAGGGAACATCAGCCTATCGATGGCAATTATCAGCGATGTTACGTCTCCAAAGACCAGAGGAAAATCCATGGTAAACGACGTTCGGATTGGGACAAGCTCATTGACCATTAAATTGATTATGCTTATTTGTATTTCTTCGCGTTTCAGGCTCTCGTGGGAATCGCATTTTCCATAGGATTTGTCATAGGCCCTATGATCGGCGTTATTTTCGCCAGAGTCTCGGCTAGCGGAGAAAGGGCCGAGCATTGGTACGCCTATCCGGCGTTGTTCGCCTTTCTCCTCGCTGTGAGCGATCTCGCCTACGTAGCTTGCTATCTGGAGGAGAGCTTGCCCGTTGGGCGAAGGGCCGAATCCCTCAGGAGCGGCGTGTCCGGTGCGATGACTTACATAAATCCCGTCGATTTGTTTCAATTCAACGGAGTTTCGGGTCTGGCTCGACAGGGTAAGGAAAACATCGATAAGCTACGCGATTGAATCCTTCGAACGGACGAGAATAAATGAATCGTTGAATTTTTCAGAGCTGGAGACCTTGCGGACGTTGGGCCGTTCTTACTTCCTCTACCTATTCGTCTACAGCGGTCTTGAGTTCACTTTAACGTTTTTGACCCATCACACATTCGGATTCACGAGCATGCAGCAGGGCTGGATGTTCCTCGGAATCGGCCTGACAATGGCGATACTACAGGGACATTTCGTACGGAGAATACCAGCAGAAGAAACTAAGTTCTACGCTGAGCTGGTGAGTCCGTCGAAATGTTCGCGTGTCCCCACGAAATCGACGAACTTCTTTGACACCGTTGTATTTATGTTTTTCAAGGGTCTGTGGCTTATCATACCGGCATTCGTGCTTATCGGCACCGCCGGAGGATTGTCGTTACTCTACCTCGGTGTCTTCGTATTCTCGGTTTGTAAGTACAACTGTAACTATCGGTATCGACTTCCGTTACCCACGATAATGTCATATAATAAAAAAAGAAACTACAAATCATGACACAGCAACGGCGTTGGCGGTGACTTGCATGATGACTCTCGTGACGAGGGTCGGGCCTGAAAATCAAAAAGGGACAATAACAGGGATATTCCGATCGCTCGGGGCGCTGGCGCGTGCCGGCGGTCCGATAATCGCCTCCATAGGTAAGCAACGTTTATCCCTAATAGACATTGCATTTCCCAAGATCCATCATTTTTTTTTCAATGTCACGTGATGTTGCAGCTTTTTGGAGCATCGGCAGTTCAAAGACCTATCTTATCGGTGCTGTAGTCCTCGTTTTTCCACCGATAATACTCCACACGATACATACGTACTGAGGATCCGAACCTCGCGATTAAGCCGATTAGGTATTATCATTTTTCATAATCAAATCGCTGTACATACCAAGTACCGACAGTATTTATCAACCCATGGTTGGGTATCGTATCTCTATTTTTTCTGGCGAAAATGCCTTTCATGAAACAGAGTATTATCTTATATATATTTTTTAAAGTTGTTTGTGTGTTTATTTGTTTTTCCCCATTTTTTGGCGCCCGCCCAACCCCTGATTATTCCAAATCCCCTTGGAAGCCTCCATCGTCATTTCCGGTTTGAAAATCTCATTTTTCGACGGGAACTGACGTCATAATTGAAATAACTCACATTCGGTTTAAAAATCTCATTTTTCGACCGGAAGTAACGTCATACTGGAAATAAGTCACTTTCGGTGTAAAAGTCTCACAATCAGATCGTAGATCGTGTAATGTCAATATAAATTTGTATTATTATACAAACATCTTTTTCCATCGTACAACAAATATTATTTTCAAAAGACGCGCCAATGCCGAGCGCAATCTGACGACGAGTCCGCGGACTCGTACTCGGCGCTTGAGCGTCCTTACCGACGGCGTACGTCCACCAATCGCGCGACGCCGTCACAGTACACCAATGTCACTGCCCGGCTTCGCCGTACTTTTCCGATAGCAGACGATTCCGCAATATCGCTACGACACGTCAAACGTCAGCAGACGAACGGACACAAGTGTCATCCCCGTGATATATCGCGTAACGATTATAATGTGAACGAATCGTAAAGAATTCATTTTTCACGTGCACCCGCGACATTAGACAAAAAAAAATGGGTCTAACTTTCCACGCGACGCTGGCGGTGATTCTCGCGATTCAAGGTCTCCATGTGTCGTTCGCAAAGGAGCCTCCTAACCTCGCCAACGTCAATGCCACGGACATCGCAAACTCGTTCGTCAACCTGCCGACGAGTCAGCCCGCTCCGGTCCCGAGTAACTCCTCGAGCGTCGAACTAACGAAAAACAACACGACCAAGAACCCCCCGAGTGCGCCGAACAACGAAGTAGTTGGTACTCCGAAGCCCACAACCACCTCCCCCGGGACAAAAGAAACTACGACAAAAAACAATGACACGGTCAAAATTCTGTCGACCGCGAGTCCCCTCGGAAATTCGTCGCCGCAGCCACTTCCGGAAAAGAACGCCTCGCTCGTAACGACCGAGCCCGCGTCCGTGACGACGCGCAGCACGGAAGCGACAAATTCCACGAACACCAGTACGACTACCGTAACGCCCGCCGAGCCCGTCCTCCCCGACAAGGGCTCCGCCGAGGAGGAGCACAACAGTTCGATGTCGATATTCTTCGTCCTCTGCGTTCTCGCTCTGGGCATTCTTCTCATTCATCTTATGCTTCAGACGAATTTCCAGTATCTTCCGGAATCCGTCGTGATAGTGTTTCTTGGCGGTGCGATCGGCATGATAATAAATCTCATGTCCCATCAGAACATAGCGAACTGGCGTAAGGAGGAGGCTTTCTCGCCGACGGCGTTCTTTCTCGTTCTTCTGCCGCCGATAATCTTCGAGTCCGGCTACAATCTTCACAAGGGCAATTTCTTTCAAAATATCGGCAGTATAATGGTATTCGCTATATTCGGCACTGCCATATCGGCTTTCGTGATCGGTTGCGGTATTTATTTGCTCGGACTCGCGGAGGTGGCGTACAAGCTCAGTTTCGTCGAGAGCTTCGCTTTCGGATCTCTCATATCGGCCGTCGATCCTGTCGCCACCGTCGCCATATTTCACGCCCTCGACGTCGATCCCGTACTGAACATGCTCGTTTTCGGCGAATCTATTCTCAACGACGCAATATCCATTGTCCTCACCACGTCCATACTCGAGTCTAACAATGCCGGGACGACGAGCGAGGCCATTATCCTAGGTATCAATAGATTCTGCCTTATGTTCTTCGCTTCGGCGGGAATCGGCGTTGTGTTCGCTCTGATAAGCGCGCTTCTGCTGAAGCACGTCGATCTCCGGAAAAATCCTTCCCTCGAGTTTGGCATCATGCTGGTGTTCACATACGCACCGTACGTACTCGCTGAGGGAATACAACTGTCGGGTACGTTCGAGAAAATAAATAGTCTTGATTTTTATCGGGGGATTGTTTGTGTATTTTGTTTTTTCTCTCACAGGTATCATGGCGATTTTATTCAACGGTATCGTAATGTCGCATTACACGCATTTCAATCTTTCGACCGTTACGCAGATAACGATGCAGCAGACGATGAGAACTCTCGCTTTTATCGCGGAGACCTGCGTCTTCGCCTATCTCGGCTTGGCCCTCTTCAGTTTCAGACATAGGGTAGGTTTTAGAACCATACGAAATACCTCGCTTCCCGTCCATCCCGTGCTCAGTCGGTATCAAAAACTGTAATCAACTTTTCTCACGGGTTCTCGCATGTAAGGTAAATATAAAAGTCTCAACGAAGGGGGATGTCGTTTCGGTTTTGATAGACTTTTCTTTGCGCTTAAACCGTCTTGTGACCGTGCATGCGAGAATCCGTGAGAAAAGTTGATTGCAGTTTTTGATACCGACCGTGGTATTGCACACGCTCTCAAGGCGAGGTGAAACATGTACTACTTGACATATGAATGCAAGAGAGATAGTTGCATTTGCCGAATCAATGCCATGCAAAAATTGTTGATGTTTTGGGTATAAGACGCAGTATTGAATTTTACATCAGTTAATACTTTGCTTTTTCCGAAATGTTTACCATCTCCGAATGCTATTCATTACCGTTTTTGTTACATAGTTGCAATTTTCAAATTAACTTTATTCAATGGTGCTAATTTTTTGAGAATAAAATTAATTCAGGCTGGTTGCGAAATTACCGTGCGTTTCCAGCTTGAATTTGCTTTTTCCTCAAAAAAATTAGCACCCTTGAAAAAATTTCATTACCGACCGCGATATTTCACTTCCCCTTAAGAGCATGTGAAATACCGCGATCGTTAATAGAAACTGTAATCAACTCTTTCAAACCGGGCGGATGTTCACAGTCAAAAGAAACGTCTCACGGGAGTCTGGCATGATATCCGCTTCGGATGAGACTTCTCTTTTGACCGTGACTGGCCGTGAAAAAAAACTTGAGTACAGTTTCTGATACCGACCGAGCCCGGGTTAGGTGGAAGGAGGGTGTTTCACACAACGTTCCGAAAACGACGAACCGGTGGATGAGAATACTTACTGTGAAGCAAAGCATGAATGTAAAATGATTGGTTATTATTAATTGCAGGCGGAACCGGCTCTGGTGATATGGTCCATAATACTCTGCCTTATCGGTAGAGCCGCCAATATATTCCCGCTGGCTCTGCTGGTGAATCGCTTCCGCGAGCATCAGATCACCAAGAAGATGATGTTCATAATGTGGTTCAGCGGTCTGCGAGGCGCTATATCGTACGCGCTCTCCCTTCACTTGGACTTCAGCGATGAAACTCGACACGTTATAATCACGACTACACTGATTATCGTGCTTTTCACGACTTTGATATTCGGCGGATCGACGATGCCGCTGCTGAAGTTCCTCAGAGCCGAGAAGAAACCGAAGAGCAGCAGACGAAAGAAACGCGACAAGGAGATATCGCTCAGTAAAACGAGAGAATGGGTATGAAAATCTATTAGATTCTCGCGAAAGTCTATTCCACTGTGCTGATCGAAAAAAAAATATATATATACTTTATTCACGCATTTCATCGAATTACAGGGTCAAACGATTGATTCGGAACACTTGTCCGAACTGACCGAGGAGGAGATGGAGGTATCGTTTCTGCAGTCGCGTATACGAGGTTTTGCACGCTGGGACTTCAAGTTCTTCATTCCATTCTTCACGCGTCGTTTCACCCAGCAAGAGCTGAAGGACTGCAAATCCCAGATGACCGATTTGACGAATCAGTGGTACCAAGCGATAAGGATAAGCCCGATCGAGTCAGACGAGGAAACGACGACGGCGTCGACGGCTCAGCTCAACGCCGAAACGCCGGCGGAGACCAGAAGCGAGGGTCACGTCAAAGAGAAACGCGGACGTCCGAGTCACGGGTCTATATTGAGTATATAATTCAATGTGCGAAGTCTTTTTTTTCGTGTGACGCCACACCATCAGCTTGATCTGTAATCGTGCCAAGGGCGTGTATGGCATTTGCATATCTCAATCTCTAACAGCAGGGTTTGTCGACGCTTCGTACTTTTATGTATCACTATTTATTTGTGTTTTTTGTTTTTTATCATTCTCAGGGTGAGTTCAGTATTAGTCGGGAAGAGATAGGAGTGGATCTTGAAACGAAAAAATCTTCTATGTGTACATAAGGATCTGCTACGCTTTCAGTTTTATAGGAGTACGCGTGAGAAGTACACGAGGATTCGGGAGTGTTTGGTGTATCTTGAGTTTTCGGGCGTTACTGTTTACTCGCCGCCTAGCAATCATCCCTCGAACTTTTATTGTGATATTCATTTTTAGCTTTACTAAATTTACCAATTATTAATATTATAATATTGTTAATATAATTAATTATATTGAGTATTAATATTATAATATTATTAATTACTATTCCTCTGGCGATTCACCGATTTAACTTGAGATTTTTTTTTCTGGTGATGGTGAAACAGGCTTATTGTGGGCTTCTGTGTTAATCGATATAGCGTTAACGTCTCGTCTAATCGGTGTATACGATTGTCATTTTCAGCATCGACGAGGAATGGTCCGATTGATAGGAACGATTTTATTTTGTCAGTCAACTAGCCGATGCCCCGAGGAACCGTTGAACGCTTATGTTTATTTATCCGATTTATTCGGCGGCCACTACTTTAACAGTTTGTCACCGACATCCAGTGCACACTAACGAGAGATCCATGTCTGTCATTCTTTTCTTTCTTTTATCTTTCAACAGCACAAATCTACATTGCATCATTGTAACTTTGTATATAATCTCAAAACTCAGACTTTTGTTTTTTTTGATTATCCGGCAGGCTGGTGGTACTAGACTATATGAAGTAGACTATATCGCCCGGGGTTGAGATTCGTTAAAGCTGAAGCGCTCACCATGTATTTCTTAATTCGAACGTTTCGGTTCCTGGCTTCGTTCAAGACGAATTCCGAATACGGTTGATATTTATCACACCCGTTCATTTACCCACTTTCCTGTGTTCCTTTATTCCTGCTTTCTGTCACTGGCTGCATTCTAAATACATTCCGGAGCAAAATTAAAAATATCGTCTGTACCTTCATTTCCGGTATAAAGATCATGGATTTTGACCGAAAGTGACGTACTTCCGTTCTGATGTCACTTCCGGTTGAAAAATGAGATTCTAAAACCGGAAGTTACTTAACAACGAAATTTTTCAAGTTCCTCGTCATCGTCACTTCTAATTTACAAGTACAAAGAGTTGCAGAGAAGATTTTAATTTTTCTCTGGAATGGATTTAGAATACAATCTGTCAATTGAAGAACATAGGAAAGTAGGTAAAAGAACGTATGTGATACGTCTCAAATATATTTGGAATCCATGTTGAATGTAGCCAGCGACAGAAACGGGACAATTAAGATACACGGTATGTCTTCAGCTTACATTACCTGGTGCGAACTTGGTAATACGACCCTGATGAATTACGGCACGAACAAAAGGGCAACAATGGGAATATCGAATTTCGACCTATTTCGAAAGAATGTCGTGACGCACCAACTTTTTAGGGGTTCACAAACTAGTGTTAGTTATAAATCAGTTCGTTGTATTTTACTATTGAAAAATCGAGTTTCCTTTATGCCGTCCGATGATGCAATCGACACAACGATAACTCTCGAGTGATTCTTTTGGACGCCATATCTTGATATTTTGCGCGTCACTAGTTTTCACTTTGCCCCCCCCCCTCCCCTATTACTCTATTGGTGTTAAAAACGATTGTTAATTGCGAACTAACATTCGCAATATGATGATTGTTTGTGGCATACACTTTATAGCACAATTGTTTACTCTTATTAAAAAAAAACAAACTAGTATAATTAAGTATGAAAGTAAGTGAACGAAGTTCGTTGGATTTTGTCGGGAGACGCTCTGATAAAACGGATGTACTATGGACAATAAAGATGATAGTTTATACAACACAGAGGCTATTCTGATGCTGGACAGAGTACACAATCTCAAAGCGGAAATCCGGTTCGTTGTCCTCTTCGAGAGGCGTGTCAATGAACCTCAACTGCAAATATATATATATATATATATATATATATATATATATATATCCTCGGGAGATCCGGACAGCTGGAAAATACAGGAGTACCTCGTAAGTGCACAACAACACGTCGAATCTCTTGTACTTTTTCTTGCGAATTTATTTCGATATAGTATAATACGTTCTTCGGGGTACCGATTGGATAGAGAATGTGTTCGGGAGATACAATGAATGAATTATTTAACTTCTGAGATTTTGTGGTTGTGTTGTTGTTGTCGTTTTTTGGGGCACATACGGGAGGCAGCGTCTAAACATCAAATTCATTTATTCATTCCATCATTTTTCGTTTGCTCAACTTAAATCGCATTACGCATCAGTTAATTAACTTTCCATCACGCTCGCCCACGCGCGTCGAGTGACTGGAGTACCATGCATTCTAATTGATTATTTCATCTCTGAGTCGCCCGCCGAAACGGAAAATTTGCGTTACCAAATTTTTTTTTCCCCGTTAGAGCTCCTGTGTATACAATAACGCCTTTTGAGAAAAGTCTTGTGAACACTTCTCGGTATCTTTTTTTGTATTTTTCTTTTTTTTTTTTGCGAATCCGCCGGTATACAAAGTGTGCAAAAACATGCTGCGTCTCGGGTTCCACTCTCGTTTTTATTGTACGAGAATTGAAAAAATAACACAAGTTGGAAGTATCTTTTGACTCAGCGAAGATTTATCTCAATCGGGACTTTTTTTGTTTTGTTTCGGTATCGTATATGTATAATAATAAATTATCAACAATCATTATTCGTTTCTATTTCGTTTCATTTTTCTTTTCTTTTCTCAGGTTTCCTCTCTCATACGAGTCCTCGACCGATCCGCGATTATTGGATTATCAATGTATTGTCTGGAACTCAGCGGTACACACGCGTTCGCATATAATATCGTATTAATCGTATGGTCGTAGTGCTCCAGTCGCGTCACACAAATGGATAAACAAGCCGCGCATTTGCTCACTAAAGTTCTGGCAAGAAGGTTCGTCAACCGTTCTCTATCAGTCCACGGGGCGCGGAAGGGGCGGGAGGAGGGGTCGGGGGTAAAGTTGCTAAAAATCGCGCGGGTCATGGATCTCTACGCGTTTATTTTAATTTTAATTTTTCTTCTTTTTTTTCTCTTCAAACTTCCATGTAACTTTTAATCGTTATTTTATGTCCCATTATTTATTTACTGCACTTTACGCTATTTACCAATGGGCATTAGCTAAGCATGCAGATTATACGAATCTATTTTTTATGCTACACAACCGTGATGCCTGTGTACCGGTGCTCAAAGGTCACTTCCGGTACGACAACTTCAATTCTCGATCCGACTTCAAGGTTCTCGTGTTTTTTTCCTCTTTGTTGTTATTATTGTTTCTTTTTTTGTATAAATAGAAGAAAGCATTCACACTCTTGTTTATTCAATTCATCGAGGCTACTGCGCTATTTGATGTTCACGATAATTTTCGGCAACGACGAGTCAATCTATCTATCTGTCTAACAAATCTTCCCGTGCACTCTTGTTCCCGCAACGAGTACAACGGATTCGGAACCTCGTTTCGCCAATTCATTATTTTTTTTCTTCGTTCTTTTTTTTTATCGCTCGCAGCTCTGCAGCGTTAATTTCTCTTTCCAATCGTTCGACGAGATACAATTCGCACATCGAACTACTATCCACATTATCGATATTGCTCTCTCGTTCTCTACCTATTACTACGATTAAGTAGCGATTTTGTTTGTTTGTTTGTTTTGTTTGTTTCACATCTACTTTTACAACTATTCAATGCTGTTTTTTTTAATTATTTTTTTATTCTTCTTCTCCCTGTTTGTCTCATTCGTTTGAAACGCAGTGTGGGTCTGCATATACGATGCGAGTCACGCGAAGTTAAATTGACGGCGTTATTAGAAATTTCGCTCGTTTTCTCATTGATTCGTCGTATCCTCGTCTAGATACAATTTTTTTGCGTTTTTTTTTTGTCTTCACAAGCAGCAGAATTTATGTTGATTACCGCTAAAAATTATCACGAGACAACGTCGTTCGCGCAAGCTCACAATTCACGTCAATTTTTTTTTTATACTGTACAAATTCGGCAAAATTGCCACGGCGTTTAATAATTATTATATAATAATCAGCGATGGTGAAAACGATTGGGGTGCGGGGGGGAGGGGAGGGGGTGTGAGGATGATCGACGAGAAGATTAGAGGGTCGATTCTCGAAGGTGAAACGAAGTGCCGTTGCTGAGCCTTTTCACCGCCCCTCGTTATCGGGACGATTATTTCAAAGTACAGAAGACGCGATATATCAGCGGCGAAAAGCTCATGATTATCCGCGCGACGCTCTTAATCTACGTCGTGTTTATGTGTTTTCTCTTACTTATCAACGCGCGATTCTCGCCCAACTCTATTAACCGAGAAAAGGAAGAACCACAAAAATTAATTACGAGAGAAAAAAAACAATCATAAACACAGTCGTAAAAGTAATATAACAAAAGGTACGTCGGTGTGTACGCGTGTGTTGCAAGTATCGTGCAGCGACCCGTGTCGCAAACCACAGGGTCTCGATTAACATTGTCAACTCTTTTTTTTTTTTTTTTTTTTTTTTTTTTTAGTGCTAATCTGTGTTGCGTGAATTACCGGCACGCGCGGAGAGGTAACCCGTCAACGGGTACACGATTGAGTATTAATGATCCGGTTAATCGAAATCCATTCCAATCGCGGATCGGGTTCGCGGCGACGATCGTATTCAATTTTTTTTTTTCCCACTATCTTTCCTTAAGTCTCCGGGGGTCTATGCGGTTCAGCCGACGCACACGCGGCTCGACGTACGACTCTATTCACGAGAGGACACTGGCAACGATCAGTTTCCGGCTTAACAAAGTACTAGATGATTTTTTTTTTCTAATTTAAGTCATCATTGCTAAACGAAAATAGATAGATAGAGAGACAGATAGTACGGATTAACAAAACAGGAAAAAAAATAAAGAAAGTAATAATAAATATATAAATCGACGGCATGAGTGCCGAGAGTGAGACTCGCGGAACTCGGGAAATCGACTGTTCATTTTTTTTTTCAGTTAAGACCCCGAGGTGAGGAATGTTAACGAAGCTCATCCGTGAATTCGGCATGCGGGATCACTTCGCTGGATCTCTGACCGTTTTTGTGGATCGTAAGAAAGTCTGATTGTGAATATTCGCGAAAGTTTCACGCACAGAGCTCGGCGACTCTCTCGGCTGGCGCGGGTTATTAAATCGGCGGGTATTTCAGGAGCGCGTTTTACGAACGATTGAGAATTTGTTTTGTTGGTTTTTTGTTTGTTTGTGATAAAACGATTAAAAAAAATAATAAATGATCGATCACTTGATTTGGAGCCACGGATGCTTGAGGCACTCGGCCGCTGTGGCCCGCGTGCTCGGATCGAACTCGAGCATCGGTGTTAGGAACTCGGCAAACTCGCGGGCTTCGCTCGGCGACCAGTCGTACTTCTCCGTCAGCACCTCGTACAGTCCCCATGGCTTCAAGCCGGTTATGTGCTTTAGCTCGCCCTTCTTATTGAAGAACATCCTCGAGTGCCTGCCGGACCACGCGATGCGGCGTGGTATCGCGCCAAGCAGCTCGATTATGTGGGCTAAGTGATCCTCGTCTCTGCAATAAAACAACGTGGATTAAAAATAACTTTAACGGTAATTAAAAAAAAAAAAAAAAAAAAAAAAAAGAGACGATAAGTGTTCTTGAAATTTTTCCTCCTGGCTACTTTTCTTGCTAATTCTTGCTATTGCGTTTCGTCCCAATCACTTGTACGATCTGTGCGTTGATCTCTCTTAGATTTATAATTTTTCTGTTATTTTCATTTTTGCCTGTTCCTCATTCTGTTATGTACGACTTTCGCCTGCATTGTACAACCTTGTCGATGGGTTTTCCCCTCGTTTATATATATATATATAAATGAAAGTATTCAACAAGAAAAAAAGTTTCACCTGCAATAATCAGCTCCGCTGTGGGGCTCGAACAAGTAATCACCCGTGGCGAGCTCGAAAGCCATGCAAGCCGTCGACCAAATATCCGCAGAGGTATTGTACCCGGCGCCTAGTAAAACCTCGAGCGATCTGTACTGCCGTGTCTGTATGTCCTCCGTGAACTTCTTGTGAACCCAGCACGCATTACCGAGATCGGCGATCTTAACATCCACCTCGCACTCTACCACTGCGGGATCCAGTGGGGCGACGCAAGCGCGTTTCAATTGTTTCGGTCCCGGGTTGAGATTCCGACCTGTAAAAATGTTAAAAAATATAATCGTCGATGAGCAACAATCAATGCAATGCATAATCGTGTCATCCGAGCTGGGACTTTTACTGGGAAATTTATAAGAAACCGGAAATTTAGATTTCCCGAGATTTACCGGAAATACGTCACTTCCGGTCGAAAAACAAGATTTTCAAACAAGAAGTGACGGATTTCCGGTGTGACCTCACTTCCGGTAAGCCGATAGTGGCACATGTCCGGTATGACGTCGCTTCCGGTCGAAAAATGAGATTTTCAAACAGGAAGTGATGACGGAGGCCTCTAGAGGCGATCAGAGCCTAGGGGAAACCTCTGGATTCTTAAAAGTTGTGAGAAACAAACAACTTTCCAAGATATATATATAAGATTTGTATACCTTCGTTGCACTCGTCCGTAACTTCTGGATCCGGTGGAAGCACTACCTCGCCGCTACTCTTATCGCCGTCCGACAGTGTGACGTTCTCCAATTTTTGTGGCTCCTCCGTCGACGAGTTTTCGACTTTCTCACCGGCCGCGAGACTGTCGACTCCGTTAACGTGAGGGGGCGACGCATTCGGTTCCGAGATATCGGGCGAGCCCTTGCTCTCGGTGTTCTCCTCGATGCTCTCCGTGTTCGGATCCTGATCGGGACTGTTTGTATCTATATCGCCGTTCTCTCTCGTGCTATTCGTGTTCTTCGACTGTTCCTCGATTTCCTCGATCTGCTCCATCTGCTTCTTCAACAGTTCGTTCTGGCGTTTGGCTTTCTTCTTCAGACGTTTCTTCTTGTTCTTCGACATTTTCGAGTTCGGCGTCGGTTCCTGAAACTCCTTGGGTGCTGTTGATATCAACGATACTGGAAGTTTCAATCCCAGCGAGTGCAGCTCCGTCGCCACAAAGGCAAGCTTTCTTATGTAAGTCTCGTCGACGCATATCAATACGTTCTCGGGCTTTATGTCCGTGTGAATGATCTTGCCTGCAAAGCAGAGAAGAAATACAATTTTTTAGAAACTACGTAATAATTACGTTCGAGAACGTGGGCACGCGATCCACCGCGTATTCGCACAGTAGGCCAGCGAGTATCGTTAAATCCTGCCGGCTAGAAGTTCGTGCGAGATACGAATCTTAACCGGAATCTCAGAAGTACGAACGAGCGGGGAGCCAAGCGCTTCGACATTAAGGGCAGTGAGAAAATAACAGCGTTTGTGGCGTCGCTTTCACGCTCCGCTCTCCTGAGAAAGCTTTTTTCGATACGATATTCTATCGGAGACCGAAGGTCGCCGTTGTCGCGACGTGCCGTCAACGAAAACGGGCCGGGAGACGCTCGCTCGCTCGCGCGGCATCCATAACCGACTTTGGTATTGTCGCCTTTAAAAAAGTGTGCCCGAGTATGCGTCACGCTCCTCGCTATTCGCACTAACGGACATCGCGCGTTGAATATTTATCGGACTACTAATTACAGAAAAAAAAAGTCGGCAACCGACGCCCGATCTCAGGTGCGCTCACATTTGTTGTGTAGGTAGTCGAGTCCTTCAAGAACTTGTCTGATGATACGTTTAACGTTGTTCCTCGGTATTCCACGATAGTTCGATTTTATTATGAGCTTGAGAAGGTTGTGACCGAGAACCTCGAAGACCATGCACACGTGGAGTCCGTTTATGCCGCTGATCTTAAAATCGTTCAGCAGCTGTACAGTCTTGTTGCGCTTAGGATCGTTCGGATCTGTGTCGCGTACGTCCTTCAATAGCTTTATCTCGTCCAGCGCCGTCTCCGTGAAGTGGGAAGCCGACTTTACGACCTTCAGAGCAACGAATTGCTTGTCCTGAAACACACGACCAATTTTTATTCAACATAAAAAATATCGCAACATTCTCAATTTATCGATACCATCGACCGACACCATTTGGAACAATTTATATTCAATGACGCTCTCGTATCCCTTCTTCGTGCTCTCCACGAGTCGAATCCACACAGTCAAAAATCAATCGGGGACCTATTTTTTTTAATAACCACAGTGACCAATAATTTTTCATAATTTGTAGATGATAAATATGAAATCCGATTATTCGATAAACAATTACCGAATAAACAAAAAATATATATATAAATAAATAAATAAAACAAAAAATTAATAACTATAATCTCTGAAACTAACGGTAATGATAATTGTGTTAATAATTGATTAACTGTAAAAAAAAAATATATCAATGTCGAATGATGTATGACCCAGAAGATATCAGCATGACATCAAATTTCATATTTTGTAAGTCTCTCAGAGTGAGACTGCTTTGGGAAGAAAAAGATATTGTTTGCTTGTAGAACTTCATTATTTGATCTTTCCTGTGCAAAGTTTGCACTATGCAAAATATAAACATTGCAACTCGATGAAATTTAGGCTCATGCGGATCTTGAATCTCATTGCCTTAAAATTTCTTAGACAGAATGTTCCGTTCACTACGTCTCGGCTTCCTCCGGAAAATTAGAATAAAACGAATCTAGTCAACAACTCAATGATCTCACAAATTGCCAGACTCAGAAATCCGTTCACCATAGGTGAACAGGGTTTACGATCTCAGTCACCACTGTTGTCCATAATGTACTTGTAATGTGTCAAATATAAGGAGCAATCGATTGAAATTAAATATACTTTTAGTTAATTGATGGAGCAACTCCTTTACACAGAATTCAAAGTTGTGACCCAAAAACACAAGGCATATAAAATTATTATTACTGTATATTATATATATATAATAAACAATACTACATAAAACATAAGATAGACTAACAATTTTTATAAAAAAAAAACATCGAATATATATAAATATAAAAGACCTTATGAAAGTCTGATGAAAAACTTAGTGAAAAACCTAATGATCCAATGAATGAAATTAAATGATGTGTATTCAAGTTTTATATGCCTTGTTTTTTTGGTTCGCCACTTTTCCGTTCTGCAGGAAGGAGTTCTTCCATCAATAACATTACAATTATAATCAATCGGAGTCTTGACAATGCACGTTATACCTGCAAGTCCCAGCACAGCCAGACAGTGGAGAAGTGGCCCCATCCGAGTTTCCGCGTTACATGGTAGCGATTAAGAAAGAGATCGCCTATTTTAACCGGATGATAACCACCCTTGCAGTAGTCGGTGCTGTCCTCCTGTTCCTCGTCCTCGCTGCTGTACACCTCGTCGTCATCCTCGATGGTCTCGTTGCTGGAGCTGTGACAAGGTTCCAATCTACGCATGAATTTTTTTTTGTCTATCAACATCCGTCTTTGGCGGCCGTTGAATTCTGGACGGACGCGTGCATTCAACTTTACCTGTTGCCGTTGTCGCCCGAAAATTGTCTCTGTCCGTTGCCCTCCTGACCCTGCTTTGCCGGCGCCATTTTTGAACAGTGCGCTCCACTGTTCTCGGCGTCCGACTGAGAATTCCCTTTGCCCTTTCGTTTGGCCGGCTTGTATCTCTTTTTCTTGGCCTGAATAGCGAGAACCCGCCTGTTGACGTAAGCCTTTGCGCTCATCCCGCGCCCTGTAACACCTGCCGTTTTGGTCGAGCCACCGCAGGGACTCTCCGCCTCCTGCGCAGCCGTTCCTGCGATTTCGTTACCGCCGACAAGGAAACACGACCTTCCGCTAACCCCTCAGCGGAGCAACGTCGGTCGGCCACCGTTTGCGAACGAGCGTACCGGACGGCGCGAGCGACGAGCCAATTCGCAAGTGTTCTTCCGCAAACCACCTTTCTCGACAAAAAATTGTGAGTGACAAAAAAAAAATTGTCGTAACGTGTGTGTGTCAATTGGCGATCGTCGACGCTCGTCGCGTCCCGAACCAGTCGAGTTTGTCGTCGGCAACGGCTCGCGTTTTCGGCGAGCGAATTATTTTTGGATTCAATGGACGAAAAAAATAAAATAAAAATCGTCGATATTCAGCAACTTCCGGTCGAACGGTTTTTTTTTTTTTTTTCCTAGTAAGAGAATAAATCGTTCGCACGAAATTCGCGTTCGGCCGAGAGCGAGTTTTCCAACGACACAAAAGGGGCTCGATCGGTCGGCGAGTACCCGCGGGGTTTTTCGCACTCCCGATTATCGTCGTCGGAGCGTCGTTCGCTGTCGAGGGTCGCGTCGCGCAATCGCTATCCTGGCAACCGCACGGGGACTTCGCCGTTGTCGGTTTTATCAACGTTTTTTTTTTTTTTCTGCACAACGATTATCTCGTTTGTCCTCTCATTATTCCCCGTCCGGCGGACTTATCCTCGCGGGGCTCTGCTCGTACGCACGTCGGTTGTTTGAGTATGGCCGCCCCTCGCGGGGTCCTCTCTTCCGCCTTCCGTGTTCTCTCCTCCGCGGCGTCTCGACGTCGTTGAACAACAGGAGGCGTCAACGCCCTCGAGGAAATCTTCGGCTACCCAGCGAAGCCCTTCACGTCGACGCTTCGTCAACCCACCTTCGATATTTTAAACGGCAACGAGCCGAACAAAAAAAAATCCTTCGCCTACCCAACCGGCCACGGCCGATTTTGCACTTGTTCCGTGGTTTCGGGCAATATCCCTCTGCTCGAGGGTTCTTAGCTCTCTGAATTTTGCACGCGCCGTGGTAACAGACTCACCGCTTCCGGTCACTCTCCGGAGACCACCGGCCCACCAATCGCCCACCGGCTCGAGTCCTTCTCTGCGACCCGCGAAAATGCGAAAAAAATAAATAAATTGGGATATCTTGTTGTATTTAATATTTACGTGGAAACTCGGGAATAATTATTGAACCTTCAATTTCGGTGTACTGAAATTTGAGCACCTTCGAGATACGCGACGATGCTCAGATGCCTCCGATACCTGCAACTTCACAGCTGAAAAAACATTGTGCGCACCTTCTTTTTTTTCGAGCTCACTGTACATTTTTTAATTTATCGTATAGATATAGCAAAACACGAGGGGAGTCAATCGGTACAGCGAATTCTTGTAGCTTCGTAGCCTTGGCTCTGGGATCAGTTGACGTAGCGGAGTGGTTGATCGAGAGATTATTTAACATCAAAACATAAATTACTCGCGAATTTTCCACTCGCAGTTGAGCGAGATCCAAGCGCACTACGTCACGCGTGACGCAAACTAACGACAGGTGCCAATGCCGATAGAGAGGGAAGCTGCGAGCCACGCGCTCCCGGCCCAACAGACCGACACTGTAGTCGTACAGTGCTTAGTCCGCTGCAGTCGGTTATAGCTTCGTCCCTTCTCCGATAGACCTCTTTTTTTATTATTACAAGCTTATTATGAGACACGTCGATCGATAATCACGTGCGAAAGACCATGTATCCTCAGTAAAGTACAAGGTCATCGTTATATTGACGATAAATAAAATTTAAATAAAAAAAATTTCAAGTACATACAAAAAGAAATAGATTCGCGCTCATTGCAACTATCCTTAGAAACAAATGCATGTATTTTTTTTTTACACAACCACAGATCTAACAGAATATTCTCGAAACAAATGTCATCTCACTCTCGAAAGTCACAGTTACAATTATTATTGAGATTTTTTTTTAGTATTAATCGGTAGTTACAAGCTGCATTTCGATATTCTTTTTTTTCGCTTACCCTATTGACTGGTGTTGCGGGACCTCGCGCCCGAACGTTAAAGTAAATTCTACGGATAGTGGAGCGGCCGGCAATGTTATTGCAGTAAATTGCTTATGAGCTCGATGGCAAGAGCGGTTAATGTGCACGGTACACAGCGCGTATGATATTCTTAAAAAAAAAAGAAAAGAAAAAAAAATCGTTGAATACACGAACGTCAAAGTTTCGTGCGATTCGTCTAATCATCAAAACACTAACGCGCTTGCCGTCGATCGTCCATCACCGAGACAATGGCTCACTCACGGTGTGATGCTTATAAACCGTTAGAAATTAATATGGCAAACACTATTCAGAGATCGGGAGGAAAAAGAAAAGAAAAAAAAACTGTCGAGTTCCTTGCCAACCTCGTTGAGACGCAATTTTAGATCTCGCAGATCACTTCGACAAATCACCGGTATCACATACAGCGGCCAATGCATTCCAAGCCTCATTACGGTTGCACGATGAACCCTAGAAGTTCGCAGTCTTGCCGATTTCGCGTCAATGATTTCTGTAGACGTTGAAACCCGAGAATTGCCAGCGTCTCTCCATATTGGCACCGATGCCGGAGAGTTCCTGCTTGAAAACTTGTGGAAACCTCTGCATCAGAGCCTCGACCTCACTTGGCCTTATGCCCGGTTCCATTTTTTGTAGATACGACCAAACGTAGTCGACGCTAGCGCCGAACGGATGGATGTGCAGGAAAGTTGCGATCAGACCTGCGAAAATGAGATATATTTATCGCAAGACACGAAAGGATAGAAAAAGGAAAATCGATGCTCTCGATCGATGTGCAATTTTCGTACCGATGAGCTTCGCATCTTTCTGGCTAACTTGAACACTTCCGGTTACGACGGCGAGAGGCTTTGGAGTTCGAGGCTCCTCGCTCACGTCGTCGTCCTTGTCGAGAGTGATGATCTCGCTCTCCGGCGGATCCTCCATCTTCGGGGCATTGAGCTTCATAGTAAGCTCCTTGATTTTCTGATCGTCCTGGGCCTGTTGCTTTCTTGACTGCAGGAGCTGCTCCTGCATGCCCTTCAGAGTTTGCTGCAGCATCTTCGTCTGCTTGTCCTTGGCATCGATCTCGGCTTTCGTCTCGGACTTTAGTAGATCTACCTGTTCGAATAATAAATATAAAAATATAAAAATATAAAAATATAAAAATATAAAAATATAAAAATATAAAAATATAAAAATATAAAAATATAAAAATATAAAAATATAAAAATATAAAAATATAAGCGCTTTCGGTTGTTTTTCCGAACATAGTTTTCAGATGTTTTTCGGACAAACGGCTCGGACAACTTTCCGAACAAACCTCGTTTTTGTAAGCTTCCAACTGACATCGGAGACTATCAGCTTCGTCCTTGAGGAGCTGAAGTTTTTCGCACTCATCGTTCATGTCGGTCTGCGATCGTAACTTCTTCCTTTGGGGCTCGTCTTCGGAATCGGAGACTTCCATCTCGCCCTCGCCCTCCATCAGTGCCTCTTCCAGTTGAACCGCCTTGATTTCCTGTTTACGATGATTGAACGAACGATTAGTTTATCCGAGGAATCAACGATACTTCACGATGGGAAACACTTTCAAAGGTATATCGGCTCATGCATGTGTCTCGTAGCCATTGGGCGGCGATTCGTAAGCTATGGGGTAAAAAACGGTAAAAAAAACGTGTTGATGTCGACGTCTCTCTCCCGCAACGGAGCTGATTTATTATAGATTAAAAAATGAAAGAAGAAAAATAAATAATCAAACCGCAATTCGGGAACTCGATTTTTGCAGAGCCATCGTTAAATAACGTAGGTGCCTGTTTCCATACCCCGTTTCACCATCCATTTCAACATCCAGGTCCTCGAAATAATAACGTAAAGTAAAAGCCACAAAACCAAAAAAAAAAAGAAAATAATTAAAAACAATGCGTACAATTAATCGGTCGAACCATGCTCGCGCGTAGCTTGCATACCCCTTCTAACTGTCACCGATTACGAACGTGATTATATTTTATTTTCTCTTTATCAGTTTTTGTTTTCATTTTTTTTTTTACCTGTCGAAGTTCGAAACTCCGCATTCGTCCGACTATCGCCAAAATGAATTTGTTTTCTCGTTTACCTTCTCGCCCGGACAAGCTCTCACTCTTGTGACTCTGTGACTGTGTATTCAAAGCTCTATCACCTTGCCTCACTTACCTGCTGCGCTCTCGGGTCGGTCGTGAAACGGCTCGTGGTGTATTTAAAAAAAGGAAAAGAAGGAAAGAAAAAAGAGTCGAAAGTCGTATCCGCCGACACGACCCGGTGGGAGCATCTTTGTCGACAACCAAAGCCTAGCCGCGCTAATGGGAGGTATCGGGGCAAGATATGCTCTACCCGTCCAGGTATTTATTTATTATTTTTTGTTCCGGTTAAAATCGCGGGGATACATACCGAGGACTGTTTCTTCCACATCTCGATGTTCTTCCTCTGAGCCTTGGTGAAGTGATCCCAAACCTTCTTGTGGCTGGCGGCAGTGAACACACGTTCGATCTGACTGACTGTAGATGGACACGGGTGTCGCATGTCGCATACAAAAAACACAACAAATCCTCTGTTGTACACCCTGGAGTTAAACTCTTCTCAATGGATTACACTCTTTTTTTTTTGCTAATCTCTTTACGTTTCTTTTTGTCATTATTTAATCTCAAGGATCTTTAAAGAGATCGTCACGCGATTTTTTTCGAACGATGGACCCGAGGTGCTTCCACGTTGTCAATTATGGTAATTAAAGTTGTCTCGGCTCGTGGGGGTGCTCGATTTTAAGCTGTCCGACTGTACCTAATGCCTCTTCATTCCGTAATGATAGTATTGTTCTCTTATTACCCAAGACGACTTTGGAGAACGTGCATTCATCGTAAATTATTAATTAGTGCGTATTTATAATAGCTCTGATAAATGAATATATCGGTGGTCCAAAGTCCTCTTTACCGTCAACAATAATTGCCCAACACCGTCCAATCCTCAGCATCGCCAAGCATGCAAATCTCAGGTACACTATGACTTCTATTGAGAAATCGACTTTACGGGAATTGTAACAAATAAATTTGAAAACAATACATAAAAAAAAAATTAACCGTCCATTCTCGTATCGACCACCCCTCGTGAAAGGGAGTGAGTGACGTAGCGAGAAATATATATATATATATATATATATATATATATATATATATATATATATATATATGTATATATATATGTATATATAAGGAATGGAATAATCTCGATACTCGTTGTCCATCCGTCCAAGCGAAATATGTACTTGCTCCGAATTCCATTGCGACAGGATAGACGACTTACCGGAAAAAGCGATACTCGTGTCTGTGTGTGTTTGAGGGCAGAGCGAGAGAGAGATAGGAGACAGCGAAGGAGAGACCATACGTATTGCGTAACTGACGATTAAATTTCTTACGACCCTCGTCGGTCTATGCTATCGGGATCGTGAGATCGGTGGCCTCAACGAGAATATTGTTGTAAAAAAAAAAAAAAAAAAAAAAAAACGGACAAATAACCGTTAAAACATACATTGAATGAGAAGTCCCTGCATCCGGCCCTTCATGAGTTCCTTCGCCCTCTGAAGCTCCTCCTCGTAGGATACCTTTTCCGTAAGCAGTCGTCGCACGTGGGAGTTGGTCGATTGAATCATCGAGTAGAAAGTGTTGGCGTTTCGCTTCGTGCAGTCGCCCCGCTCGAGCCAGGTAACCACGACCTGTTTCAATTTCAATGGCCCGATTAATATACACGCATGAGCGACAAGAAAACCACCGTTGTTTCGAGATTTTTGTTAACGTAATTTTTTTCAGACAAGATTATATCGTAACAGCGAGATATCGACCTGGACCGCTTTCATGAAAGTGTCGTCCTGCTTTATTTTCTCGCAGATATTCGACGCTTCATGATCCGTGTAGTGCACGACCGGAGGAGGACTCGACGGTGGTCTCTGCCGCTCTTTTTCCACGCGTTCCCGGTGACGTTGCTCCCGTTGCAGCTGGCGTTGTCTGCATTCCCATTCGTACTGATCGTCGCGTGCCTGCACAGTGAACAAACGCATCGATATAAGTACAATTTCAAAGCTGTTTTCCTTTTAACCCTTTAAGTACAGGGGATTGTTTGCCAAGAGCAAACTTGTATAATTTATAATATTTTATATATAAGACCATGCCTTCTTTTAAACAAAAAAATGATACGAATGTTCGTAATCAATTTTCTTCCGCGTTATCAAAAAACAACATTTCAAGGTACGTCTGTGACTTTTTACAGATTATTTTTTTAGCACATCAACTTATTATTAGAATCGTTCGAAGGCTGCGTCCTAGCAAATCTAGGTCCAGGTCGAGCGAGGATCCCGTACATGAAGCGTTAATCGAGTACAGCTCTTCCGAACCTGTGCGAAGTCAACGTGAAGTCGTCCAGTATTGGCGGCATCCCCGCTGGAGCCAATCCGCACCCTGTAACCCGACAGATAAATAGCTGCGTCGACGCTGACTTCGAGAACGAATCGTATGTGACAAAAGTTCTTCTTGGACAGTCGAAGGGTCGTTATTTCGCCACAGCGCTCGAATATCTCCTGAATTATTGGCTCCGTGATGTTTTCCGGCAGACCTGCAAAAAAAAAAAAAAACAAGTAAAATCCATGATCAATCTCTGTACTTTGCGATGTCTCTACAAGGCGGTCGTCGAAACGAAACAGCCGAACGATGTTCTACCTCCCACGAAGATAGTTCTGCATCCCGGCGGTCTCTCCCTCGTCGTAGGCGGCGGAGCATTGGGGTTCGGTGGAAAGAGTGTACAGCTTTTGCAGTGAATTATTTCCTTGGTGCCTTGCTGGCCGGCTGACGGCGGCGCGAGACCGCCGGATATCAATTGCGCCGCCGTGTCGGACATGATCTGATCGGGACCGAGCATCTGAGCGCCGAGCATGGCTCCGTCGTGGGACATCATGCTCATTCCCATGGCCCCGTAGCCGTGAGCGTGGCCCAGATGAGGTCCCAGCGTCATTTCGCCCATCATCGGACCCATCGGGCCCATCGGACCCATTCCCATCATCGGATAACCGACTCCCATTCCCCACACTCCCGTCGCCGATTCTATCTGCTGAGGAATCGCCGGAGTGGCGCTGGTCGTCGCGCTGCTCGTCAGCGGTGTTACCTCGCCGCCGTTGTGACTATTGCTGCCTGGCCCGTTGTTGCTTCCCGTCGAGCTCGTCTCCGTTCTGCTGTCCTCCAGTCGCCGACTCTCCCGCCTCTCGCGATCGTTCTTCTCCTCTCGCCTCTCGCGATCCCGCTCACGACGCTCGCCTCGATCGCCACGCGATCTTCTGCTTCCCTCCCTGCTGTCCCGCGAGTCTCTGCTGTCCCGATCCCTGCGACCGTCGCTCTTGTCGCTTCGACGGTCGTTCGCGTCCTCCGTGCTCTCCCGGACCACCGGCGGTTGATTTTTGTTTGTGCTGAATTCCAGGGGTGAGTCGTTCATGCCGGGCAGAGGCAGCGGAGGCGGCAGCGGAGGAAAACCCTGACTAGCCAGCTCCATGAATCCTTGAGGACCCGCGATCGGGCCTAGAGGTCCCATGGGTCCCATACCTGGTACATGGAAAGGTTTAGGTTTATACAGTAATTATTAAATTTTAATGATAATGATAATAATAATAATAAGTAACTATATAGTAACATAGCACATAAGCGCTTTGGCAATCCGCTCATAAACCATAAAAGTAGAAAATAGCCATTTACATAAGGGAAAAATCTAATAATTATTATTACATTATAACATTATATAAAATATAATAATAATATTTTTCACTTATAAAAATGGGTATTTTTTACTTTTATAGGTCGTGAGCGGATCGCCAAAGCGCTTACGTACTATGTTGATATATAGTTACCTGTTATTATTATCACTTTATTATTATTATTGTTGAATTATATGAGACTAGTGGTTGTTTGAGACCGTAGGATAGTGGTCTTGTATTTGATTATTAAGTATATATTAATGGAGAAATATATCTGGCAATTGTACCTAATCAGTGTCATCCATTTCGAACAAATTCATATGAAAATAGTGACTGTGCACCCTTAAACAACTATGGAGGGATGTACACACGGATATACACGCATACATACGTACACATCGTATGTTATTTATCGACTATTCGAAGGTCGCGCAAAAGAAATCGAGATGAAATTTCGCAAAACAAAAATATTATAAGCGTCCAAGGATTTTCCTCGGCGCAAAGCACGATAAAACCGGCGTCTCGAGTGTGTTATGATTGCGTGTTTTTTTTTTTTTTGGTTCTTTCCAATAAATTTTTTATCGCCAGAGAATGAGGTTATGAGAGTCCAGAAACTCACCCATCGGCGGCATAGCGGCTGCTGGCATTCCAGGAAAATTGTAGGCCATCCTAGAAAGCTTCGCCGAAATACCCTACGGTTTTCCTCGGCAAGACCTCCGCTCGCACGCTCGCTCGCGACAATTAATTTTCCTACGCTCCTGGCCAGATTCGTGGTCGAGCGTCGAGCGTCGAGCGTAACGGCGACGAAAAAACACGCACAGCTGACCGTGTCGCCCGCACTCGCACGGGACTATCTACTCTCGAGGCCAATATGGCAGACGACGATTAGCGAAGCGAAATAGTTTCGGTAGATTTACCGGACTTTATAAATATCTCTTGGATTCCACATTTGTTGTGCAGGTTCGAACGTCGCCTCGCAGCATCCTCGGCGGATCGACGATATGAGGATCAACGTCAATACACGGATTTTCGGGACCGCGACGATACTCGTGCCTTACCGAAAAAAACACGTTGAGAGGTCGGTTCGATACATTCCATATTCTAGCCGCGTATATCCCGACGTATTTTCGTTGCTTTTCATTTCTAAATCCGAGCATTGAGAGCACCGGAGGACAAATAATACGGATGCGAGAGATACCGTGTCGAAAACGCGCTGCAGCGCACGGATTTACGTCGAATCAACAGCAGCTAGACCGCCCGACCACAGTCGATCTTTACTACTGCGCTGCGGGCACATGCACATATATATACGTGTACTGGCTATTACACCGCCAACTCGCATTTACAATTTTTATTACAGGTACCACTTGTGGATGAAGTCACCGGAGTTACAGCATCTAACCGGCTCGGAGCCATTGACCCTCGAGGAAGAATATTCCATGCAGAAGTCTTGGCAAGAGGATGAAAACAGTTGGGCTATAAAATACTATCAGCTCTATAACTCCATGATACAAATCTATGCCACTAACGATTGTTTGTTGTTTTTTTTTCAGAATGCACATTCATCGTTCTGGATCGTAACATTTTTTCCAAAACGGGTGATGAAATAGGTACTGCATAGTTATCTCAAAATTTATAGTATTTGAAAAACCAGCAGGTGTTGTGGTTCGTGCGCTTCGCGCCCGCGCTATGAGCTCATGTGGGATTTAGAAAGGGAAATTTAGAGTTCCAGACATTTACCCGGAATACATTACTTCCGGTTGGAAAATCTCATTTTCTCGACCGCAGTTGACGTCATATGCGAAATACTTCATTTCCAGTCGAAAAGGGAGATTTTCAAACCGGAAGTGACGTTTTTCCGATATGATGTCACTTCCGGTCGAAAAGTGAGATTTTTCAAACCGGATGTGACGTTATTTTCCGGTACGGCGTCAATTTCTTATATAATTTTCAGAGTCGATGATAGGAGACACGAATCTGTACTTCAACGATACGGACGAGCCGAGAACGGCAGAGTGTGAAATAATGATAGCAGAGGAAGCAGCCAGGGGACGAAAAATCGGCTGGGAAGCTATGATACTGATGTTTCGTTACGGGATCGATTTATTGAAAGTGAACAAGTACAGAGCTAAAATAAAATTCGATAACGCCAAGAGCATATCGATGTTCACGAAACTTCAATTCATCGAGGTATGCATCCGTCGATCTTCGTTCCCGTTTGCGTTATTGCAATTATTCGGAGTTACGTTCATGTCAGGTCAGCCGCAGCGAGGTCTTCCAAGAGATCACGATGGAGAAAGAAGTCGACGATGAATGGACGGAATGGTTGCTGTCGGAAACTCCCGAGTCTCACAGGGACAACGAATTGGCATTGTAGCTTTCGATCGTGCACTGCGGGCTAATTTATTACCCACGTTGAGGGACGCCGCCTCGTCTGATCGAACACGGTGTCGCACCACTTCGGGTGCACTCGGTTAACTCCGTTATCCGCTAGAGCAGATATATAATGTTGATCCCTACACGTAAGGGACATCAGTCGCTCCGGAGGAGCGCACGGTATCATAATGTACGTGTTATCTGTATTATCTTCAACGAATCACTTTAATCTAACAATCGCAGCAGTTTTGTGCTTATCTTCTCGCGACGATTGGGAATGACATTTATATCTTTTAATTGACGTTCCTTAATGTCAGTGATTTATAAATATAAATATTTATTGTTTTCTGTATATATCAACGAGATTTGTCGTACACGTGTTGGCGAGGTACTCGAATCGTTTCATTTATCGGGTTGAACGGCAAGTAGGTAATCGAGTCGTGATTGGTCGTGATTGTCGTCAAGTGGCTTCAAAGTTACAATATCGTATACAAGTGGAACACAATAGCGAAAGCAATGCTCCCTGGAAAATGAAACCGAGTCACCTCATCGTTTGATAATCTCCTTTTCTTTCATTCCGATATATATTTTGTATTATTTATGAAATTTGGAAAAACAAAGAGAAAAAAAACCCGAAGGTAAGTCGTGAAAAGCGCATGAACGAATAATCGTTCTAATCGCGTCATAAATCGAGCGGAAAGTCGCCTCGCTGATAAAAAGTTGATATTCGCGTTATAATGTGTACAATAATTTTCGAGTTGCAGTGTCGTCTATCGAGGCGCACACAGCGAGTTCAATTGCTCGACGCATGAATATTTTTTTCCGGCATCACCAGCGGTTGGCGCATTGCGGTAAGGGGGCACCTGTTGCTGCGAATATCGGACTCGTTTACGACAGCGACCTTGAGATAAAAATTTGTTCGGCCTCGAGAAATGTCATAAAGCGCGATGTCCGTGTCACGGCAATTTCTGGCTCTGAGGACTCTGATGCGGCGGAAACCTCTGCTGTTCAATTCCGTTGTTTACGGCACTTTCTACACCGGCGCCGAATTCGCTCAGCAAAGTTACAATCGGAAATATCGAGTAAGTCGTTCAACCCTGGCGTCCCGAAGCGGAACTCGCCGGTTTCACTCCCTGCAACATCCCATTTACCGACGGGCATGCAAATACGTCGAAGATTTTTATTTTATTTTTCCTCTTTTTTTTTTTATTTGCATTAATCGATTATATCTTTTGGTTCGCCGCGAATCGTCTCTCAGTTGGAGGCACAACAGCAGCGAGACAGCAATGGCAATCGATTCATTGCCATAGGAGCTTTCACGCCGGGTAAAGAGCCTCTTCAATCTGATGAGAGTTCTGTACCGAGTCCGATGTACTCGGATTACGATTGGAAACAATTGCAAAGATACGCGATCTATGGTTGCTTCATGTCCGGCCCGATACTTCACGGATGGTAGCTTCGTTTTTTAATTTGTTTTTTTGTTAATTTTTGCGTCTGTCCGTTTTGCACGATTGTACGCTTGTTCGCTTCTTCTTTGCCTCACGATCTCCAGATCTATCGCTCGAGCCAGCTTGGACCTTTTTTTGTCACTCCCCCAAGATCCTAAGGCGATTGGAAATCAACAGTGGTGAATGCTCAATCTTCCTTAAACAAACAAATAAAAACCTAACTACAATGATAAAGATAATCGCGAAATTTGTCGCTCGACAGGTATACTCGAGTTCCTTAACTCACATGATTTATCGATATTTCTCGTAAAGGTCCAGACAGTGGAATTTACGATAAAATACTTCAGTTCTTTTGTCAGACTGTTTATTATGAATGAAAAAAATGCGGTTATAGCTTATTGAAGAAAATCGTACATTACGATACTAGTGCAAAAAAAATGTTTATTTCACTCGGAGGGAAAATGGCGGTTTTGTGCACGGATCGCGTGCGTAAAACCCTCATTTTCACACTTTGTGAAATAAAATTATGTACGATACTCGTGCGAAAAACTTTTTCTTAACTCGAGTTCTCACACTCGTCAGAAAAAGTTTTTTCGCACTAATATCGTAATATACTATTATTAAATGCACGCGGTCCATTGACCGACGACTGTTGGTTCTCTGTCGAGCGAACAAAATTCCGGACAGCAGGGACGTTGGTTAGGTAATAATAAAAAAAAATGATAGTAATGCTTTAAGCCTTTTCTTTACTTCCTTCCGTCACCATCGCAGACTGCCAGGTCGGAAAGACTCCCTTACGACTGGATGGTGATAGCCAGTTACGCGCTTCTCGGAACGTTCGTCTACTCGCCGATTTATTACTATTGGTGAGCGACCTGCACGCATGGGTAAAAAAGAAAACAATTTCCCGAAGAATATTCTTCAGGATGTTTCAAACCGTACGCTTACAGCATATGCCAATAATACTTACTAACACATTTCCGGTTGCGGCTTCGCCTTGTCATCCGATCGTCGATATTTATCGAAGGTCTTCTTTTTTTTTTACTCTCTCTCAGGTACAAGTGGCTGGACAGACTTTTCCGCGGTACGACGATGAGGATCATCATGGTGAAACTCGTCGCCGATCAATTCATCCTCACCCCACCTCTGCTCGTTCTGTTCTTCGTCAGTCAGTATCCGCCCGTTTCTTCCGAACTCCGAAGGTGAGACCAGCTGTAAATTGTTACTCTTACTTTTTGTAAAATGTATGTTCAGGCATGAGCTACATGGAGTCGAGGGACGATATTATCCACGAGTGCAAGATGAAGTTCGTAAAGACGTTTCAAGTAAGAGAACATTAAAAAAAAAAATATAAATAAATAAATTAAAACTCGCAGTTTGAGTTATCGGAGGAGAGCAGTCGTACTCACCGCATTTTTCTTTCATTCGATGTGAGCCAGACATCGTGCGTGTACTGGATTCCCGTGCAATTCGTCAACTTCCTGGTGGTGCCGCCGGCTCTGCGTGTTCTGTACGTCAGCGTTGCTGCGTTCTGCTGGGTCAACATTCTCTGCTACTTGAAGCGATTACCTGTGCCGAGGGAGAATCTTCGCATCGAGAAATAAAAAAACACTCGCGTTTGTACTTCTTAACATATCGAAAAATTTACAAGAAATAAATCTATCGTGGAACGGGCGATGTATTTGTCGATCGAGACGAATTGGACACTCGCGCTATCATCTTCGAATGATTTTTATTTCTAACAGATTATATCCGGTAATAATAACAATCATTTTTCAAGCTTACCGCGATTGATACTCCGTTGTCGATAAATATACATCACGAAGACAAAGATCATCTCATCTCTCATTCTTTGAACGTTAATCACTTGAGATTACAAAGTGTGACATGTAAAACCATATAGGAAATAACTTAAGAGATACAGGTATACAATAAAATAAAAAAAAAAAAACTAAAGAAAAAACCTAACAACAATGATAAAGATAGTCGCGAAATTTGTCGCTCGACAGGTAATAAACACTCGGGTTACTTGAGTCGCATGATTTATCGTTATTTCACGTAAAGTTACAGAAAGTGGAATTTACGATAGAATACTGTTTCAGTTTTTGTATCACAGACTGTTTGTTATGAATGAAGAAAAAAAAATTATGTAGATGGTTATTGCTCATTGAAGAAAAAAAAACATTGAACGAACGATTTAACTATTTTATTAAACGCACGCGGTTCATTGACCGACGATTTTTGGTTCTCCGTCGAGCGAACAAATTTCCGGACCGCAGTAACGTTGGTTAGTTGATTAAAACGAAAAATGATGATAATAGTAATTATTACACACATCTTCTTTCTTTTCGTCTTCGTGCCATTAGCACGTGAGTTAGTCGAGGCTCGTGAAAAAGATCGATATTCGAGCTACAAGCGATTAAAATATTTGCAATTCTCTTTGGATTTAGAAATATATACTTTATCTCGTCGGTGACGTTACGACGGGATCGAGTCGAACGTGAGTGCGAAGCGGTGAGCGACGATTACACGAATATGTATTTCTTTTTCATCGAAACAGAAAAAATTCTCGTGCACGTTCCACTCCGCCCTCTCGCCTCCGTTGCTATCGTTCGAGCGCCCCTTCCCACATTTTGGTGGCATTTTACCTATGTATTTTAGTATAGAAATCTTTATAATAGATCAGTCGTAGAACTCGTACGCCACGGCATAGCCAGGTAGCCTTACGTCGTTTCTATATTTTTCTTCTTTTTTTTTCTCTCCTTCCGCACACTATTCTCTCTATTCCATTGTTAAAACGTTTACTGTCGAGAACACAGCATAGGCCCTTCGATAGCTTAACAGCTTCTCTATGTACAAGGCGAGCTCCGTCCCGCGCACTGACTACCGGCTTCGACAGATTCTTTACAATACAATATGATTCCTCGATCGCGAAGATCGTTCCATTGGGAATCTACCTCGTTCATTTATCATCAGTAAACGCTGAAGAAGCATTTTTTTTCTTTTTCTTTTTTAACGTAAAGTCGTCAATATCGATAATATAATCGTTATCGACGTCGAGTTTTGTCGAGTCGAGTATTGCAAGACACGATTGAGTACCGATGGATCATCTCGGTACGGAAATAATATATTTAAAAAAAATAATTGAATAATAGGAGTGTCGCGAAATACGCATCGGTAGATCGGTTAAACGGCGCGCACCGACAGTCGCACTTGGCCAGTCTCAATAATAACGTGGTTATTTGAAAATCACCTAAGCTAAAGTTTCGAGTTTCTCGCTAAAAAAAATGTACGACTCGACGAGAATAAGTTGTGCGATTCGATACCGTCTCCATCGTCGCGCGACGATGGACGGTGAGCCCACGGAGCGTTTCTTCTTTTTCTTTCATTTTAACGTTAATATCTTCTTCGGTAATGGTTCTATCGTTTGTCCTACTTCGATCGGTATGATTACTATCTAAAAAAAAGTCGATGATTCTCGAGCGACAATTAGGATACGCGTCTAAGAGAGGGTCCTGCCCTACCTCGTCGATGAGAATATATTCATAGTTCCGCTCGCCGTGCGTTTTCGTACGAGCCGCGCCGCCACTGAAACAATTAAAAATTCTCAATTCGATTCTTCGTTTGCCGATGCGAAAAAAATCCTTTGAAATTCGAGACGATCGCTTACCAGTCGCGTCTTGGGGTGTGAGCGGTTTATCCACTACTTTCTGAATAACGTTTATCCACTGAGTTCTGTCGTCGTCGCTCTGGGCAGAAAGAAGAAAGTTTCGATCGGGCGTTTCGAGAGTAAACGAGAATCCTTGATCCTTGGCGCCCGGAGGGACTCCCAATCTTACGGCGAAACCGTCGGAACTGTGACCAAGGAATATCTCGCCCTTCGGATACGCGTCCATAGGATCGTCGTGGTACATGAGCTTCCTACCGTCCAGGGTGAACCATCTCTTCTTGTAAGCGTCCGATTGTCGCGGTCCGGTTTTCCACAGGAAACCCTCTCTGGCGAAGTCCCTCGTCAATTGAGACAACAGTTCCGTCTCCGTCGCGCCCGGATAAGCTACCTGCAAC